>CM077081.1:19625051-20022138 GCA_039513925.1 Platanthera zijinensis | reverse complement strand
CTGAGGTTTACATGTTTTTGTATGAGTCGGAGAAGTTGCTCCGGTTCCCCGGAGATCCCCGTCAGCTCCCATCAAGCTGGCAGGGCTGGATGTCCCGGAGGAGTTTGCCCCAGACCCCGAGCAGATCCCGTGTCAGGCTCCTGCAGCTCAAGCTGGCAGGGCTGGATGTCACTCGGAGAGTTCGCCCCGGACCCCGAGCAGATCCCGCTTCAGCCCCATCAAGGACAGGGCTGGATGTCCTCGAGGAGTTCGCCCCGGACCCCGAGCAGATCCCGCTGTCAGGATCCCATCAAGTTGGCAGGGCTGGATGTCACTTGGAGGAGTTTGCCCCGGACCCCGAGCAGATCCCGCTGCAGGCTCCCATCAACCTGCAGGGCTGGATGTCACTCGGAGAAGTTTGCTCCAGACCCCGAGCAGATCCCGCTGTCAGGCTCCCATCAAGCTGGCAGGGCTGGATGTCACTCGGAGGAATTTACCCCGGACCCGAGCAGATCCCGCTGTCAGGCTCCCATCAAGCTGGCAGGGCTGGATGTCACTCGGAGAAGTTTGCCCCGGACCCGAGCAGATCCCACTGTCAGGCTCCCATCAAGCTGGCAGGGCCGGATGTCACTCGGAGAAGTTTGCCCCGGACCCCTGAGCAGATCCCATTGTCAGGCTCCCATCAAGCTGGCAGAACTGGATGTCACTCGGAGGAGTTCGCCCCGGACCCCGAGCAGATCCCGGTCAGGCTCCCATCAAGCTGGCAGGGCTGGAATCACTCGGAGGAGTTCGCCCCGGACCCCGAGCAGATCCCGCTGTCAGGCTCCCATCAAGCTGGCAGGGCTGGATGTCACTCGGAGGAATTTACCCCGGACCCCGAGCAGATCCCGCTGTCAGGCTCCCCATCAAGCTGGCAGGGCTGGATGTCACTCGGAGAAGTTTGCCCCGGACCCCGAGCAAATCCCGCTGTCAGGCTCCCATCAAGCTGGCAGGGCTGGATGTGTACTCCCGCTGTCAGGCCCCAATTCACCCCGGACCCCGAGCAGATCCCGCTGTCAGGCTCCCATCAAGCTGGATGTCACTCGGAGAAGTTTTGCCCCGGACCTCGAGCAGATGCTGTCAGGCTCCCATCAAGCTGGCAGGGCTGGATGTCACTCGGAGGAATTTACCCCGACCCCGAGCAGATCCCGCTGTCAGGCTCCCATCAAGCTGGCAGGGCTGGATGTCCCGGAGGAGTTTGCCCCGACCCCGAGCAGATCCCGCTGTCAGGCTCCCATCAAGCTGACAGGGCTGGATGTCACTCGGAGGAAGTTTGCCCCGGACCCCGAGCAGATCCTGCTGTCAGGCTCCCATCAAGTGGCAGGCTGGATGTCCCGGAGGAGTCGCCCCGGACCCCGAGCTGATCCCGCTGTCAGGCTCCCATCAAGCTGGAGGGCTGGATGTTACTCGGAGGAATTTACCCCGGACCCCGAGCAGATCCCGTCCCATCAAGCTGGCAGAAGGCTGGATGTCGCCGGAGGAGTTTGCCCCGGACCCCGAGCAGATCCCGCTGTCAGGCTCCCATCAAGCTGGCAGGGCTGGATGTCACTCGGAGAAGTTTGCCCGGACCCCGAGCAGATCCGTCAGGCTCCCATCAAGCTGGCAGGGCGATGCCACTCAGAGGAGTTTTGCCCCGAACCGAGCAGATCCCGCTGTCAGGCTCCCATCAAGGGCAGGGCTGGAGCCTCGGAGAAGTTTAGCCCGGACCCCGAGCAGATCCCCACTGCAGGCTCCTATCAAGTGGCAGGGCGAGCCTCGGAGGAGTTTTGCCCCGGACCCCGAGCGTCCCGCTGTCAGGCTCCCATCAAGCTGCAGGGCTATGTCGTCGGAGGAATTTACCCCGAACCCCGAGCGGATCTCGCTGCAGGCCCCCGCCAGGCTGACGAAGCCAAATTCACTGGGGGAGCCAGTTTAGGCCCCAGCCAAGTACGAGCCGCGGGCGGTTCACTATCGTCGATCTCTACCTCGTCGAGGCGCCGTTTGAGCTCCCTCTCGGCCAAGGCGCCGTTCGACTATCGTTGATCTCTGATAAACTATCGTTGAGCTCCGAATACAGATAGTCGAGCTTCAGTTTGTCTTAATTTCGCTGTCCGCTCGACGCTTTCCCGGGGAAAGAACGCCGAGCTCGGATTTGTTTGAAGTCGTTCGACGCTCTAGCGCCTTTCCAGGAGGAGATCATTGTCCGACCCGCGCGAGCCTTAGCGCAATAGCCCGGCCTACTCGCCCGCTTCGCGACAAAGAGTATGACAGCGAACCCGGATAGGCGACGCGAGTCGCCCATCCGCGTCACGACTGCCCGGCGTTCCTCGCACTCCCAAGTCAAAAATCTCACTCAAAAGCGACTCTACAACTTCACTCGCGCGCGACGGCAAAGACGCAAAGTGAGCGACTCAAGGCAAAATACAAGAGGCGAACCCGAGAAGCGAATAACGAAGAATGAGCAAAGAAAGCATTCACATTACAGCGAAAGAATGAAAGATTTATCATTACACTTAGGTTTGTCAAAAAGAAAATATTACAAAAACCCCAGACATGGGCCCTCGACGCTGCGACAAAAAGAAAAGGAAAATCAAGTGTGCAAGCCCTCGGCAAGGCGAGCCCTAAGCTGCGAGCCCCCTCATATGGGGTGAAAGGGAGACCCACCCGGCTTCGGTATCAGGAGGAACAGCTCCGGTACCACCTCATCAGCCGAAAGCTTGGCACAACTACTCCTAAGGAGATTGGCCCGCTACAACGTCTGGAAGGTATATTTTGCCGCGCTGGCCGCGTTCTTCTGCATCATCACTTCTATATCGTAGTCGCTGTAATGAGTAAGTTGACAACCGCTTGTGGATGACGGTGGCGCAGCCGCAGCAGCCTCCAGTGCATCCACCCGCGCCCGTAACGCCTGCTTCTCCTGCTGAAGGGTGACGATTTCAGTGCCCATCCGGCTAGCCGTCGTCGCGTCCTGCGAAAAGGAAGATTATTGAGTCAGATCGCTCTGGGCGAGGAAAGGCCGACGCGAGTTAGCTCGCTTACCACTCCCCCCAAGTATTGCGCGAGGGCGGCATCAGATGCCTCGGCCCGCTTCCGTAGCTCGCCCGCCTCCTCTTGAGCAAGCTTGTGAGCCGCCTCCTTCTCGTCAATAATTTTTTCGAGGGACGGGATGTTCTTCTCCATCCGAAGGCATCGCCGGCTGACCATGTGGGCCAGCTTAAGGCTGCGAAGCTGGGCCCGTGCGCTTTCGTAGACCAGCACCCGCGTCCCCTCCTCGCCATAGATGGCGGCGTCCTCCCGACCGTAGACGCCGAAGGAGAGGTTATACGCATCTCCGCGGCTGGTTTCCTGCTCCACCCAACTCGGCAGCGCCGAGGATATGGAGACTCGGTTGATCTCTTTATCCCACTGAAGTAGCGGGACCCCGAGCTCGTCCAAGGGCCCCTCCCCGAATCCGAAGTTGCAGTGTCCCCGGGGAACCAACTTCTTCGCGGGCTGACCCCCTTCTAGCGATTGCGATGTGCCCGCCCCCGCACCGGCTGAGCCGATGGCCGGTGCGGCCGAGGGACAAGGCAGAGGAGGATCAACAGACTGTTGACCGACAGGAGCCTTGCCCTTGTCGGGAGTCGGGAGAGGTGCGCCACTCGCCTTTTTAGACTTCTTGGGCGGCGGCGGATCCTGGGTCCGCTCGTGACTGAGTCGCTTTGAGGTAGCGGGGGCTGATAACTCGCGGTGTGCAGCGGCCGCCGCCTCAGCCCGGGCGAGCTCGCCGGATGCGAGTCGCGCACTCTCGTAGGGAGGACGGAGGGGAATATCGCGCTCGCCTGTAAAAGTGAGGAACTTAAGGTTAATCGAAGAATGGTTTTGGAAAACGGAAGTAGTCGAGTCGCTTACCTTCACCAGGCGGGACGGGGGCGAGATCGTCCAGGTTCCTGCGGAGGTATGCCACCTCAAAGTTCTTCCCAGCGAAGAACCCGTACAGTGCCGCCTCGTGACCCCCCAAAGACGGGGGGCGATAGCTTGCTTCGCTGAGCTGAACCGACGTGAAGGGGACATTTCCAAAGTCCCCCTTGACGAAGACAAACTTCTTTAGCCAATTGTGGCTCTTGTTCACCGTCTCTCGCACCTTCGCCTGGCTGCTGGCGAAGCAGGCGGTCCCGTCCTTATTCGTGCGGAAGGAAAACAGCTTGCGGAAGACCGCGAGGCTGAACTCAATCCTCTCCTCCCGAAGGTAGTAAGCAAACCCAACCGCCACCACGACGGAGTTAGGGGTCATCTGCCCGGGGACAACCCCGAAGTACTTGAAGATTTGACGGATTTCCGGCCACAAGGGAAGCCGGAGACCCGCCTCGAAATGGGCAGTAGGAAGCGCGAGCTCGTCCCCTGACAGATCATTTATGCGCTCGCCCGCCTCAGGCCGCCTCGCCTCAAAGCCCGGCAGGACGAATCGACCAAGGGCTTCAAGGAATTCCGTCGCGGTAATGACGGCGGGAGGGAAATCGTGCTCAGAAAAGGCCCAAGCACACTTCCCCCTCCCGTCCGCATCGCCGCTGCCGCCGCCGCCAACCATCTTGCGAAAAGGTTCACTGGGCGAAACGAGGAAAGGTTCTTGCGAGAAGAAGGAAGAATCGGCTTTTAATATGGTAGGTGAAAAGTGGATCGGCTGAGTCTACTTATAGAGTTGAGAAAGGCGGGAAAAAACCTTGGTGGCGGGAAAAGTGCGGATAGCAAGATTAACCCCGACGCTTCGACTTCTGAACCCGATAGGGATCCTCGTCGGCTCACAGGACGCCCACGAGAGGTTCTCGACCACAAACCTCCCTCGCCCGCTCTCGCGTGGGAGAATGAATGGCAACGCGGGCCCCTCCAAGAACGACGCGCGAGCCTATAAGAGGGGGCCCGCGGGAAATTGGCCCGCTTTCGGCAGCATAAATGCGGTTAAGGTCTAGGCAGGTCAGCTCCTCGGCATCACGCGAGTAAGAAGACGAGCTGGCGGGGGCAGCTCACTTCGCCCGCATCTCCTTAATAGGGTCATGGACTATTGTTACCTTGAAAGGGTTGGCCAGAACAGTCAGCCGCGGGTCGACGAATATCATCGACCACGGATAGACTATCGTCGGCCGCGGATCGACTATCGTCGATCGCAGATCGGCGCGAATCGACTACTGACGACCGCGAGGAGTGCCAGAATATAAAACAGAAGAACACAGTAAGCACATGCCCATGATCGGGCAGGACAGATCCTGAATTATTACAGAAACCATTGTTCTCAAAACAAATGTCTTGCAGACCTAATAGCTTCGACCGGCATCCGAGGCGACCCGGACCCAGCAAGCGGTGGCAAGCACCGATGAGAGCGAGGCAGGCGGCTCAATATTGAATCCATTTCCACCCACCCCGCCCTCGCTTGCCGGATTGGGGCGGAACGCGAGGATAGTGATACTCGCGAACCGCCGTCAGCTCTCGCTGGGTCTGGTCGACCTGCTCTGAAATCTGCCTAAG
Organism: Platanthera zijinensis; assembly: GCA_039513925.1. Lineage (NCBI taxonomy): Eukaryota > Viridiplantae > Streptophyta > Magnoliopsida > Asparagales > Orchidaceae > Platanthera > Platanthera zijinensis. Next base: position 20,016,642 of record CM077081.1, on the reverse strand, counting down.
TCGCTCCTCGGCTCGCGTAATATGCGCGTCCGGCGATGTTGCCCCATCCTCGCCAGCAGTTCGCCCAGCTCCCTCTAGAGCTGTGAGTCGCTCCTCCGTCCCAGCCTTATCTTTCTCTACTCTGTCGAAGATTTCATTCAGCAGCAGCGTGTGTTTCTGAAATAATCGCGTCACTTGCATCTTCATCCTTGCGACATCAAGCGGGTCGCCCAGGTAGCCTGCGATGTTGTCCAGCTCGGGGGGAGGCGAGTACCCCTCACTCATTTCCACATCAGAAGAGACCGTGTTGTAACCTACAAGGTTAAAGTTAGAGGGAGCCGGCGATTGATAAATGGCCTAGAAGCAAAAGAGTTACCAGGCGTCGACACGACACCCGCACCATTAGCGGGTCGAGAAGAGTCCGGCCGACCCTGGAATGCAGGTCCTTCTGGGGCGACGAACGGTTTCCCCAGACCGGGGGCCTTGGCGACGTGGAAGATGCGGGAGGAAGATGCGCCAGAAGGGAAGGACTGACGGCCCGACTCGTCGCCTTCAGGGGAGATTTCCCTGACCCCCCTTCATCCACTCCGACGTCTTGAAGCGTCTCCTGCCAAAAAGAGAAAGTCAGGAGGAACCGCGGATCGGACAAAGTGATCTCCTATCGAAGGAACAACCTCGGCGTCGCCGGCCGAGCCAGAGGCAGGATCATCATCCGGTCGGGGGCGCCGAACGATCTTTCCTTTCACCGGCTTGAAAAGAGGACCGGACGCTCCCCGCGCTAGCCACGGGGTGACTTCTAGGGCAGCCTCCCGGGCGCCCTCCCTCGCAGCCGCCAATCGGGCCCGTGTCTCCTCAGACATAGGCATCTCTCAGCTATGAGCAACGGGAAAATGCCAGGAAAAAGAGGTGGTCTTCCAAAAGTCCGACAGCTTATTTATAGAGCCAGGGTGGGACCCTCATCAAAGATTCCCTCCAGCTCAGCAGTACTTCCGCCGGACACGTAGTGTTGGATGTTTCTTTCCGAGCTTCTGCGAAGCCCGTAAAGAGCGGGGATTGTGTACAACCCCGTGTCCGCCGGAGGATCTTAGACCCCTCTACCCTCTCCTTTAGGCGGGCCAGCCCCGACCCGCTCCTTTAGGCGGGCCAGCCCCGACCCGCTCCTTTAGGCGGGCCAGCCCCGACCCGCTCCTTTAGGCGGGCCAGCCCCGACCCGCTCCTTTAGGCGGGCCAGCCCCGACCCGCTCCTTTAGGCGGGCCAGCCCCGACCCGCTCCTTTAGGCGGGCCAGCCCCGACCCGCTCCTTTAGGCGGGCCAGCCCCGACTCGTTCCTTTAGGCGGGCCAGCCCCGACCCGCTCCTTTAGGCGGGCCAGCCCCGACCCGCTCCTTTAGGCGGGCCAGCCCCGACCCGCTCCTTTAGGCGGGCCAGCCCCGACCCGCGTTTCTCGGTTATCAGGTCGGGGCGGACTGCGTATAGCTGGTCAGGACAGCGGGATTAGGCTGTTGGCAGACCATCCCCAGGGGTCTTTCAGTAATTTCAAGCCATCAGAGGTTAGTTATTGGCAGGCCATCTTCTAAAAACTATAAATAGGACCCAAGGGGTACCTCAGAGGACACTCACGGGTCTCCCAGTCTTTTAGTGTTCTCTGAGATACCTTAGCCCGACCTTTTTGGCTAAGGAGGGGAAGCGCTCTGAGATCTTCCGGGTTTGTGGTGGGACCTCCGCGCCGGGCCCTTGGTCTAGTCCTCTGTTCTTTCCTTCTCTTCGGTTGCTTTTCTTGCAGGAACGAAGTAGGTGTGCGACCACCCCTTCCCCAAGGGTGAACTCCACAGAGACCGATCTTTCGGTTTCAACATTTAGTACTATTCCAGTTTCGTACTAGTCATATTTCATTTCAACATTTCAATTCTGTAGCTTTTATTTTTCAGTAGTTTTTATTACCGCACTTTTATTCATACAATTTACTGTCTTAAGCACGAATCCTGCTCTTACGAGCAGTTATTTAGGTTGAGCCTTAGTTGGAGATAATGAGAGTTAAAATATTTCTCCACGATTAGCCCCGAATAAAGTGCTCTCACGCTCCTTGTCGAAAGTCGGGCTGATTGTCGCTTGCTCGAATTATTTGAAGCATAGTAGGGTAGGTCACCGCAGACCCGGTGTGTGGCAGCATAATTGATTAAAACTGTTTGCTTGTAAATTGCTTGCGGTAAATCGTGGCGGGTAAGTCAATTCTATAGACCGTTCGTATCGATGCGGGAAGTTCGACGACTTAAGGCGATAGGGAGATGGGTACCACGGGTGACTGGTCGTTATATCTTTTCTCATTAGATTTTCTGCACTGGTCGGCCAAAATGCAAAATCGCTGGATGTCTCTCACATTCAAGAGTACACACGGTTGTACATTGGGGACAGGGTAGTGTGATACGACTATCCCAAGAAGTGGCATGACTGGCAACTATCACCGATGACCACATCGGTGAGGCCCGCGGGGCTCGCTACCCTGCTTGAATAGAAACGATCCATATTATGTCAACATAGGGTGTGTGCGCGACTTTGAATACCTGCAGAGTATTATCAGGTTTGAATACCTGTAGTGTGAATTCAAGTTGTGAATACCTGTCGTGTTAATAGCTAGTGGAGCTTTTATTATAACTAACGAAAAAGTTGTTATTATTCCAATTATATTATGTTGCACCTTTTTTCTTAAAGATGCTAAGAGCTTATATATATGAAATGTTGTATTGACACTCTTGCGCTTCAGCTATTTTCTTTTGTTGAGTGCGCGAGCTCATCCCCAGGATATGGATCCAGGGAGGAGATGTGTTTTCACTTAACTCAATTACTAACAGTTATCTTAATAACTATTCACAGGAGATGCAACATTGTGATGACCAGCTGTCGAAGGACGACATGCCAGCTGATAGAGTCACCCGAGCAGAGGCACCCCCGCCGTCTCCGAATTTTCGAGACGTAAGTACTTGCGAACAGACTTGAGAATATGAGGAGTTAGTAATAGTAATTTTGCAGTCTACGGGCTAGTTGTATTAAATAGTAACTACGACCTTAGTTTACTACTTTCAAATATATATTGATATATTTTTGTGGTTTCCCTTTGATATTTTCAAATACTCTATGATGTGAATGTTGTGATTCAAGTCGAGCAAGACATCCACTTAGTGTTTGGAGGAGTGGATTGTTGCCACTTGGGTAGCACTGGGTGGACGTCTTGGGTAAGTAAGATCCCCTCCGGCCTGGTCCGGGGCAAAGGTTGTGGGCTTTACACGCGTGCACTCATGCGCATCCAAGTGTGTGCGCGCCCCCCCAGGTGCACCTCGCGCGCACCTCTGGATGCATGCGTCTGCGCACCCCCCGGGCGCATGGATGCACAGTTGTTAGGGAGGGGCACAGGCATGCCCGGGTATGCGCTTGTCCTCGCATGCCCAGGAGGCGACTTCGCTTCGAGAAGCACCCGCCAGGGACATCTCAGCCGATGGACTTCTTCCTGCGTTGGTGGGCTCCTCCAACCGGCTTGAAACTTCTAATTTAAGATTTACCATCACTTGCGAAGCGCCCCCGTCTGCCTTCTCTGGCACCTCACCGATCGCTTTCCCCATTGTCGCCAACAGTTGGATCCTTCGCAGGAGGAGGAAAGAAAATCATCGATCTTCTCACAAAAGCGGATTTCCAACACCGAGGATTTGGGGGGGGGGGGGAATTGATGGGGACAAACCCCTTTAATAGTACATTTGGGGGGGTGAGGAGAACCCACTCCCCATGATCCCGTCATGAAGATCATGGGGGAGCTCCCGCGTACAATCGGCGCGCACGATCTGTGCGCGGAACCACGTCCGACGAACCGCCCTAGACCGACCCCTACCTCTCTGCAAAACAGTCCAGAGCGACCGCGCCTCACGGCACGACGATCCCACCGTCTGCCTCGGCCGGCGGGAGCGCTCCCTCCCGCAGCCAACGCGAGAGGTGTTGAGCGCAGTCGACCGCACCTTGCCCCCCTCCCGGGGCCGGACCCTGACATGCCCCTTCGCTCGAGCCGAGACTGGCCGACCGTACTATGCGCACTACCTGGTTAGAAGTGTTTGCCCTTCATCTTAGTAGTAGGACGCGAAACCATTGAGTCTCATCCTTCAATAGTAAATCTCAAAGGATTGTCATCAAATTACCCACACAAAGATAGCAGAGCCAACACAACAAATCTCGCAGGAGAAGTACAAAACAACGAAAAGCCAAGCCCTGATCCCAAACTTCGAAGGAATGCGTCGGAGAATCATAGAAGACAAAGCGACGAACAGAAACATAAAGCTAACAAAAACTGCAAAAAGAAGCAGGAGCTTGCAAGCTAACACACAACAAAAGTACAAGAGCATTATCAAGGCAACAAGTATACAAGAGAGTACTATATAACGGACTAAGGAGCCTCTTCCTCTTCGCCAATGCCAAACATGTCGCACTCATCCTCAGAAAGGTTATTAAAATCAAGATGAGTCACAACACACTCACTCCTACATAATACCATCTATCCTTCGCCTAAGTAGTGGCCCGGATGTCGGTTGGACCTCGCCCTCTAACTACCGGCATCTAAGAAGTAAAACAAGTTTGCTTATGCAGAACGATGGTTCCAACACTGCCAAAGCTCGATCATCACCACAAACAACGCACAACGTCACTACAATGTCCATACATGCAAATGAACAAAAAATGCAGAGTTACGCCTCATCTATATCAAGGTCAGAGCCTTCGTTCTCATCCCTGGAGAGATCTCAAGTACCAAATTTGGCTGCGCCGCAACGCCATCATCTGTAGGGGCGTCACCTCCAACCTCGGAGATATCTCATATCGTTGGGTGCGCATCGCGCCAAGTGTACATAACACCCTGCGCATAATAAGCATTGCGCCCTGCGCACACATTGCACATAACGCACATTACGCACATTGCACCCTGTACTCATGGTGCACATTACATTCTGCACGCACATGACGCACACCCCGCTCTGCGCACACGTTATGCAAACTTCGCAATTACGCACACATAATACACCTTGCACATTGCGCCTAGCGCGTGCTTCCCACACATTATGCCTTGCACAACGCGCGTTGAGCGTCACACGCACAACACGCACTTCGTGTACCCTGCACCAATAGTGCACACCTCACGAACACCTCTTCTAGCGCACGAGGCCTCCTGAGGACATCTCGTATCCGACGCATTTTGTCATAAGCATGCACCACCACGAGTGAGCATTTCACTCGGTGGATAGTTCACCTTCCGCACCTCTGCCGTACTAATCAACCTCTACCATGATCACTATAAATTATCACGAGCGCGACTTAGGGAAAAGTCCTCGCCCTCCATTCGCTCAGCTATTAAATGCGGGGACTTGGGGGGCTTATGATGGGGTTCACCCAAACCGGTCTGACCAAACTCATCGAGTCGTATGAAACCCACCGCCGCTGCCATCATCGTAACCGCCGCTGCCATCATCGTAACCGCCGCCGTGGCTACCGCTGCAGCCCCTTCAAGGGACGACCTTCCTGTGGCCCAAAACGGGCGGTCGCCTGTTTGTCGTCGCCGCCCCTTCCAGGGGCGGCCTCCCTGTGGCCCGAAACGGGCGGCCATTCGGCCGCCTGTTTGCCGCCGCCGGCCCTCGAGAAGGGCGGCCCCCTCTTCGCCTAGGCTAGCTGCTCCTCCCTCGCGGGAGGGAGTAATTTTTAGGTACACATGGGTATGTAGAGGTAGGTGCAATACATTTTTGGCCATTGGATTTGAGATCTAACCGCCAGCATTAAAGGGAGAAAAAAATATTTAAAAATAAGCATGACTTTTTGTTGATCGGACGGCTCCCAATACATCGCGGGCACCATCCTCCATATACCCGCATGTATGTAAAAATTTTCGCGCGGGAGGAGAGGTTATTTTTCAGCAAGAGTGGTTATTTTTCTGATTGGGGGCAATTTTGTCTTTTGCGTAATTATGGCGATCTGTGTGCTCCAAACGGAGCTATCCTATTCGTCCGGCCGGTGGTTATGAGGGGTAATTACCGGTCTGCTCCTCTTGAAATCTATAAATAGACTCCTCTCCCTCTTATTTTTTTATCTCTTCCTCGGCCAGAAAATCCTCCTGCGTATTTGAGAGGACTTAGCGCAACCACTCGCACCAAAAGCCCGGACTGATGGAGGACGGCGCCACTAATCTTTATATCAAAGGTCCTCGGGCGGATCCACGGGGCAGCCAGTTAAGCCATTACCGCATAGCACCGCAGCGCGGGGGCGATTCCGGACCGCAGCCCCAACAATCCCCCCCGGAAACGACCCCGGGGTTTCGAACCCGCGACCCCCTCTAATACCAATTGAGAGGACTTAGCACAACCACTCGCACCAAAAGCTCGGACTGATGGAGGACGGCGCCACTAATCTTTATATCAAAGGTCCTCGGGCGGATCCACGGGGCAGCCAGTTAAGCCATTACCGCATAGCACCGCAGCGCAGGGGCGATTCCGGACCGCAGCCCCAACAGTATTTTCTCTCATATCAATCCTCTCTCCTCCTCATATAGTTTTTATCTCTCCTCTCCACTCCTACGATTTTCTCTCTCTCCTACTATTGTCTTCCTAGCGCACTCCTGTGCGCGCCTTTTCCTAGTGTGCTCTTGTGCGTGCCTCTTCCCGCGCGCTCTCCTCCAACAAGCGCCCCACGTGCTCTCCTCCAGCAAGCACCCCGCGCGCTCTTCGCCAACTAGTGCCCTGCACACTCTCCTCCAGCAAGCGCTTCACACGCTCTTCGCCAACAAGCCCTACACGCGCTTTCCTCCACCAGGCATGCCTCTGTGCACTCCGCCATCAAGACCATGCAATCGCGCCTCCGCGCACCCCGTCATCAAGATCGTCTAAGCGCGCCTCCGCGCGCTCCACCAGGGCCACCTATTCTTCTTAGTGTCAGTAGATGATTCCCGTCTGAGCACCCAAAGTTCATGTGCCCCACACCGCTAGCAGTTTGCAACAACAACTTCAGAGCCCGCCAAAGATTGCTCAACTGCAGCCCGACAAGCAGAACGCTCAGCATTCCTAGCACCCTCGACTCAGTAGCAAGCTCGTCGGATGACATCAAGTCGCCACTCCAGACTCTACGGAGCACAACAGGGGACAAATCACAGAGGATTAGGCGTGTGATGCGCGTCGTCCGAGCTTCCAAGCCCCTACGTCAGAACGCAAAAAACTGCTCCCGCCTAAAAGCTAAAGTCAAAGACCTTAAAGCCTCCACAAGAACGAAGCTCCTAATTGCAGTGGAAAACAGTTATAGATCCGTGAATGGTGGTCTGTCACCCTCCGAGCACAGCTCTCTCTCTCTCAAATTGTAACGAGATGCGGCATGTCGCACTCGACTTCTTCAAAGAAGCTCTGTACAACACCCATCAAATAGTGGAGATTTGGTCAGCACAGATCCGACCACGTGATTTTTCACCCGGTTGAAGGGTTTTCCACGTTAAAAAATTTGCTTTGTTAGTTTTCCCTCTTTCTGTGTCTGCGCTCTCGACCACTCTCAGGCTAAGGCGGTTTAATTTAGTCTGGTCTACCGGAACCTCGAGCGATCCGCAACAAGCATATTATGTGTATTTTACGATCATTTTTGTATGGATTGAGATAATATAAATTGTCTCTGGAAGATCATTTATGATTTTAGAAGATCATTTATGATTTTCAGAATATCATAAATGATCTCAGAGATATCAAAATTACACATAATATACAAAAAATACACATAATAAAAAATATGATCATAAAATTCACATAATATAATCGCAATGTGTATAAAATATGATCACCAAATATTATTGCGTACAATATATGATCGCAATGTATATAAAAAATGATCGAAAACACACATAATATGTCATTGGGATTTGGGATATCAATTTTTGATATTCCTGAGATCATAAATGATATCCGTGAGATCACAAATGATCCTCTGAAGAACATAAATGATCTTCTGGAGACCATTTTTTAAAAAACGACTTTTCAGAAGAAAAAGTGAATGTCACATCACTTTTTTAAATATTGCCTATTTCAGATGAGAAAAAAGGACCACGTGACGACATCAAAGCGGCCCCGTCTCCTGAGACATGAGCGAACAAATATTCTTGACAGTTTAACCCATACGTTTAAAGCTCACCTAAGGAACTTCATCTACTTTTATGTTCGAATGATGTTTGTTATGTGATCATTAACAAATGACGGTTTAACCGATGCGTTTACGACCGCCACTGATAGTTTTACTTTCAAGACAACCTAAACACCTAGAGGGGGGGGGTGAATATGTTCTTATTGCTTGTTCAAATTTTTAGGCAGAATTCAATTACATAAATTAAAACATCCAGCACAGCATTCACAGACATTTAATCATCACAGATTGCACAATGTTTTATAGTGGTTCCCCAAGGTCTGGGTACATCCACTTTCCCCCTTCACCTATCTAGCAGTATGCTAGATTCGGCCAAACTTCCACTATTCTCAGATCCTCAGATCCTACAGCTCAGAACCTGGAAAGGTTCCTACAACTCAGGCACAACAGCCCTACCTCAGCCTTGCCACAAGGCCTACAACTCAGAGAAGAACCTTCTCCTACACTCAGGCAAACAGCCCTACCACTCAGAGATCAACTCTCCTACACTCAGCCTTTATATCACAGGCTTACAACTCAGATCTGTGTAAAACAGATCCTACAGAAATTTAGAAAAGAAGTTTTAATGTCTTGCCTTTGTTGAGAGAGAAGAGGACAAGACAATTCTTGATCAGCTGATGAAATCAACTGAATCTGAGCTTTCTTCAAAGCTTCTTAAATCTGAACTTAGCTGAGTTGATTTCCAAATAGCTTCATGAGAAACCACTGATGGCTTCCTTCTTCTTCTTCAAAATGGGTGGATCCCTCTCTATTCAACACCTTTGATGATACTTCTGAATTCTTGTTAGAACTCTTCTTAGATCGATCCTGAGATCGTCTTCTTAGATCTTCTGATGAAGATCATCTTCTTTTGTGTATTACACCTTCTTGATTTGATTTCTCAATTTGATTGCCAAAGTTCAATCTTCTCATTACTACTTACTTCTCTCTGAATCTGTCTATTTATAGATCTTCTAAATGGTAACCGGCTGATCCGGTTTATAACTGTCTTCTGACAAGTCTGACAACATCAGTTAACTGGCTGCAACCCACAGCTGTCAAGTCTTCAAACAGATCCTGTGCCTTAGTCTTGGGCAGCAATGTGGTGAGACAGTCTGTCAGGAAGTGTCGAGACCAACTGTCTGTATGTGTCGACACAAGTAACTTTGGTGTCGACACAGCCTTTGATGATGTCGACAAGTTTGCCTTTAAGTCGACACAGCTTCTTCAGAGAATAACTTGGTCTTGACTTTGCAGTGTGTCGACACAAGTCCTGTGTGTCGACACAGTTGTTGTAGATTCAGAACTCAGTATGTGTTGACTTAGTCTTCTGGTGTCGACACAAATATTGTCGACTTCTGCCAATGTGTGTCGACTCTGTCTCATTGTGTCGACACAGCCTCCCAGTGTCGACACAAATGTGGTCGACTATCTTCCTGTGAGTCGACACTGCTTCCCAGTGTCGACACAAATGTGGTCGACTATCTTTCTCTGTGTCGACACAGCTTCCTTCAAGTGTCGACACAAATATTCTGAAGTGTCGACACTATTTCTTCAGGTGTCGACACATGGACTTAGAATATTTTTCTGCATTCTTTAACACTTCTTCACCTGCACATGTCAACTTAAAACAACATCAAATACACCTTGATGTATATCATTGAGCTAAGTTGGGCTTCTTCAAATCAGGTACACATTTTCCAATGTACCCAACAATCTCCCCCTATTTGGAGAAGTCATAACCCTTATAGCCAATGATATACACCATTTATAAAAAGTATAATATGATGATATATGACATAATAGGAATACTTAATATAAATAAAATATGAACAATCCATCACAGAGTGAACATTATATGATTCCAAAAATATGAACAATCCATCACAGAGTGAACATTATATGATTCCAAACAAAATATTGTTTATAACTTGATAATGTTTGATTACAGAGTTTTACATTGAATGATTTAATCAAAACATTACAAAATACTTTTGAAAGAACTTAAAATTAAGACTGATCAGGCTCTCTTATGACAATCCCTTTGCCAGATTGGATTTGAGCCTTCACAGGAGCTTCAGCATCTTCAGCTGGCTTCTTGCCTTTTGGATCAACCTTCTTCTTTGCTTCTTCCTTGAGCCTTTGCCTTTCAAAGTAATGAAGGGGCTTTGGAAAGTACTTGCTCGGCTCCTGAGTATCTGGTGGCAGCCTACCCAGCTTGGCTTTTCTTCTGAACTGTACTATTGCCTCCTGCCTAGCTTCATGCTTTTGCCATTCTATTTCATTATACCACTTTCCTCTTTCATGAACTTGGTCTTTCACAGCCTTCCATGCAGTGAGTATAATATTTCTTGAAGTAGGGCTCCACTGCTCAAAATCTGGCTTAAGCTCAGCCTGCTCTCTAAATCTTTTCTTAGATAGTAGAGCATCTTGCTGTTCTTTCAAAGTGGCCTCAGGCTTATCCACTTTCTCAATAACAACCCTGTTAACCTCCTTTGGAGGACTATACATTTCTTGTACTTGCTGATCAATCATATCAAAATATGGAGGAGGGTAAATGACTTGGGCAACCTTAGGTTGATTGCCTTCAAGGAGACCTATTTGTATTCCTGACTCAGCCACCATAGCATCATCACACAAAGGTGGATATCCCAATGTGGCTCGAATACTATTGGTCACCCATTTGGTGTGCTCTGAGCCTGCATGAACTAACAACCTCTCCCCCTTTATGGCTTCTCTGGTAATATGATCTCTTAGATCTTCCTTCTGAAATCTGATCTGTCCATCCAGATAATTCACACCCTCTTTAAAAAATGGTTTTAACTTTTGAAGCTTGGCAGATATGTCCTTTTGAGAGTTAGTGATAGCAGTTTTAACAGATTCAATAGCAGCTTGAAATGTCTTATCAAATTCTTCCATCTCCTTTGCTCTAGCTGCAGGCAGGCCTGGAGTATTCTTTTTCAATTCAGCAATAATCTCATGATGAGATTCAGTTAAATTGTCATTCATCCTTAGCTGATTCTCCAAAACATAGCTTTGCTTTAAAGCAATATCATCCACTTTAGGGATGATGAACTGCTGTTGTTTTGCCAAATACACCACAACATTACCTCCCTTATGGAAGCAATCTGTCATCTCCTTCTTATGCATATTGACTTCAAATCGAATTGACTTTATATCCTGAGCCAAGTCAAATTGAAGGGCCTTATTGCTCTCATCAACATATTTTTCAACTGCCACCCTATGGTCATCTAACTTAACTTGCAAATCAACCATAAACTTGTTATAATTAAATTCAGAATGGGATGGTTGAGTTGTAGTCTGTAGAGCCTGCTTATAACCTTTGCTCCTTCTCTTGAAGACTACAAGTTTTCTCTTCTTAGCCATTCTGGCTTCTTCAGTCTCAGATTCAGATGAACTATCAACTTGAACTCTTTCTTGAGGAGGAGGAGGAATATCTGTCTCAGTGCCATGTTGTTCAGCCTCAACATGCACAGACTCCCCCTCAACTATTTGCTCCTTCTCAATTTCTATCTCCATGTCAAGGGCTTTTTCAATCTCTTGCCCCTCTTCTACTCTATCAGTAGCCATATCAACATTAGGGAATAACTCATCTAGAGTATATTCCTTCTGAGCTTGAACAGAAGATGTATCAATTAGATCTTCTATATTCAGATCTTTGGAGATATCAATTTGGACTGCCTCTTGCACTGGGTCTGACATCTTCTCCCCCTATACTTGTTCAGTATTGGTAATGTCCTGGGCAGGTGAGTACACTTGCTCCCCCTGCAACTGTACAGAAATTGAAATATTAGAAATATCTTTTATAAGAAAATACACCAGCTCCCCCTGCAACTGTACCTGGTTAGGAGTAGATTCATTCTGGGCAGGAGAATGAGCTTGCTCCCCCTGCATTTGTGCAGGTATAGTGTCTTGCTGGGCTGGAGTAGACACAGGGTGATCTTCATCCTGCTTCCTCTCTTGTTCTTCTTGAAGTTGCTCAGTATCTTGAGCATGAGAAGAGGATTTCACTGGGGTGTCCTGCCTGCTCTCATCAGGCACATCCTTAGACAGCACCCTATCCCACCTAGAAAACAATCTCATGTCCATCTTCCTCATGTGATTGATCTTTGTTCCTGGCAGGTGTTGCATTACCTCAGGAATCACTCCATTCAGATATAAACTCATAATTCTAGCCAGATTTGACTTCTTTATTCCTTCCTTGATCTTTTCAAAGATTACAGCTGACCAATCAGTTGGAATTGTAAACACAATTCTGGTCATGAGGCTGAACATAGAGGCTGAAATCCTATCATGTCCCCCTGGATTGCACAGAATCACCTTGCCAACTACTTCAGACAGAAATTTCCCTTGCTGATTCATCCCTTTCCTGTTGAAAGCAGCTCCAATCTTCAGAGTGGGATCCAATCCGCACCATTGGATAGCCTCCCTTAACTTAGAAGCAGGGACTTCTTCTTCATTCTCAATTATTGGTAAATGTAGAATCTTCCTTAGACTTCTTGGGGTAATCTTCACTGTCGACCCATGCACAGTGGACTTTATCTTGAGAACATCTGAACCTATTGATGCAGAGTTAAAGAATTCATGTACCTCCTTCTTCCATATCTTGGAAGGTTCAGAAACTATGAACTCTAATCCTGATTCGGAAATAAGAGAGATAACTCGTTGAACATCTGTTGGGGCTTCAGCAAAGGCATTCCTTACTAACTCATAACCTTCATTGACGTTGTCTTCAATCTTCGGCGCCATTGTTCAGGTGAGAAAGCTTGAGAGAAGAGAGAGAGAGAGAGAGAAAGTTGACACAGGGTTTCAGTCTCGAAAACCTTGTAAGCGTGTCGACTGAATAAGTTCTTGACCTATTTATACCTTCTATTGAAAGAAGATCAAAAGGCGGACAAAAACAGTCTATATGTGTCGACATAGATGGAATGTGTCGACACAAACTTCTATTGTCTCGACAACAAATCTGTCTACTATGTGTCGACACCAAATGTGGATATGTCGACACCTGAGAGATATAGTAGAGTATTAGAAAATCTGTGTCGACTCTTAGGATAAGTGTCGACACAAAATTTGTAAGTGTCGACATCATTATTCTGGTGAAGTCGACACTACATTCCTGGATAAGTCGACAATTTAATTCTTAAGTGTCGACACAATATTTCTGATTTGTCGACATTACTTCATTGAGTCGACACATTATCACTGAATGTGTCGACACTATTTTACTTAGTCAATTTCTGTTTCTGTCTACACCACTCAAGACCATTTGATAATCTAATATGTTAGTTGTAAGTTTGTTGATAATCTAATCAATGGTCAGCATGCCTAATTCAATTTTAAATTTATTGAATTTTGTTTCATCCAGAGGCTTAGTGAATACATCTGCTATTTGATAATCTGTTTTAACAAATTCCAATGTGATGTCTTCTCTTTCTACATGATCTCTAAGAAAATGGTATTTAATTTCTATATGCTTAGTTCTACTATGAGAAACATGATTATTAGCAATAGAAATTGCACTCTTAGAATCACACAAAAGAGGTGTTCTACTTACTTGAATACCATAATCTTTAAGCTGATGTTGTATCCACAATAGTTGTGCACAGCAGCTGCCAGCAGCAACATATTCTGACTCAGCTGTAGATATAGCCACACTGGTCTGCTTCTTACTACTCCAAGATATCAATCTTCCTCCCAAGAATTGGCAAGTACCTGTTGTACTCTTCCTATCCTCTCTACAGCCTGCAAAGTCTGCATCTGAATAACCTGTTAGTAGAAAATCTCTATTCCTAGGGTACCAAAGGCCTAGATTAGGTGTGCCCTTAAGATATCTCAGAATCCTTTTGACTGCAGTATAATGAGACTCTTTAGGGCAGGCTTGGTACCTAACACAGACACATGTAGCATACATAATATCTGGTCTACTAGCTGTGAGATATAGTAGAGAACCAACTATTCCTCTATACAAAGTCTCATCAACATGTTTACCTGCATCATCTTTGCATATAAGCATACTTGTCCCCATAGGAGTTCTCATGATGGAGGATGACTCCATACCATACTTTTTGATTAATTCTTTAGTAAACTTTGACTGGGATATGGACAAGCCATCATCAGTCTGTCTTACTTGGAGTCCCAAGAAGAACTTCAGTTCCCCCATACTGCTCATCTCAAACTTCCCTTGCATAAGTTTGGCAAACTTTTTACAAAGGTTGTTTTCAGTAGATCCAAAGATTATGTCATCAACATAGATCTGAACTAAGATGATCTTGCCTTTGGATTCCCTAAGGAATAGAGTTTTGTCAATTTTTCCTCTTGAGAATTTATTCTCAATAAGTAAAGTAGACAGGGTTTCATACCAAGCCCTTGGGGCTTGCTTTAACCCATACAAGGCTTTTCTAAGCTTATAAACATAATCAGGTTTAAGAGGATCTACAAAACCTGATGGCTGCTCTACATATACTTCTTCTTTAAGATCACCATTCAGAAATGCTGACTTCACATCCATCTGGTATACCTTGAAGTCTTGATAGGCTGCATAGGCAAGGAACATTCTGATTGCCTCCAGCCTTGCTACTGGGGCAAAGGTTTGATCAAAGTCAATCCCTTCTTCCTGCCTGTATCCTTTAGCAACCAATCTTGCTTTATTTTTCACTATTACTCCATTCTCATCCAACTTGTTTCTGTAGATCCATTTTGTCCCAATTATATTGTGGCCTCTTGGTTTAGGAACAAGCTCCCAGACATTGCACCTTCTGAATTGATTCAGCTCCTCTTGCATAGCATCAGTCCAGTGCAGGTCTTGGATGGCTTCTTCAAACTTCTTGGGCTCCATTTGTGACAGGAAACTTGAATGCAGAACTGTGCTTTGACTTCTGCTTCTAGACTGTACTCCCTGTCTTGGATCACCTATTATCTGATCAGTTGGATGGTCTCTTAAATGTCTTGTAGCTGGAGGAAGATTCCCTTCTGGTTGAACATCTCCAGCTCCTTCATTATGCTGAACCTCTTGGTTTTCTTCATCTTCTATTGTGTCTTGTACTCCCCCTGGACAATATCCTTCATTTTTCAATACTCCATCTTCCCTTGAAGCTTCAGCAATGGAGAGCTTGTCCATTCCTTGGCTTATACCTGTTGAGTCATTTGATCTATAAGACAACTCACAATTGATTAATCTTGTTTCAGCAAACACAACATGCACAGATTCTTCAATAACTTGAGTAGTCAAGTTGAAGATTCTATAGGCCTTACTATTTGTGCTGTACCCAACAAATATCCCATCCTGGGATTTGGCAGCAAACTTAGTCAAATATGACTTACCATTGTTAAGTATATAGCATTTGCAACCAAAGATTCTGAAGTAGGATATATTTGGTTTTCTACCTTTCATAATCTCATAGAGAGTCTTTTTGTGGCTCTTGGTGATAGAAGCCCTATTGATCACATGACAAGCAGTGTTTACTGCCTCAGCCCAGAAATATTCTGGTAGAGAGGTGTCACTCAATAGAGTTCTACCAGCTTCAATTAATGTTCTATTCTTTCTTTCAGCAATTCCATTTTGCTGAGGTGTTCTTGGTGAGGAGAACTCTTGGAAAATCTCAAAGTCTTCACATAACTTTGTCATGCTTTCAGATTGAAACTCAGTACCATGGTCACTTCTGATTTTGACCACTGTACTATTCAGTTCATTCTGAATTTGCTTTACAAAATTAAGTAAGACACTTGGGGTTTCATATTTCTGTCTCAGTAAGAATGCCCATGTAAATCTAGAATAGTCATCTACAACCACAAAAGTGTAGACCTTCCTACCTAGACTATGAACTGGCATAGGACCAAAAAGATCCATATGCAAGAGGTATAAGCACCTTACAGAATCCTTGTTTTCAAGGCTTTGAAAGGAGGATTTTGTCTGCTTGCCCTTTTGACAAGCTGAGCATATCCCTTCCTTCATACACTTAACTTGAGGACCATTCCTCACTAACTCTTTGATAAAGAGTTGGCCAATTGTCTTGTAGTTAAGATGAGCCAATCTCTTGTGCCACTTAACACAATGAGAAGCATTGTCATCAGCTACAAGACAGATGAGAGAAGCTTTATTCTCACATACAAAATTAAGACAATATACATTTCTCTTCCTATACCCAGTCAAAATGATCTCTTGATCACTTGACCTTTTGATATGACATCCATCCTTAACAAATGAAATGACATATCCTAAATCACTCAGCTGGCTTATGCTTATTAGATTATGTTTCAAACCTTTTACATAAGCCACTTGGGTGATAGTAATTAGGTTAGAAGAAATGTTACCAAACCCTTTGATGACTCCTTTTTCAGATCCACCAAAGATCACTTTAGGTCCATCTTTGACAGATGAATACTCCTTCAGCAGCCCCTTTGTTCCAGTCATGTGCCTGGAACAACCACTATCTAAGTACCATATAGGGGCATGGTTACTTGGATTCACCTGCAACACAGATTTACTTACCCTTAGAACCCAAGCAAGTCTTGGGTCCTTGGTTCAAGTTAGCATTAACAAAGCTACCATTATTTCTTCTAACAGGTAGACTATTGTTCTTTCTAACACTTGTGTTATGCCAGCAGTCTAGTGCAAAATGGTCTCTCTTGCCACAACACCAACATTCAAACCTATTGTATCTAGTTCTAGATACACCCTTGACAAAAGAATTTCTGTCCATTGCTGGTGCTGCAGCAGCTTCACCCACTGATTTTTTATAACCATTGGGTTTATGAACATAGATAGGCATGTTGGCATTTACACCCTTATTTTTCAGAACATTAGACTTAATATGACCATGAATATTTTCATGATCATATAGGTTAGAAGGCACTTCCACCTTTCTAAACTTAATAGGGACTGAAAAGTTCAGTGGCTTGACAGGAGCTTTGCCTTTCCTCTTGAATTGGTCAGCCCTGAAGTTACCTTTGAATCCTAATCCTGCCTTACCCTTTTGATTCACAAATTCATCAATCAAGGGTAAGACAGACTTTGGCTTAGAGTAACTAGCCACTAAATCTTTTTCAATTCTTAGTCTGGCCTCCAGACTCTTCACTTGATCATTGGTATAATTAATTGTGCCCATCTGAATAATAGTTATATTCTTCAGCTTGGCAATTTCATTTAACTTTTGATCAATTACTTTCTCTAACTCAGTTGCAGCTACCCTTAGTTCAGCAATTTCATGAGCCTGAGATTTAACCAGGTTCTTGCTTTTCTTAAGGGCCTGCAACAAGTCCCCATACTTATCTATCAATTGATAGACATCTCCTTCAGATTCAGATGCATCTACATCACTTGATGCAGATGTAGCTGATTCTGTACTTGTACTACAAACAGATTTCATAGAAGGACATTGTACCTTATTAGGACCAGACTGATTCTGGCATATATCCTCTTCTGATCCAGCCATCAGTCCCATGCACTGATGATCTCTTATTCATTGATGGAGTCTAGCAACTGTAGAAACTCCTCTTCTTCTGATACAACATATAGTCCAATATATGCTTCTGCTTCAGATTCTGACTCTGAAGTTGACTGATCTGTTAGGCTTTTATCCTTCTTTGCAACAAAGGATTTCTCCTTCTTGCCCTTTTGATGAGTCTTCTTCTTGTTTGAAGACTCCTTTCTCTTATTAGGACAGTCAACCACTACATGTCCAGGCCTATTGCAACAATAGCAGACAATCTTTGAAGTAGTAGCCTTGCTGGGCTTTGATCTGCTCTTTTCTTTCCTTGATGACTTTTTCTTCTGATAATAGTCATCAACTTGCTGTGAAGTAGAGGGCTTAGACTTCCACTGTTTCTTCTTCAAGAACCTCTGGAATTGCCTTGTGAATGCAGCAAAGTCTGCATCTGAATCACAGCTTTCTGAACCCTGATTATCTGAATTTTCTGAACTGACTTCTGCAATTTCCTTAGGATGGGATGGTGATATCCTCATATTCTTTCTGATGGATTCTGCATTGAATGCCACAGTCTTTTCTCTATGCTCTCCTCTTGAATTCTTTTCCTCCTCCTTCCTTACCAAAAGTTGCATTTCATAGGATAACAGCTTTCCAAATAAGGTGGGAGGAGAGATCTCTGCCAATTTAGCCACTTCTCTTATGGCACAGATCTTTGTGTCCCAATCCTTTGTTAAGGATCTCAAGAATTTGTCATTCAGTTCATAAGTACTGAAGACTCTTCCATAGGACATTAGCTCATTCACAATTCTATAGAATTTCTTATAGCACTCAGCTATGTTATCAGATTTTCCTTGTCTAAAACTTTCATATTCCTGATTGAGCATAGATTTCCTGTCCTGTCTTACTTCTTCTGATCCCTCCATGTAGACAATCAATGTGTCCCACATTTCTTTGGAGGTCTTGCAGTGAATCAGATTCTGAAATGTTGAATCATCTATGCCACTTACAATAATGTTCTGTGCTCTTTTATCCATGGTTGCCAAAATGATTTCATCCTTGGTCATTTCAGAATAACTCTTTGGAGTTTGAATATTAGCATCAAGAACTGATACCTT
Organism: Platanthera zijinensis; assembly: GCA_039513925.1. Classification (NCBI taxonomy): domain Eukaryota; kingdom Viridiplantae; phylum Streptophyta; class Magnoliopsida; order Asparagales; family Orchidaceae; genus Platanthera; species Platanthera zijinensis. The sequence goes on along the minus strand of CM077081.1, from coordinate 19,997,931 downwards.
CATTGGAATGAAGGGTCATTCCTGAACTGTGATGTATATTCTTGGGTCAGATGCCTCCATAAACAACCTGACTCTTTCTTTCCAAATTCCAAAGATTTCCTTCTTGCATATGAGTAATTTCATAAACCCTACCTCCTTATGATTCTCTCCAGAACCCATCTTCTTGAATCTTGATTCTGCCTTTCAGATCTACCTCAGACTGTTAAGTCCTTTTTGAGGAACCTCTCTCTGATACCACTTGATAGTTTTACTTTCAAGACAACCTAAACACCTAGAGGGGGGGGGGTGAATAAGTTCTTATTGCTTGTTCAAATTTTTAGGCAGAATTCAATTACATAAATTAAAACATCCAGCACAGCATTCACAGACATTTAATCATCACAGATTGCACAATGTTTTATAGTGGTTCCCCAAGGTCTGGGTACATCCACTTTCCCCCTTCACCTATCTAGCAGTATGCTAGATTCGGCCAAACTTCCACTATTCTCAGATCCTCAGATCCTACAGCTCAGAACCTGGAAAGGTTCCTACAACTCAGGCACAACAGCCCTACCTCAGCCTTGCCACAAGGCCTACAACTCAGAGAAGAACCTTCTCCTACACTCAGGCAAACAGCCCTACCACTCAGAGATTAACTCTCCTACACTCAGCTTTTATATCACAGGCTTACAACTCAGATCTGTGTAAAACAGATCCTACAGAAATTTAGAAAAGAAGTTTTAATGTCTTGCCTTTGTTGAGAGAGAAGAGGACAAGACAATTCTTGATCAGCTGATGAAATCAACTGAATCTGAGCTTTCTTCAAAGCTTCTTAAATCTGAACTTAGCTGAGTTGATTTCCAAATAGCTTCATGAGAAACCACTGATGGCTTCCTTCTTCTTCTTCAAAATGGGTGGATCCCTCTCTATTCAACACCTTTGATGATACTTCTGAATTCTTGTTAGAACTCTTCTTAGATCGATCCTGAGATCGTCTTCTTAGATCTTCTGATGAAGATCTTCTTTTGTGTATTACACCTTCTTGATTTGATTTCTCAATTTGATTGCCAAAGTTCAATCTTCTCATTACTACTTACTTCTCTCTGAATCTGTCTATTTATAGATCTTCTAAATGGTAACCGGCCGATCCGGTTTATAACTGTCTTCTGACAAGTCTGACAACATCAGTTAACTGGCTGCAACCCACAGCTGTCAAGTCTTCAAACAGATCCTGTGCCTTAGTCTTGGGCAGCAATGTGGTGAGACAGTCTGTCAGGAAGTGTCGAGACCAACTGTCTGTATGTGTCGACACAAGTAACTTTGGTGTCGACACAGCCTTTGATGATGTCGACAAGTTTGCCTTTAAGTCGACACAGCTTCTTCAGAGAATAACTTGGTCTTGACTTTGCAGTGTGTCGACACAAGTCCTGTGTGTCGACACAGTTGTTGTAGATTCAGAACTCAGTATGTGTTGACTTAGTCTTCTGGTGTCGACACAAGTATTGTCGACTTCTGCCAATGTGTGTCGACTCTGTCTCATTGTGTCGACACAGCCTCCCAGTGTCGACACAAATGTGGTCGACTATCTTCCTGTGAGTCGACACTGCTTCCCAGTGTCGACACAAATGTGGTCGACTATCTTTCTCTGTGTCGACACAGCTTCCTTCAAGTGTCGACACAAATATTCTGAAGTGTCGACACTGTTTCTTCAGGTGTCGACACATGGACTTAGAATATTTTTCTGCATTCTTTAACACTTCTTCACCTGCACATGTCAACTTAAAACAACATCAAATATACCTTGATGTATATCATTGAGCTAAGTTGGGCTTCTTCAAATCAGGTACACATTTTCCAATGTACCCAACAGCCACTACCGTGCCAAACGAAGCCTAATACGGAATACTCCACTACCGTGATAATGTATTTTACATTAAAGCTCCGTTTAACGTGGTGGTGACGGTCATGAACACGTGAGTTAAATTGTCATTCGTTGATATCCATCTAAGAAACTTCATCCACTTTTATGTTCAAACGGATGATATTTGTTAGGTGATCCCTAACGAATGACAGTTTGATGTTCGGGTTGTGGAACACTTCCGGTCCTCTTGTTTCTCACACCGGGTTAGCCCACGTGAGCTTAAAGGAATCGAAGTGTGATCCCCCTCCGAAATTTCTGGCGCCGACGACAGCGGGGGTCCGGGGGCAGCCGCCCCGGGCCAAAAATTTTTGGGAGGGTTGTTTTTCCATTGATCGAACTGGGTTCGACGTTCGTCGAACCCAGCTCGACGTTCGTCGAACTGGGTTCGACGTTCGACGTTCGTCGAACTGGGTTCGACGTTCGACGTTCGTCGAACGGGCCGAGTTCGACGTTCGACGAACGTCGACCGGCGTTCGACGATCGGGTTATGCTGAAGCCTATTTAATGGCGTATTCCGGGTGTTTTTTAGGGATACGGTCGGGACGACGGCTTACGGCTGGTATGCCTTTTGGAGGCGCATACGAGGACTTTGTTGGAGGCGATCCAGAAGGGGTTCTTCCTTTGTTTCTTGTCCAGAAGCAGAAGTTAAGGTAGGATCAGTTTAGATCCTTGAAACCTTTGTAATCTGTATTTGTTTTTGGTGATTACAAGAACTGTGAAGGGAAAGGATAGGGGACGTAGCTCTGTTTTGGGTGAACCTCTGAAATCTACGTGTTTGTGTGCTTGCTCTGTTTTCTTTTTTTTACTGTTTTTATTCGGATTTCTGTTTCTCGGCGCTCCGAATTTCCTACATTTGACCCATACGTTTATGACCGCCACCAATGTGCCAAACGGAGCCTATCTGCTTAAAGTATTAAGTATGCTTATATACTACTTTAAGGCTGTGTTTGATGCGGCTCATCGTTGCTCATTTGTTCCGGTGAGGTTTGATAAAAATGTCATTGTCATAGAATGAATGTTTGGTATCACAAATATTACAAAAAAGTATCTAGTTTGAGGCATAAAATTTTGAATGACAATTGACATTTTTGTCCGCCCTCACCGGAGAATAAACACCGCCAAACGCCGCCTAAATTATCAATTCAGCAGTTAACGTGTTTCTATTTTTACATTATTGAGGACAGCTAAATAATGGCACAGCAGTATCCACAAATGGGTTATTTTTTTAGCTCAAATTAATGGTGTCTAAGCTAAGATCAAAAAATCAAATTTGACACGTTCAGGATTATTTTAAAGCAGCTTAAAGTCAAATATGATTTGACTTTGGGATTATCCTAACCATAATTAATAAAATTGCCAGCCCTTCACCACAATTATAATATACATGCTTGCCTAGAAAGCAATCTACATGTGAATTATTAAGGGTTGTTTATGGGGACCTTCTCTAGAAGCTTGCAAAATTATATTTTGCCCTCTTCTTACTTTTTAAATTACAATTACTCTTTTCTATATTTATATTTCATATCATTCATGCACAAAATTTACTACTTTTGTGCAAGAATGTTGTGAAATATGAACATTGAGGGGGGGCTTTTGTAATTTTGGAAGTTGGGGAGGTGCAAACTGTAATTATGCAAATTTCGAGGTATAAATAACCCTTATTATTAATAAGCCATTCGTTATAAAATTAGGTGATTGTTAACCGCAAACCGCTATTTGTTAGCCGCAAACTAAAATTTCGCGCCTTTTCGAAATACGCCTTGTACATGCAATTTCAGGAAAAGTGTTCAACACGAAAGTTGTAGATCTCGACGAGATCTACAACTTTCGTGTTGAACACTTTTCCTGAAATTGCATGTACAAGGCGTACTTTGGAAATATGCTCAGATTTTGCGCATTTTAGAAATACGTCCTGTACATGCAATTTCAGGAAAAGTGTTCAACACGAAAGTTGTAGATCTCGTCGAGAGATCTACAACTTTCGTGTTGAACACTTTTCCTGAAATTGCATGTATAAGGCGTATTTCGAAAAGGCGCGAAATTTTGGTTTGCGGCTAACAAATAGTGGGTTTGCGGTTAACAATCACCTAAAATTATTTTATTGCTCATGACTCATCACATTCACGGTGAATATGCACAAGTTTAGGTGGCCAGCCAACCCCATATAAGTGTAGAAGTGTCAGGGAGAAACTATTCTGTCCATATTTTGGAGAAAAATCCGATGGATCTTTTTTGGGGTTTTCTTTTTTAAATTCTTCAACGGTCGTGTGGAGATTATTTTTTATTCGAGATGATATTTTTATCACTAAGGGCCTGTTTGGGAGGGCTTTTTAGCTCCTTTTCGTTTTCTGGAAAACGCTACCACACTTAATAGGCCGTTTGGATTGTCTATTGGTGGGAAAAGCTACCGCAAAAAACTCCATTTGCTCATCTTTTGGAAAAGTCACATGTCACCTACTTTTCAACATTTTCGAAAAGCATTTTTCATTCAAAAACATTTATCTCTTAAAAAAATCTACAACTTGATTTTTTTGTCTTGCCGCGATTTTTTTCCCGAGCGTAATTTTTTTGCCCGGGTGTTTTTTTTGCCCGGCGCGAATTTTTCGCCCGTGGACGAATTTTTCGCCCGGGCACGACTTTTTCGCCCGGGCGCGGATTTTTCGCCTGAGCTAGCATTTTTCGCACTGGTTGGCATTTTTCGCCCGGGCTGGAATTTTTTGCTCGAGCGCGCGGTTTTTTACCTGGGTGGGTTTTTTCACCCGAGTGCGGTTTTTTGCCCGTGCATGATTTTTTTTCCCCCGAGCGTGTTTTTTTCGCCCGAGCCGGTTTTTCGTCCGGCGTGAATTTTTCGCTCGGGTGCGTTTTTTTCATCCGGGTGCCATTTTTGGTCGTTGCACAATTTTTTTCACCCGAGCCGATTTTTTTGCCCGGGCGCGATTTTTTTGCCCGGACGCGCTTTTTTCGCCCGGACTTTATTTTTTTGCACCAGCGCGATTTTTTTGCCCGAGTGCGATTTTTTTACACCGGCGCGATTTTTTCGACATCGCGTGATTTTTCTCCCGTGGGCATTTTTTTTCGCCCGGTCGCGATTTTTTCGCCTGGGCGCAATTTTTTCGCCCGGGCGAGATTTTTTCGCCCGGACGCGAATTTTTCGCCCTGACGCGATTTTTTCGCCCGGGTGCGATTTTTTTTCCCGGGCGCGATTTTTTTGATCGGGATCAGTTTTTCCCTCGGGCACTATTTCTTTCGCCCGGTAGCGAATTTTTCGCCTCGACGTTATTTTTTGCCCGTTCGTGATGTTTTTTGCCCGGTCGTGTATTTTTTTCGCTTGTAAGCTATTTTTTTCGCTTTCGAGCGGAAATATCACGTCCGTGCGAAAAATTCTCTTCCGTGCAAAAAATTCGCGTCCGGGCGAAATTTTCCCGCCTAATCGAAAAATTAGTGCCCGTCCGAAAAAATCGCGCCCGTCCGAAAAATTTGTCGTCATCCGAAAAAATTTGTGCTCATCCGAAAAATTCACGCCCGTTCAAAAAATTTGCGTTCGTCCGAAAAATTGGGACCCGGCCGAAAATATAGGGTTTGGCCGAAATATCGGCGCCCGGGCGAAAATATCGTCCCCGGGCGAAAGTATCGCGCCCGGGCGAAAAATTTACGCCCGGGCGAAAAATTCACGCCAGGACGAGAAAAACCACCACCCGGCGAAAAATTCGCTCCCGGGCGAAAAAAACCTGCCCCGGCGAAATAATTGCGTTTTTTCCCTCGGACGCACATTTTTAATAAAAAAAGTTACCGCAACGGAGATTTGTCAAACGATTTATAAAGTGTTTCTCCTTTTTGAAAAGCTCTGCAAAAGAAGTTCACCCAAACAGTTCTCCTTTTCTAATAGATATTTTCCAAAAGCTCCTTTTCCTACCATCCTTTTGCCACCGCTCCTTTTCCTTTCTGAAAAGCCTTCCCAAACAGGCCCTAAATCATTTTTTATGATAAGTTTATGAATACCGCCACATGTATATCTTGGCCACGAAAATAGATGCTATGGACTTGTTCTGTTGGGATCGTGGAAAGTTAGGGGTGTACAAGGGGCAAGTCCTACATATGAGAGAGGAGAAGGAAAGTTAGAAGAAGTTAGTATTAATAAATTTATGGTGTATGTGTCGCTACGAGAATTAATATTATCAAAATTTTCTGACAAACGCAACGACACATAAACCTATAGGATCGTTTAACTAAACACTATTAATCTCAATTGGAGCACAACACAATAATTATTTTCCTAAGTTAAGAACACAAAATTGGAGCAAGCTAAAAGAGCGGTAAAATAACTGAAGTGCGGAAACTAATTTATACCGTTCTTGAATTCTTGCTCGTTTTTCATGATTGCGGATATTCGCAATAACTGAGAAGTATTGTTCCTTATGAATTGTGCGACGTTAGGAGAACCCGCTTGCATATAACTCTGACTAAGGTTTATTCTACACTGCAAATAGAGAAGTCAGCATAACAGGCATATATATATCATAAATTGTGAGGTAATACAGTGAAGCCTTTAGCAAGGAGCCCATTTTTGATATTTTAGATCTAAATGTGTTTATCAATGTGAATGTGCAAAGATCAATTTGGTGTTATGTTTATGCAATCGAAACACATCCAGGGGAAGCAAATCAGATATTAGTGGGTGACTGCTTCTACACTAATACCATAAATACAAAAGACTAATTCTCTAAAACCATAGACTTAGGTAGCATCAATTGCAGAAATTCATAAGAGACAACAAAGATGTATACCTGCTTCGGATTTAACAGAGAAGCATTCAACTAAAATCCTTCACTTGTTTAGGGCTGTTGTCGTTCTCTGTAGATCTTGCCGACGGTGATGATGTGGATAAAGACCTGCAACAGATCTCCAGGAATCTCCGGCAGTGGAGATCGAGTGAAGCCCTACAGCCGCAGATCTACAGGCGGCGGCTGCTGTATACCTCCAGGAGAGCTCCTGGTGGCCGGTTGGTTACGCCTCTGACGATCTACTCTCCAAAGGACGGAACGGAGAAGAAGAAAAGGGGCAGTTTCTCCAAACGCGATCTGGATTTTTTTCCTTCCCTAGCCGGCTGTTACCATAAAAATAAAGGCCCGGAGTTTTCTTTTCAGCCCCTGTTCATAGGTTGGATGAAAAACAGATTTTTTTCTTTTGCTTAATAGGAAGCACTAAAGGGGGTTACCAAAATGGGATCAATTAATTCCATAACTCCCAAATTAAAATCCATTAATTAAATCCAATAAAATTAATTTGGATTTAATAATCATTCTTATTCTAATGCCAAGGGTGAGACCGGGTTCGCGACTGAAGTTACGACACGATCTGGCCCACCTATCACAGACTTCGATCGCGCGCGCGACTGAACTAACACGCGCTCGTAGGAGTCCGGATAGAATAAATATACGCGTACGACTTTAACTGGTCGTCTCGATGAATCGAGTCCACCTAATGAGAAATTTCCAACAGTTAGGAGAAAAAGATGCGAGGAAAACCCGAGAGCGAGAAGGTGGAGAGGGTTAGAGAGAAAGAAAGAGAAATTTAGAGAGAAAAAGAAATGTTTCATTCATTTCATTGCTTCCTTCCCTACATGACACTAAGAGCAAATTTGTAGGACCCCGGGTGACAAATCCGTAATTACATAAGATGTCTAAAATATTAAAAACACTTAAACAATGACTCTAATAACAATGACTATGACTCACTACAATAGAACTCGACACATTGACTCGACTCAACTGATATACGACTGATGGGCTCCACCTTAATTTATAAGAAAAAGGAGACCCCATGATCCCCATCAATGGAGATCATGGGTGGGCCCCCCTAACCCCCATGATCTCTCATGGAGATCATGGGAGTGGGCCCCCTCTCTCCCCACCTTTAGGGGAGGGAACCGCCGCCGGCGGTTCCCCTCCGGCCATGGCCGGCCGCGGCCGCGGCCATGGCCGGCCGCGGCCATGGCCGGCCCCGGCCATGGCCGTGGCCCGGCCATGGTCGGCCCCGCCATGGCCGGCCGCCGTCATGGCCGGCCGAAGCCGTGACCGGCCTCGGCCATGGCCGGCCGCCGCCGTGTCCGGCCACCTCCTCGCCGTCGGCGTCATCCGGGAGGCCCCACCTCGGAATGACCTCCCCACCGTTCGATCGAGGGGGAGGCCCCGCCGGCCGTCCGATCGGGGCAAAACCACCCACTAACCCACTATGTTAGTGGTGGGACCCACAATAACTTCCCCCTGGAGCCTATAAAAGGACCCCAGGGGCTCCTCATTTCATCATCTTCTTCTTCTACGCCTTCCCCCTTCTTCTTCCTCAGGTGGAAGCTCTCCCGTTCTTCTCCGCCGGCGGCCACCCCCCGTCGCCAACAACCAGCGGCCGCCTCTCGCCGCCAACCACCGGCCGCTGCCCGAGACCTCCAGCGGCCCCCAGTGGCTATCAGCACCCGCCAGCAGCTATCAGCACTTGTCATAGGCCGTCGGCCCCGTCATCGGCTATTGGCACACCATCAGCGCTCAAACGCCAAGGAAGCACCCCAAGAACAAAGAAAGACGAGCAAGGGAGGCAGCAACAACCCTTGAATACACACCGCCTCTGAGCACACGCGCCTAAAGCGTCCCGCGCATTCCACCGTCCAAGTCCCGTTGGTGAGGCAGTCTGTTGCCCACCAACGGCTGCATACGCTCTTCCCCCCTTCAAGATTGTAACGGGAGCGGCCTGTCGCCCCGATTCCCCCATCAAATTGTAACCTCCAGCAATCTAGTGGATTTTGACCGGCAGCGACCCGGTCACGTGGTTTTTCACCCGGTTGAAGGGTTTTCCACGCTAAAACTCTCTGTGTTCATTCCTCCTTTTCAACTGACTGTGTGCGCGCTCGACCGCTCCGCGAGCTAAGGCGGTCCAAGGTTATCCGGTCCGACCGGGGCGTCGAGTCAGTCCGCAACAACGACAATAATAATAATAATATAATAAGATAACTGACGGAAGACCATACAAATAGAGGATAAACCTCGGAACTCGAAAGATGTTATAAAATTGATAAATATCTAATTAGGTTCAAAATCAACTTAAAACGATTTGAGACCATTTGAGTATGATCAAAATCTAAAATGACTTAAACCTGGTTTTGAGCTATGGTTGGCTCCCTCATCACATTCTGATGTAGATTAGGAGTTGAGCCGGACTCATAATTTCAATTTTAAATAAACTTGCTCAAAGACAACTTGGGTTCTGTTTGTTTGAGCGGTGAGAATGCAAGTCAATATGAAAAGTGAGACTTTCACCGTGCAGTGTGAATGAGGGTTAGACAGCAGAGACCGCACGCATTTAGTGCGGATAGATTTGGCGGGTAGCTAAGTTCTTGGCTATGGTTGAACTCGCAGTCTGTTTTAGCAGGTTACCAGATGTGTAACCGTGCGGTTAGCCTTAGCTAATCGTTAACTGCATGATTTGGAATAGGAGACCGCGGAGACCGAAAGGCAGTTGCTTGGTGTGGTTAGTGTTCTAGTCATGTGGCTATCGGCTCGGCTGTTCAAGCCCATGTGGACTGAAGAGGCTGTCTGCAAAGAGGTGTGATCTGGTGGAGTTAACCGCACGTGCGGTTTTGGTTGGTAGTCCGCATAGTGACCGTACTGGTGCTAGCTGCCCCGTCACTGGCGGTTACCCTATCCCCTTGGGGGGTGACGGTATTCGCTTGCCCGCCTATCAATAGGGGTGTTGGTCTCGTCATGCACAACATGAGCTGTAAGAACTAAAGCTCAGGTTAAACTCAACGGTTAAGATTTTTTATCCGCGTGACAAGGTTAAATGACCAGATTTATTGCTGTGTTGCAGATTGTGCGGTTAACACTTGACAAATATGAGACTGGTTCTGAAGGAAGTGCGGATAGCTGGTAGCAGTCAGCGACGGTTAGCAACAGGTCACGGATAGGCGACTAAGCAGTCTTCTTCTTTGGCAGTTTACCAGCCTGATATCACAGTTTGCCATTGGCGGACTGAGTTGCAATTCGAATAAAGCTGTCCGCTCAACTCGTGGTTATGCGACCTCAGCAGTTAGGCGACCAGGAGTTGCAGTTAGGCGGCATCTCAAGTTCTGTTCATCTGTTCGTGGCGACTTCGGTGGTCAGGCGACCTCGCGGTCAGATGACCAGAAGTTGCAGACAGGGTTATCTTCAGCAGGCAATAAGGCAGTTCACGGACTGGGCGGTTAGCCTTGTCAAACAGGCGGCTAGCTAGGCAGTTACGGAGTGATGTCCGCCAGTTTCTTGCACATTTCTTTTTTGTGTTCTCTATCAAGTACATTGTGAAATCATGTCTTGCAATATATCCCTTGCACTATAAAGATGATTTTTAATGCAATTGCAGTTCTTATTCTTCTACTACATCAATTTATTTGATTTGGTTGGTTGAGTGTTCCTACGACCTTTCTCATTTCTCAAAATTTTACATATCTTCTAAATGTCCAAACAGACAGAGCCTTGGGCTCCGTTTGATATGACATTTTAGCTCCGATTAGTTTAGACAAAAATACCGCAAAAACTAATTTTGAACATGCAAATGGATAAGTTCATTAGGTGAGGTCAGAGGTTCAAGAAATATCTAACCTTAATATCTAACGAAATATCTAACCTTAATATCTAACGAAATATCTAACCACTGTCCCAAAGGGTGCCTTATTATCTAACCTATTTTCCCCGAAAGCAATATTTCTTTGAGGGGAAATTACCCACAAGCAAATGAGGGAGGCAAGGTTTGAACGGGACGTGAAATCATTTGTTAGCATCATTATAACACTATTTGTATCTTTTGAACTTTAGCTTTTGTTTATTTATTTATTTATTTTTAGATGTTCCCGGTAAAATAGCTAAGTAAATACAATGGATAATTCTATACACACCTAAAATTCACCTAAATATCATAAAAAGTGGGCCCCACACCCCCAAATTCATAAAAAAAATACCCGACTTGCAGATTTTGGAATAGTAGCCGGGTGTTTTTGTTATGGAAATAGTGGTGTGAGGCCCACTTGTTGTGATATTTAGGTAGATTTTAGGTGTGTATAGAATTATTCAAATACAATTGGCTAACCCGCGATCAAAAATGATTGCGCGTGATCATCAAACGGGTTTGTCATGCCCAATAGGTTTATAATTTTTCCTCCTATTTGATAGCACACGTTGACGCCACGCAGCAAGATTCGTTTCACGGTTTCATCAGGTTCTAGATCTCAGAACGAAGCTAGATGCTAATAATGTCTTCCGTAAAAAAGCCTCATTTGGGAGCCCCGTAAATTTTTTTTTCAAATAAAAAATATATTTTTCATTGAGATGATCAGGCTTTTAAAAATCGGATTTGGCAGGCCGGTTCAACCGATCAGACTGCTGACCAGAACATCGGGGATCCATTTCCTTTTTAGTGGACAAGATTAGTCTAGAATAGTAGACAGGAATTTTTTGAATAAAAATAATATAAAAGGATGAAAAAACAAATGATCATGTCCGTGAAATAGATCTCGTTCATTTTTGATGGAGAGGATCCTGAAGGGTCGTATTTGGGTACCAGCCCCGATCTATAAATTGGCCGGCCCATTTAAAGTTAAATTTTTTTTTTTAATTTTAAATAAATATTTATTGGCAAGGATAGATTGGAACCCACGAACTTTCTTTACAAATATGATCTAGCTAACCAACTGGACAACTCCAACTTTCGCCCTAAATTAAAGTTGTAACGGTTCCGGTTCGGATCTATTAAAATCGTGAACCGAATCATTAAGATAATGATTCTTCAAATTATAATCAAAATTTTATTTGGTTTGACCGGTTCCGATTCCGATTCAAGTATAATTTTTAGAACCGTTGTGTCAACGGTTCCGATTACAGTTCAGCAAGAACTAAAATCAAACCGGCCACTAACGGCACAATCCAATTCTATGTGGTTCGATTTGATTCCAATTACTTCCAACTAGAACCAAATTTGACAGTACGAATGAAAGATGTCAAAAATAAAATACCGGAGGGTAAAGTAAATGAGGAATATTTTTTAAACAAGATCGATTTTTTTAACATAGGAGACTTTGAAGTCTGATGACCGGACGCAAGAATTTCGCACGACCGTGAAGAAAGTTAAAAAACGAAATCACAAAACTGTTTCAGACCGCACCGATTTTAAACTGCACCGAACGGTTTGATTGTGAAATAGTTTTGTTGGTTTCAAAGACTCTTAGTTTGCGGTGCAGTTTTTGGCGGTGCCAAATATACAAAATAGCGTCACATCGCTATTATTACAAATATAATTTGTTAGGTTATTGTGTTAATCATAAAGAAATTAAATTGATGAGTCATACCATTAAACTATGAGAACGAGTAATAGAAAGAAGAGTAAAGTGAGGGACTAACATCTCAGAGAATCAATTTGGGTTCATGCTAGGGTGGCCGATCATGGAAGCCATACATCTCTTGAGGAGACTCATTGACAACTACCGAAAAAGAAAACAAGATTTGCATATATTGTTTATTGATTTTGAGAAGTTTTATGATAGACTTCTAAGAGAGATCTTATGGAAAAACTTAGAAAAAAAGATGTAAATGTATCATATATTAACATAGTCAAAGATATGAATACAAATTTAGTGACAATGATGAGGACATCTGGAGGATTAACACATGAATTTTCGATCATTGTTGACTTACATCAAGGTTCTGTTGGAAATTTCCAGTAAGGTGGATTTGATTCATCGAGATGTCCCGGTGAATTAGTACGTGAATATTTGATCTATATGGACTCCTACGAGCGCGCGTTAATTTAGTTGTGCGAACGTTCAAAGCCTGTGATAGGTGGGTCAGATCGTCTCGTAACTTCAGTCGCAAATTCGGTCTCACCCTTGACAAGTATTCAAGCACGTATTTTGACGTGACATGAGATTATTCTTTTTGGGGTTTCATATTCTCATATTAACTAGGAGTTAATGGATTAATTCACCCATTTTTGTAACTCCTAAGAGCCTCTCCTATTAAGGCTTAAATTTTGGAGTAAAGATACCGTCCGTCATGAGAACCTTTCTTTAGGTTCGGTTCCCAAACATAGAAAGCTGTAAATTTGTGGGGGTAGCCACTTGGTCGCGCATTCTGATTGGTCGAGCGGACCATTTTTTAGGTTCACTCAGCGGACGGAAAAAAGCCTAAATTTTGGAATATGCCATATATAAGTATGTGCTGTAAAGTGAACAAGGGTTGAAATCCCGAGAGCAATTTCCTCATCTTCCTTGTGAAACCGTCTTCTTCATATCTCTTCCGTGTTGAAAATCATGAAGTGAAAGTGGTGGACTGGGCGACCTGTCCGCGTGGCCTGTGCGGACAGGACTGGAGTTTAGCAAGGTCGGCAATAGTGCTTCAGTCGGCTTTTGCTCTGGCGGCCTGAGCGATCTGTTCGTGTGGTCTATGCGGACTGGGGAGGGGGCTTGTCAGGCCGGGTTGTGTTCAGCCGACAGTTGGTTCCTAGAAAGTAACCGGGCGGATAGGATTGCTATCCGCGGAGCTCGCCAAGACTGGCGAGGTGCGGACTCGGTTGAAGTTCACGGAGTCCGGGTTGCGGACTGGACCAGAGCTCGGGAGATCGGCATGGTGTGTGCCTTGGTCTAGCTCTGGTGGCACGGTTGGTGGAAACCGCGGAGTTTGTCGGTTAGAGCAGACTGGTGTCGGGGTTCGCCGGGTTGTGCGGGATGGCTTAGTTTGGGAGGTCGCGCGGTCTGCGCGAACTGATGCCTCTGTCCGCCGAGTTTGGCAGTTGTCAGCCTTGTGCGCTTTGGCTGCGGGCTTGGGTACGCGAACTGGAGGATTGTCCGCTAGTGCGAGTGAACTGGAGCTGTTCGCAGGTGGGCGAACTGGGGCAGTATTCACAGAGTCCGCCTGTATGGTGAAGTCTGATAGGGGGCTTGATGTCCGGCTTTGGTGGTGCATCCAGGCGGACTGGCTATCTTACATAGTCGGGACGGTCTGGTTGTGTATCCGCTGCTTGGCAGATACACTTGGTGCTCGCCGCGAGATATGACAGTTATCTTGTCAGCTAGGGTGGTGATCACACTACTTGTTGAAGCCAAAAGTAACCTCAACAAATGTTCACGAACCAAAGTGCAGCCGACGCCTACTTCTCTCTTATCTCGACCCTTGACTGGCTGCTAAGGTCAAAAAAGACTGACCCAAAGCCTCAGCTGGGAGGTCCCACCACACACCCGGAAGATCTCTGAGAGCTTCCCCTCCAAAGCCAAATGCTGGGCTGGGAGCTCCTCAGAAGGCACTAGAGTGGGAGAATAATGAAAGTCCTGCCTTCCAAAGAGCCCCTACGGGTCTTTTTATAGTCTTCCTTTGACCTGAAAATACTGAAATACCCCTGAGGGGTCTGCCAATAGCCAAATCCCACTGTCATCCCAAGGGAATTTGGGTAATTTTACCTCGGGATAATAATAAATAACCTTCTCTGGACTCCGGGTCCCACCCCGTGGGCCCACCTGGCGAGACCCCCGGCCTAGAAGGCTCTCGCTGGGTTCCCTCTAGGCCCGCCTTGGCGAGAACTCCTGCAAGGAAGGTTCTCGCGCGAGGTAGTCATGATGTTAATGCGAAAGAAGGTTCACCTAAGGCCTTCTCGCCTGCCCTGGGCGGGAGCTCTCCCTAAGGCGGGAGCTTCCGCAGTCAGGCCCTCTGCTTCGGTCGGTCGACGATCTCTCCCGCCGAGAGGTCGACTATCTGCCCTGGTCGGTCGACGATCTCTCCTGCCGAGAGGTCGACTATCTGCCCTGGTCGGTCGACGATCTTTCCTGCCGAGAGGTCGACTATCTGCCCTGGTCGGTCGACGATCTCTCCTGCCGAGAGGTCGACTATCTGCCCTGGTCGGTCAACGATCTCTCCTGCCGAGAGGTCGACTATCTGCCCTGGTCGGTCGACGATCTCTCCTGCCGAGAGGTCGACTATCTGCCCTGGTTTCCTCAGCTTTCGCCTGTCCTTGGCGAGAGCTCCTACAGGGCGAGAACTCCCCAAGTATGCCTTAGGGTTAACCCGAGGTTAGCCTGAGACTAGCCCAATCCTGACCATTGAAGCCTTTGGGTCCCTCCCAGCGAATATGGGGTTGTACACAATCCCCGCTCTTTTCGAGCTAGCCCTGCGCTCGACAAGACAAGTCCAACCCCCGAAATATTCGCTGGACACGTGCCAACTAACCAGGGGAATCTTTTGGTGGGTCCTACTGCGGCTATAAATATGCACCGATAGGCGACCATATGCCTCGCCCTTGAAATACTGTTTTTACGACTGAGCTCTCGTCCCTCGGGACCTTTGCGCGAGCTTACCATGCATCCCAAACGTGCTGCCAAACCGCTTCCGCAAGACCTCCAAGACCGATTAGCCGCTGCCCAAGCGCGGGCCTTGGCTAACTGTGCGGCGGTGGCTCCATGGTTAGCGAAAAAGACTTCAACCGCCGGGCCTTCGGAGCCGAAGAAGAAAGAAAAGAAAAGGGCGAAGGCGGTCCGGCGGGACCTTTCTCGCGAGAACAGGGATCCTCCTTCCCCCACTCCCAATCCTGCGGGAGATCCTTCCCCACAGAAGGTAAGCCTTTCGCCCGTGTCTACCGAGCTGACTGTGCATTAGATTCGATGATTAAAGTATGCTTTCGCAGGAGTCCGCTCCCAACAATGACGCCGAAATTCCGCCCAGCTCTTCGAACCTACCCGCTCATCCCCCAGAGGACCAAACACGGGTTTCGGACGCAATTCCTCCGGCCGAGACCGAAATGACTGGTACGTTTCGCTACTGTCGATATGTCAACCCTGCCTTTCCTTTTCTGAACTATCTCCTCGCAGCGCCCGCTCCCGCCGACCCGGGCCTGGCCGCCAGGGAAGTAGAAGCGAGAACTGTGGAATTGCCTCCCTTGGTGACCAATCCTACCCTGCAGGCGGGAGGGACGGCCTCCGATCCCTCCGCTACTCCCATGGATGCCGATCATCTCTTGGGAGAAGACAACTCCCCACGAGCTTCTGGCCAGGTCGGGACCATCGTGCGCGAGCCCTTCCGCCCGGGGCTGGGCAAGCCTCTTCACCTCCTTTACGGGACCAACGGAGGGGCCGGACCCTCTCGCCCAACTGCAGGTATGCGAAACTTTCCTGGACTACCGATTGTTATGCCTTGACCAAAATTCTCGCGTGTTTCCTTTGTAGGTGATCCTGGCTTGCGGTCGGAAGCCAACCGGGAAGGAGAAGATGATGATGAAGACGATGATGAAGAAGAGG
The DNA here is from genome assembly GCA_039513925.1 of Platanthera zijinensis. NCBI lineage: Eukaryota > Viridiplantae > Streptophyta > Magnoliopsida > Asparagales > Orchidaceae > Platanthera > Platanthera zijinensis. The sequence goes on along the minus strand of CM077081.1, from coordinate 19,981,735 downwards.
AAGATTCCCCCCTCCCTTCGTCTGGCGAGATAGAAGGGATATTGAATGGCGCCGGGAGCGCGAAGGAGAGGAGGAAGAGAATCTCGGCTATCCTGGCCAGGCTCATCCGGCGAGATCGTGCCCATGCTGCCGCGACAGAAGCGTTCCGCGAGTCCGTGGAGCAAAGGTTGGAGGTTCTGGAGCGGGACTTCTTCTTAGGCGAGACGGATCGTCCGGGAGGGCCTTCCGCCGACTCTTCGCCAGGGAGGTGCATCTCGCTGATCCGGGATCACGCCCGGCGGATCAACCTCGGGTGCACCACCCTATCGTCTTATTTCAATCCGCTGGTACCTCCAAGAACTAGGCGGCGAGAGCGAGGGCGATGGTATTGGAAGCCCTATTAGACTTCTCGCTCGAATCTCTTTTATCCGCGTGTCTGTAATAAATATTATTGTTACTTAAGTTTTTTCAGCTTTTGCCTGCGAGAACCTTGCTGTTACCAATGTCTCTTCCCCCCCCCTTTTTTTTGTTCTGCGAGGCTTTTAAATTAAGACGTTTACGTCAGCCTAGGACGCTTGCGCCGATCTAGGAGGCTCGCGCCAATCTAGGAGGCTCGCGCCAATCTAGGAGGCTCGCGCCAATTTAGATAATTGTGTCGAAACCCGAAACGACCGTTGACCGCTGCCATCCCGAGGGGGAAAATCGAGGCGCCGTTAGCCCGGATTCTGACAGCTGTACTCCGCTGTCACTTTCTCTCTCTGCCGGATGAACTCATGATGATTGCGATTCTCTATAAATAGAGAAATCTACCAACCGCATTTACTTCTTCGATCCGGAACCTCAGCCTTCCCTCCGTGCTCTCGCGTTCCTGCTTCCGCTTCGACCCCCCTCCAGCTCTCGCTCTTACTCGCGAACCAACCATGCCTGGCGAGAACAAGGGTCGCGCCCATTGCGCGGAAGCCTTTCAGAAACACCTCTTCCCTTCCTGCAAGCTCACCCTAGACGAGTACAACCTGATCGTCGACCGCTACGTTCCCGCCGGCTTCTCGGCGCGGAACCCGGGGAATCACGATAGGGTGAATACTCCCGGGGAGGGAGAGCTTGCCATCCCCCTCGAGCATTTCGAGGTGGGCTTCCGCCTCCCCCTTTGGCCGGAGGTTCGGCTAGCTCTCCACTATTATGGGGTGGTTCCCGCCCAGCTAAACCCGAACTCAGTCGCGATACTTATAGCATTCATATGCTATATGCGATCCGAGAGGATCGAGTTTAGTCTGCCCATCTTCCGGAAGCTATTCAACTTCCGTGCCAAGGGGGGGGGGGTAGTTTTCTTCTCCGGGCAACAGCTCGAGGTTACCGGTCTCGCCAACAAGCACCATCACTGGGGCGAGAAATTCATCTACGTCAGCGGAGACTTCGGCAACGTCCCGCTCCAGCCCGTTCAGTATGAGGATGCGGCCTACAAACCGCCTACTCTAGGATCGCGCGAGAGCGTAATCCTGGAATTCTTCGAAACCAAGGAGTTCGACGTTCCCTACCTCAGGCGGGACGTCGACTCCCTCCCACTCATTCACTCGGGCGAAGGTACGGTCTCGCCTCAGATTCCCTCTTTCGTCAAAGATTTCCTAGCGCTGAAACGCTGTCTTTGCAGGAGAGCGGGAGGTCCCTCTGCGCCAGCCCTTTGCTGAAGGCCAGGGTGTCGAGGGCCTGGCTGCGAGAGGCTCCCTTGCGCTTGCGGAAGCTAGCGCCAGCGCCTGCCGAAAAGATCCAGCCCCTTCCATGCCGCCACCGGCCAAGAAGCGGAAGGCCACCCTTCCTCCTCTCCGCGCGCTAAAGAGGCCCAAGCCTTCTGCCGCCTACAAGGGGAAATCGTTGGCGGTCTCGCCCGTCCAACCTCCTCCCGAGGGCAGGTCCTTTGAAGCGATCCTTCAGATGGCCAGTGAGATGGATGCCGCCGCCAAGAGCCGCACCGAGGCTTCCGCCAGGGACACATCGGCCGCAAGCGAGGCTGGGGGAGAAGTGGTCGCCGCCGAAACCTCCGCCAGCGTCCCGCCCCAGGAGGTGCCGAGAGGGCACCGGAACTTTGGTTTCGGCGTCAGGTACGCCGACTCAGAGGGGAAACCTCAGATGGAATGGGATCCTGAGTCAAACTCAATCAGGGTTTCGACCCTCCTTCCCAGATGGGCGGAGGGGGAAAATGTGACCGGCGAGGCCTTCTCGCTTGGATATGGTCTCTACAGCCGGGAGGATGCCGGCGTATTTGACCAGATGTCCACCCGCCTCCTAGCCTTCGACGCCACCCGGGCCATATTGCGCGCGTTCGAGCTTACGCATATGTGTGCGCGTCGAAGCATCACCATTGACAAGAACTTCACCGATATGCGCAAGGCGAGGGAGGACGCGATGGCTCGCGCGCACGCCGCGGAAGAAGAACTCGCGAGAGCTCAACAGGAGCTCGCGGATGCTCGACTGGCGCTGTCTCTGCGCCCCGCGACCGAGGTAGGCGAGATCCTCCTGAACCCTTGCCCCCGTTTCCCCGAAGTTTCTACTGTGTAATGTGTCTAGACTGAATTCTTTTAATCCTTTTGCAGGATTCTGCCCAAGTCAGGGAGCTTCGCGCAGAGCTGGCCAACGCGCGCTGCGAGAGCGTCCTCCTGAGGGAACAGCTCCGCGCAGAGCTGGCGAAGGTCCCGCCTCCGGAGCTAGACGCGAGGCTGCGGAGTCGTTACCTCTCGGAGTATGACGTTGACAAGCTGCTTCAAGCCAACGCTCAGGCGACCGTCAAGCTGACGCTCGAGACGCTGCGAGACGTCGAGCTGCTCCGGGAGGACGGCGCGACCATCGATGCTCGCCAACTTCTCCCTTGGCTCTACGATCCAGTTCCCAAACCTCCGGGCGCGCCGGACTTGCCTCTCTCAGACGTCCCGAGGTCTTCTACCGCCGTTGGCGAGACATCCGAAGAGGGCTCTGGCAATGGCTCAAGCGAGAGCACCAGTGGGGATTACAGCGCGTCCCCTTAAGGTGTCTTTTATTTTGAATACCCTTTTGTAACGAGCGAGAAACTCCTCACTTCTGTAATTAACTTTATATAAAGTAATGTTTCATTTTTCACTGTCATTGTGTGTTTTAAACGTATATTACTCTGCCGAACGGCTTCCGCGCGAGCTCCCGCCGAGACCCTTAGTCTCTTTATGGTGACCTTCCTTAGATATCAGTTAGGCGGGAACCTCGCGTCGTCGATTAAGTCGTCCTGCCCAGGTCCGCCGGGAGCCTCCTTTTGCGAGAACCCCCCTTTAACCGAGACCTTTACTGGCCGCGACCTTTGAGCCGAGACCCTTACTGGCCGAGACCTTTGGGGCGAGACCCTTACTGGCCGAGACCTTTGGGGCGAGACCCTTACAGGCCGAGACCTTTGGGGCGAGACCCTTACTGGCCGAGACCTTTAGGGCCTTGCCTTCAGTCTAGGTCAGGGCCCTACCCACGTATTTTTCCAACCAATCAAACCCCTACCCCGCCGGCGAGCCGTCGGACCTGCTAGCTTATTGAGAGCCTGCGCAACGGGTCTGCCCGGGGCCGAGTCGAGTTCGTTGTAATGTAGAAGTGGCCAAGAACAAAGTATCTCAAGAGCCGGCCTATCCCCCGCAGGCGAGCCTTCGGACCTGCCAGCTTGATGAGAGCCTGCGCAGCGGGTCTACCTGGGGCCGAGCCGAGCTCGGGGTGTTGATGAAGTGGCTAAGAACAAAGTATCGCAAGAGCCAACCTATCCCCCGCAGGCAAGCCTTCGGACCTGCCATCTTGATGAGAGCCTGCGCAGCGGGTCTACCTAGGGCCGAGCCGAGCTCGGGGTGTTGATGAAGTGGCTAAGAACAAAGTATTGCAAGAGCCAACCTATCCCCCGCAGGCGAGCCTTCGGACCTGCCAGCTTGATGAGAGCCTGCGCAGCGGGTCTACCTGGGGCCGAGCCGAGCTCGGGGTGTTGATGAAGATAACCAAACCTCTCCCCCACAGGCGAGCCTTCGGACCTGCCAGCTAGATGAGAGCCTGCGCAGCGGGTCTACCTGGGGCCGAGCCGAGCTCGGGGTGTTGATGAAGATAACCAAACCTCTCCCCCACAGGCGAGCCTTCGGACCTGCCAGCTAGATGAGAGCCTGCGCAGCGGGTCTACCTGGGGCCGAGCCGAGCTCAGGGTGTTGATGAAGATAACCAAACCTCTCCCCCACAGGCGAGCCTTCAGACCTGCCAGCTAGATGAGAGCCTGCGCAGCGGGTCTACCTGGGGCCGAGCCGAGCTCGGGGTGTTGATGAAGATAACCAAACCTCTCCCCCACAGGCGAGCCTTCGGACCTGCCAGCTAGATGAGAGCCTGCGTAGCGGGTCTACCTGGGGCCGAGCCGAGCTCGGGGTGTTGATGAAGATAACCAAACCTCTCCCCCACAGGCGAGCCTTCGGACCTGCCAACCAGATGAGAGCCTGCGCAGCGGGTCTACCTAGGGCCGAGCCGAGCTCGGGGTGTTGATGAAGATAACCAAACCTCTCCCCCACAGGTGAGCCTTCGGACCTGCCAGCTAGATGAGAGCCTGCACAGCGGGTCTACCTGGGGCCGAGCCGAGCTCGGGGTGTTGATGAAGATAACCAAACCTCTCCCCCACAGGCGAGCCTTCGGACCTGCCAGCTAGATGAGAGCCTGCGCAGCGGGTCTACCCGGGGCCGAGCCGAGCTCGGGGTGTTGATGAAGATAACCAAACCTCTCCCCCACAGGCGAGCCTTCGGACCTGCCAGCTAGATGAGAGCCTGCGCAGCGGGTCTACCTGGGGCCGAGCCGAGCTCGGGGTGTTGATGAAGATAACCAAACCTCTCCCCCACAGGCGAGCCTTCGGACCTGCCAGCTAGATGAGAGCCTGCGCAGCGGGTCTACCTGGGGCCGAGCCGAGCTCGGGGTGTTGATGAAGATAACCAAACCTCTCCCCCACAGGCGAGCCTTCGGACCTGCCAGCTAGATGAGAGCCTGCGCAGCGGGTCTACCTGGGGCCGAGCCGAGCTCGGGGTGTTGATGAAGATAACCAAACCTCTCCCCCACAGGCGAGCCTTCGGACCTGCCAGCTAGATGAGAGCCTGCGCAGCGGGTCTACCTGGGGCCGAGCCGAGCTCGGGGTGTTGATGAAGGTTCCTTCAACCAGGCCTATTCTATCACTGAGACGAGGAGCCATAGTCAGTTAAAACAAAAACATAAAGATCGCACACTCAGCGATAGTCAACATTCTGAAATAACTTATTGAAAATGCAATAGTTGTTTACAACATTACAATCCTTCTTTCCCTCTTACGGGTAGAAGCGCTTCAGGTCATCACCATTCCAGGTGTGATTCAAGGTCCTTCCCTCCGCATCCTGGAGATAATAGCCTCCGTTAACCAGAGCCTTCTCTACTATATAAGGCCCTTCCCAGCTAGGGTTGAGCTTACCGACCGCGACCGACCTTCCCGCGGCATCGACCTTTTTCAGTACCAGATCCCCCTCGGCGAATTGCTTGACTCTGATGTGCTTATCGAAGTACCGAGCCATTCGCCGTTTTATTTCTTCTTGCCTGATGGCGGCAACATCTCGCAACTCTTCCACCATATCTAATGAGAAACGCAACCCTTCCTCATTCTCCAACCTCCAAGCTTCGCTTCCCTCAGCTGCGGCCGCGACCCTCGGGGACCGAACCTCGAACTCCACCGGGAGGACAGCCTTACACCCGTGAGAGAGCTTGAAGGGGGTCTCTCCTGTGGCCGTGTTCGGAGTTGTTCGCAAGGCCCACAGGACGGAAGGGAGCTGTTCCACCCAGCTACCCTTCAGGTTTTCCACCTTCTTTTTGAGCAAGTTGACGATGACTTTGTTTGCTGCCTCCACCTGGCCATTGCTCCGTGGATGATGGACAGAGGCGAACCTGAGGTCAATTCCCAATTGGGTACAGAAACTAATGAATTCTTCGCTGGCAAACTGAGGACCGTTGTCCGTCACTATCGCTTGGGGCAATCCGTGCCTGCAAATGATTTCCCCCCAAACGAAGTTTCTGATGACCTGGGAGGTTACCTTGGCTAACGGCTTGATCTCCAGCCATTTGGAGAAGTAGTCAATCATAACTAGGAGGAACCTCCTCTGCCCGCTAGCTGGAGGAAAGAGTCCAACCAGATCCATTCCCCAAATGGCGAAGGGCCATGGCGCCGTGATGCTTCGAAGCCTTTGGGCGGGCAAGAGCTGGAGAGGAGCATGTACTTGGCACTTCCGACACCTCCTTGCGAATTCCGCTGTATCCTTCCTTAAGGTCCGCCAGAAATATCCTTGCCTTATCACCCTCGCTTCCAATGTCCTTCCTCCTGAATGACTGCCGCATTCTCCAGAATGCACCTCTTCCAGGATCCTCGGGACTTCCTCCTCGGTTACGCATCTCGCGAGGAGCCCCGACAACATCTTCCGATGCAAACTCCCCTCCAGCATCAGGTAGTGAGCCGCCTTGTGCCTAAAGCTCTTTGCATCCTTGACTTCTTCCGACAGTTCTCCTGTGGTCAGGAAAGTCACCAACGGATCCACCCATGAGGACCGCCGATTCACTTCCATCAACTCCCCCTCTTCAATGGCTGGTCGGAACAGTTCGGTTAGGGTACCTCCTCCCCGAGGCCCGAACTTCGCTAGTCGATCAGCTGCCGCGCTTTCCTCCCTGGGGACATGTTGAATAGAGAATGAACGAAAACCCCCAATGAGGGCTCTTACCTTAGATAGATACCTCGCGAGAGTCGGCTCCCGGGCCTCAAACTCGCCTCGGATCTGTGATGCTACCACCATTGAGTCGGTGAAGGCCTCCACATCCTGGATTTCCAGCTCCTTTGCCAAGCGAAGGCCAGCGATCACAGCCTCATACTCTGCTTGGTTGTTGGTTACAGGGAAGTGGAAAGTCACTGCTTGCTCTATGGTAACTCCCTGAGGGCTTACCAACACCACACCTCCTCCCAGGGAGTGCCTTCCTGAGGCCCCGTCGACCACCATCTTCCACACTTCTTGCGGCCTTGGTTCTTCAGTCTCGGCCTCGGTAACATAGTCTGCCAGAAAATCCGCTACGGCCTGGGCTTTGATGGAGAGCCTCGGGACGAAAGAGATGTCAAACTCGCTTAGCTCGATGGACCACTTCGCCAACCTTCCTGAATGTTTCACCCCCTCCAAGACCTTGCGAAGGGGATGGTCTGTTACCACCCTAATCGAGTGTGCTTGAAAGTAAGGGCGAAGCTTCCTAGCTGAGATGACCAAAGCATATGCTAGCTTCTCCAGGATGGGGTATCGGAGCTCCGCCTTTTTTAAGATTCGGCTTACATAATAGACGGGTAATTGCTTCTTCCCCTCTTCCCTAACCAAGACGGAGCTCACTGCCTCTCCTCCCACTCCGAGATACAAGGCTAGGTCCTCCCCCTCCTTCGGGCTTTGAAGTAACGGAACTTGGGAGAGTTGCCTCTTCAGCCCCTGAAAAGCCTCTTCACACTCGGCCGTCCATTCGAATACTTGGTTACCACGGAGTACTTTAAAGAAAGAGGAACATCTATCCCCTGACCGAGAGAGGAACCTGCTTAGCCCGGCCAACTTCCCGGTCAAGCGCTGGACCTCCTTGGCACTGCGAGGCGATTCCAGGTCTAGAATAGCCCTAACCTTATCGGGGTTAGGTTCTACCCCTGCGGGAGTCAAGAGGTGCCCGAGGAATTTACCGCGACTAGCCCCGAAGACGCACTTCGAGGGGTTCAATCTCATCTTGAACCTTCGCAGGGTGGCAAACGTTTCCTCCAAGTCCCGCAAGTGGGAATCAACATACTTGCTCTTGACCATGAGGTCGTCCACGTAGACCTCCAGGTTCCTTCCCCTCTGATCTCGAAAGATTCGATCCATCATGCGTTGGTACGTTGCCCCTGCGTTCTTTAATCCGAAGGGCATCATCTTATAGCTGAAGCATCCCTCTCTTGTGATGAAGGAAACATCCTTGACATCAGGAGGGTGCATCCGGATCTGGTAGTAACCTGAAAATGCATCTAAAAAACTCATAAGAGAAAAGCCGACGGCTGAGTCAACCAGCGCGTCGATTCGAGGCAAGGGGTAGCAATCCTTGGGACATGATTTATTTAATAAAGAAAAATCGATACACATGCGCCATTTTCCTCCTCCCTTCTTTACCATTACTACGTTGGAGATCCAGCCTGGATACTGGATCTCTGAGATAAAGCCTGCGTCCAGGAGCTTTTTGACCTCCTCTCGGATGGGGGCTTCTAGCTTGGTGGCGATGGCCCTCATCTTTTGGCGCACGGGGCGGGCTCTGGGATCCAGGTTCAAGCGATGACAAGCCACATCCACGTCGATGCCCGGCATGTCTGCCGCGCTCCAAGCAAAGATGTCGACGTTGCCTTGGATGCATGCTCGCATCCGCTCCTGATCCACAAGGCTCAAGCCTCCGCTGATCCGAACCCTTTGCGCCTCCCCCGCTCTTGTAAGCACCTCCATCTCCACCACCTCTTCGGCCGGCTCCAGCCCCGACCGCTCCCAACTTACCCTTGCCTCTTCCAGCTCAAACTCGAGCTCTTCTCCCCCAACCTCATCAACTTCCATCGCCTCCTCCAGGCTCTCCTCCTGCCTCTGTTCTTCTTCATCCACCACTCCTCTCGCCTTTTCTGGGCTCATCCCCCCTTCCTCAACTCCTTCCTGCTCAGCCATCTCCCTCTCCAACTCCTCTGCCTCCGCCATCCACGACACGGTGTTAACCGCCGTCACATAGCACTGCCTTGCCATCTTCGGATCCCCCCTGATCCTAACCTGCACCCCTCCATTGTTGAACTTGAGGCATTGGTGGTACGAGGAGGGTACACAGCGAAAGACGCTGATGAGGGGGCGCCCAAAGATGGCATTGTAACTACTCGGGGCGTCCACGATCACGAACCGACAGTTCCGTGAGACGCCCCCAAGCCTCACATGCAGGCCTACTCCTCCTTCCACCTCTTTCCTTTCTCCGGAGAAGCCAAAAAGCGGTCCATCAGAAGCCAGGACCCTTTTTCCTTCCACCCTCATCTCATCGAAAGCCTTCTTGAAGATCACATTCACTGAGCTCCCATTATCGACCAGTATCCGGGAGACGGTTTAGTTCTCCACCGCTGTCTGGATCACAAGCGCGTCGCAGAACGGATCCTCGTAGTCTGGCATATCCGCGGATGAGAAAGTGATCTTCTCCTCTGGGGGGGGAGCCTGGGAGGTCGAGGCGACCCCTCGGCGGAACATGGTTTGAAGGCTCCCCTTGCGGGTTGCCTCGATCCCTACTCCCCCGTGGATCACTCCGATCCCTCCTCGGGTCCCCACGTCAATCCTGTCTTCACATCTGTCCTCCACCTCTTCCCGCTGTACTTCAACGATCCTTACAGGCGGATCCTGCCTTCCGGCCCCTCTGGCCCCTCTAATCTCCAGAAACTCTGGGCAGGTGGCCGTTGCGTGACCTTCCTCCTGATGGAAGTCACAATAAGGCAACGCCACCCTGCCCCTTCTTCCTTCTCCTCCTCCCCTTCTTCCGGCTCCCCGAAATCTTCTTCCTCTTCCCCTTCCCACCTCCATAGCCTCCTGCGGCGGTGGGAAATGACCCCTTGGTCCTTGTCGCCATCCTCCCTGCTCCAGCCTTCTGGGCTCCCGGAAGTTATCTCTTCCCTGAAGTCCTCCCTGGCCCTGGGGGCGACCCTCCTGAGGCCTCCAACCCAGTCGGTTGTTTGGCTCCCTGGCCCCCCATGCTGTTGTCCCTGCCCTCGAGGCTCTTCTCTTCTCCTATCTTCCCTCGGCTCCCTCTGCTCTCTCTGCCTTCCCGCCACCGGCTCCTTCACATCATCCTCGGCCAACCTGGCCAGCTTCCTTGCAAACGCAGGGTTCGCCCTCTCGAAGTCTATCTCCTTCGCCGCCCTCTCCATGAGCTCCTCAAAAGAGAGAGGGGGCACTCTCTTCAACTCCATGCTAAAAAACCCTGGCCTCAGCCCCAGGGTGAAGGCAAGCATCAGCGCATACCCCGGGACCTCCTGGACCAGGAGAACCTCCTCTTAGAACCGGTCGACATAGTGACCCAGCGTCTCCTCCGGCCCTTGCCTTACTGCAAACAGGCATTCAGCCTCCTTCTTCCTTTTCTTCGAAGTTGAGAATCTCAACAGAAAACCCCTCCGCAGATCCTCAAAGCTGTAGATGGAACTCGCCGGCAACTGGTGGAACCAGTCCCTGGCCTTCTCTTTCAGAGTGATGGCAAAAAGCCTACACTTGAAGGCATCCGACATTTGCCTGATGGACACCACGTCCTCGAACCATTGCACGTGCTGAACCGGGTCATCCTTCCCGGTGTAGTAGGTCATGTCCGGCTCCCGGAACCCCTCCGGCACTGGAGCCGAGACTATGAGCTCACTAAAGGGGGTCTCGCCTCCCGCCTGGCGAGAAGGCACATCTCGCGACCTCGGTTGGCTGGACCGATCCGCGAGACCATGCCCAGGGAAGAGTTCCCGCACCGTTGCCTCCTTCTCGCCCAGATCCGCCGGAAGCTCCTTCTCGAGACGCTGGCCTGGGAAAAGCTCCCGCGCAGCTACGTCCCTCTCGCCTGCCTCCATCGGGACCTCCTTCCCGGGGCGCTGCCCTGGGGCGTTCTCGCCTAGCAGCGGAACCACCTCCACCGGAATCTGCGGCGTCTCCCACTCATTCCTTGCCGAGAAGGCCAAGTTGATCGTCTGCATGACTTCCCGCCTGAAGTCCTCAAACATCTTCTTCGTCGCCTCGTCCACCCGGGTGGGGGATCCTCCTGCGCCTGATCCTTCGCCTTCGCCTCCTGCCATGGGACTTAACTCGAGATTTTCTTACACCGGCTGCTTCCACGCTCACCGCACCAGAACTGTTGAAGGCAAAAGTAACCTCAACAAATGTTCACGAACCAAAATGCAGCCGACGCCTACTTCTCTCTTATCTCGACCCTTGACTGGCTGCTAAGGTCAAAAAAGACTGACCCAAAGCCTCAGCTGGGAGGTCCCACCACACACCCGGAAGATCTCTGAGAGCTTCCCCTCCAAAGCCAAATGCTGGGCTGGGAGCTCCTCAGAAGGCACTAGAGTGGGAGAATAATAAAAGTCCTGCCTTCCAAAGAGCCCCTACGGGTCTTTTTATAGTCTTCCTTTGACCTGAAAATACTGAAATACCCCTGAGGGGTCTGCCAATAGTCAAATCCCGCTGTCATCCCAAGGGCATTTGGGTAATTTTACCTCGGGATAATAATAAATAACCTTCTCTGGACTCCGGGTCCCACCCTGTGGGCCCACCTAGCGAGACCCCCGGCCTAGAAGGCTCTCGCTGGGTTCCCTCTAGGCCCGCCTTGGCGAGAACTCCTGCAAGGAAGGTTCTCGCGCGAGGTAGTCATGATGTTAATGCGAAAGAAGGTTCACCTAAGGCCTTCTCGCCTGCCCTGGGCGGGAGCTCTCCCTAAGGCGGGAGCTTCCGCAGTCAGGCCCTCTGCTTCGGTCGGTCGACGATCTCTCCCGCCGAGAGGTCGACTATCTGCCCTGGTCGGTCGACGATCTCTCCTGCCGAGAGGTCGACTATCTGCCCTGGTCGGTCGACGATCTTTCCTGCCGAGAGGTCGACTATCTGCCCTGGTCGGTCGACGATCTCTCCTGCCGAGAGGTCGACTATCTGCCCTGGTCGGTCGACGATCTCTCCTGCCGAGAGGTCGACTATCTGCCCTGGTCGGTCGACGATCTCTCCTGCCGAGAGGTCGACTATCTGCCCTGGTTTCCTCAGCTTTCGCCTGTCCTTGGCGAGAGCTCCTACAGGGCGAGAACTCCCCAAGTATGCCTTAGAGTTAACCCGAGGTTAGCCTGAGACTAGCCCAATCCTGACCATTGAAGCCTTTGGGTCCCTCCCAGCGAATATGGGGTTGTACACTACTCTCCGCGCCTATAAATAGGAACCTCTGTCACATTAATTGATATCCAACTGAACAGTTAGTGAACTCGCGGATAGTTGCTGCGGTTAGGATTTTGTATCCGCGTGGTTGGAGGAGGTTGATCGGTTTGGGCTGTGCAGGTTGTGCGAGTAGTGCTGGAAAGTCAGGGACTTGGTTCTGACTGCAGTCAGGGACAGTACGGATTCTGTGGATAGCAACCAACGGTGAACAACAGGTCGCGGTTTGCGACTTGGCGGTCTCTCTTCTGCAACTAGTTTCCCAGTTCAATAAGCTGTCCGCATCTGGCGGCTTGGTTCAGTTCGGCAGCAGCTTGCGCGATCTGGCGGCTTGCAACCGTGCGGTTAGGCGGCTTGCAGAGTTCATCATTTGAATAATGGGCAGTCCGCGCGGCTAGGTCGCGGTTTGGAGACCTGTCAGTTTGAGCGTACTCCGTAGCGGTTAGCAACAGGGTCGGCAGTTACTCTTGGAGTCCGCACGACTTGTTTTCTCTGCCTTGTAATTTACTTCCATCGGGTACATCGGCGAATCATCTCGCCTTGTAAAGATTTTTTGATTGTACAAGTTTCTTGTTCTTCTATTTGCATCTGGTTATTTAGATCCTATCAGTTATTTAGAGCCGGATAGTTTGAGTGTTCCTGCACCTGATTTCCCGTTTTGAGATTAGATAGGCCTTCATCTTCTTAGCTTGCCGGCAAGAGCTCCTGATCTTGCTCTCTACCAGATGGGGGAGAAGACTCGAACTTCTTTTAGAAGATCGCCGAAGGCTTGCCTCAAAGAAGTCTGTAGATCTGCAACCGCCGGCTAAAAGGGACCATTTTCCTTCTAACAATGCTCTGAAGAATTATATTTTATCGAGATCTATCCCTCGTGGCATTCTCTCCTAAAATTTGTTTGAGTTTGGAGGAGCAGTTGCCCAAATCTACATAATATATATATATATATATATATATATATATATCTGAAACTAAGGTACTCACTTCCTGATTTATATCACTTAGTTTATGTATATTCAAATTTATAAACTGTGAATTAGCTCAATCTTCGTGAAACTCCATTTCATTCAGCCCTTACTAAGAGTTTTATTTTGTTTAGCAAGTATCGGGACTTTGCTGATTTCGTAAGCAGTTACTTCAGTTTCAGCTGTATTGTTATTGGTGTGGACTGAGTGTGATTGATTTGAACATTCACTCAGTGTTTTCTTCCTCTTGTTTAAGAGATAGCAATACAAGACAGCATTTGATGACAATTCATTTTCCTGGGTACATACAAATATTCGTACTGTGCTGACATCTTTTCATTACACAGTGGTTAAGTTCTTTAGAAATCTTGTATGTTAGCGGATTCCGCTAACGCCACGGAATTCATAAAGAACAACGCATCACAGTTGCTGCGAATATCCGCCATCATGAAGCACGAACAACATTTCAAGAACGGTAAAATTAATGCTCTTTAGTTGCTGTTCGTTCAAGCTCACTTTATTTTTGTGTTCATAAGTTAGGAAAATAAATTTGTGTTAACTCCAATTAGACTGTTAGTACTTAGTTAAATTCGATCATAGAGTTTTCTGTGTCGCTTCATTCAACAATTTTTTTGGAAATATTTATTCATTGTAGCTACGCGCACTCCTGAATTTTAATAACAGGTTTAGCTTTAAGCCCTTATCTCTTCACCCTTATCTTAGATGAGCTCACTAGACATATCCAACAAGCAATACCTTGACATTAATTATTTGGAGAGGATATCATTTTGATTGACGAGATATGCGAGGGTGTAAACGCAAAATTTGAATCTTGACGAGACACTTTAGAAAAGAAAAGTTTTAGGTTGAGCATGACAAAGATAGATTATATAGAGCTTAAATTTAGTAGTACAAGAAGAATAGATAATTTCGTTATTAAGTTGGGTAATCAAGATATTTTTCACAGAGAGCGTTTTAAATATCATGGATCGATAGTTCAAAAATTGGAGGTATTGATAAAGATGTGACACATAGAATCAAAGCGAGTTGGTTGAAGTGGAGAGGCGCGTCAGGGATCTTATGTGATCGTAAAGTACCATTAAAACTTAAGGGCAAGCTTTATTGTACCGCAATTAGACCAGCGATGCTCTATGATTCTGAGTGTTGGGCTGTAAATTGTGTACATGAGGAAAAAATGAGAGTTGTGGAGATGAGAATTCTTAGGTGGATGCGTGGGCACACGAGAGTAGATAAAGTTAGGAATGAATGTATCATTGATAAGACAGAAGTAGCACCAATTGCAGAGAAGATACGAGAAGCTCGATTAAGATGGTTTTAACACGTACAAAAGAGACAGTTAGAGGCACCTTTTAAGCAATGTGAGAGTTTAGTCACTAGGCATGTTAAATGAGGGAGGGGTAGACCAATAAAGACTTGAGATGAAATTATAAGGAAAGACACGATGTATTTAGGCATTAGTCAGATTATGACAAATGATGAGGCACAATGATGACAAAGGATCCATATAGCTAACCCCACTATAGTGGGAAAAAGGTTTGAGTGTTGTTGTATTGTATTATTCACATATTCTATTTGGGCTGAAAACTATCACATTTTCATCTATATCAATTAAGCCTACTCTAAATTCAATAATTCATGTTCCAACACTTTATTAGATTGTCTTATTTTATTTTATTTGAGCCACTGCAACAAAGTAGACCTAGCTATTGTGACATTTTTCCTGCGGCGTTTTTAAAACGCGGATTTAGTTTTTTACATTTGGCGGCATTTGCTATTAAAAAACGTGGTCGAAAATCAATAATCATATTAGCCACATTTTTTAAATAAAAAGTGCGGCCAAAAAGGCAAAAACACATGCTTTGGGCAGCATTTCCATTTCTAATTTTCATTTCAGTTAAAGCACGCTACTCTTAATTTATTTAGGGAGAAAAACAGGGCGTCATTATTAGGTTTCTGCCGCTCCCGTTTCCTCACCTTCAAATCTCTATTATCGCCAGCGGATATCGAGGAGGGCAAGCTTCAGATCGCTTTTCCTCTGAGCGCACGGGCATCTGATTTCCTTCTTTGCGTGAGTCCGATTTATTTTTGGGTGCTGTTACTAGCAAACTCAGATTGGTTTCTAGCAAATCATTACTATTAGCAAACCCTCATTTTTCAAAATGGTTATTTGAAAATCATTTTGTTACTAGCAAACCAACATAATTTAAAAAAAAAATTAAATTTTGTTTAAAACATTCATTCTTTCAAAATAACCTTGCATATAATGACATTACAAATGATTTTAAATGTATTTATTCAACCAATTATGTTAGCATTATAGATGAGCCAAAATATCGCAAATATTTAGTATGTCCAAAACTGTTTTTTCAACAAAATATCATTATCTGTACCAAAATCTTTAAAGAAAATAACGGACGGTTTAGAAATATATTTGATTTCTAATTCCTATAAGAATGTGTTGTATATACGAGTTAAGTGTATATAAGAATATATACGTCCTTTTGAACTGCATCTTATATGTGCAATTTCATGAGAAGTGTTCAACGTGAAAGTTGTAGATCTCTATGAGATCTACAATTTTCATGTTGAACATTTTTTGATTTGAAGCACTTTAGATCCCCGATTTGGCCCCTGAAAAAAGTTACGTCGTACATATGTACGGACTCCCGGGATCGGCGTGACTTTTTTCGGGGGCAAAATTGGGGGCATAAACGGCTTCAATTCTAAAAGTGTTCAACATGAAAGTTGTAAATCTCGTCGAGATCTACAATTTTCATGTTGAACACTTTTTGATTTGAAGCACTTTAGACCCCCGATTTGGCCCCTGAAAAAATTTACGTCGTACATATGTACAGACGCACGAGATCGGCGTGACTTTTTTCGGGGGCTAAATCGGAGGCATAAACGGCTTCAAATCAAAAAGTGTTCAACATGAAATTTGTAGATCTCGTCAATATCTACAACTTTCATGTTGAACACTTTTTGATTTGAAGTAGTTTAGACTTCCGATTTAGCCCCGAAAAAAATCACGCCGAAAATCTGTACGTTCCGTGAATGTCTTTTTTAGGGCCCAAATTGGAGGCCTAAACGGCTTCAAATCAAAAAATGATCAACATGAAAGTTGTAGATCTTGATGAGATATACAACTTTCATGTTGAACACTTTTTCAAATGTGAAATTTTTGGGGCTCAAAATTCAAAAATACAAAAATGACCAAAAAGTAAGATTGGTTTGCTAGTAGTACTTTTTGGGAAGAGAAAAAAAATGCAAAAAATGCCGGAATCTGTTTTTTTTCTGGTTTGCTAGAAACGAAAGTGGGTTTGCTAATAACAGCACCCTTATTTTTTTCTTCTTGCTAGATTATTTTATCATGCTTCTCCTAAACCATTCTCTTCTTTGTCGAGGGGACTGTGACTCCAATTATTATCTTTATCACCTTCATCAAGAAGAACTCACACTCTAGTCATCGTGAGTACCATCTTTTTTGAGAGGGGCTGACATTCTAATCATCGTCAATAAATACATGTCACCTTCATTCTTATGTAGCTTTGTCGACTCCTCTTCAGCTAGTGGTTTCCTCCTCTTTGACTCTTCCTAGACAACGATTACAGGTATTCATATTAGAAACTGTTGCGGACTAACTCAAAGCCCCGGTCGGACCGGATTATCTTGGACCGTCTCAGCTCACGGAGCAATCGAGCGCGCACACAGTCGATGAAAATGAAACAGTGAACACAAATCTTGATGATGTGGAAAACCCCCTTAAATGGGTAAAAAACCACGTGACCGGGTCTGTGCCGGTCAAATTCCACTAGTTTCCGGGGGTTACAATTTGCTTGGTGAATCGGGATGACATGCCGCTCCCGTTACAACTTGAGGGGAGAGATAAAGACTGACGATTCCAGCGGGCAACAGGCTGCTCCTCGGAAGTGACTTAGGCAGGGAAATGCGCGAGATGCTTCTGGCGTGCGCGCTCGGGAGGGGGGGGGGGGGGGGGCGCTTGCTCGCTTCGGATCGCTACTTCCTTTGGCTTCCTCGCGGTCCTGGATGTTTTTTGGCTGACAGGGCGCTGATGAGGTGCTTATAGCCGCTGGCAGCAGCTAGTTTCACAGGTGGCCGTTGGTGGCTGATGGTGGCTATTGGAGGTTCCCGGCGGGCGGTGGCCGACTCGGTGGAGGAGACAGGAGAGCACTCACCTGAAGAAGAGGAGGAAGAAGCGGAGAGGAAAAAAGGTGAGGAATAAGAGTCCCCTAGCGGTCTTTTTATAGCCTCCAGGAGCGGATCATGACGGGCCCCACCACTAAAGTGGTGGGGTAGTGGGTGGTTACCCCTTCGATCGGACGGCCGGGAGGGCCTCCCCCTTGATCGGACGACGGGGAGGCTTCCCATGACGGCGGGCTGCCATGGCCGCGGCGGTTTGGTTGCGGCCGGCCACGACCGCAGCGGCCGTGGCCGGGGCGACCGAGGGAGTGCCGGTCGCCGGCGGTGGCTCGGCCTCTTATCGGCGGCAGTTCTCCCCACGAGGGGAGGGAGTGGGGCCCGCCCCATCATCTCCATGAGAGATCATGGGGGGGGGGGGGCACCCATGATTTTCCTTGAGTGGAGATCATGGGGGGGGGGGGTTCCTTGCTTCCTATAAATGAAGGTGGAACTCATCAAATGCCCCCCAAATCTCTACTGGCCGGGAGCGAAGCGAGCGTGAGGAGAGATTTCTGTAATTCCTTGTTGTCATGGTGGGTGCCGGTGAGAAATCCGAGGCGGCGACGATGAATCGTGGCACTAAGGTATTATGTCGTGTGGAGGCTTGGCGAACGGGCGTCGGATACATGCGGACGGAGGCCAGCGCGGTACACGAGCGTCAAAACGGCACGCGCGAGGAAGGGCCGCGGGGGCGGGCGCTGGCCGCGCGCGCTGGCAGCACGAAGGCTGACCGCGCGCGCAGGCCTTGCGTGCGCGCCGGCCGCGCGCGCAAGCAGGCCGCGCACGCTCAGGCCGCGCGCGCACGTGCTGGCCGCCTGCTCAAGTTTTGCGTGCAGCTTGTGCGCACGGGTCTTGCGCGCAGGCCGCATGGGCGGGCTTTGCGTGTATTGCGCGCGCGTCGGCCGCATGCGCGTAGCCAATGCGCGCGCGCTCAAGCGAGGGTTGTGCAGTTTGTACTGTGTTGTCTTACAGCTGCGAGATGATTTTTTTTATTCTTCATCATGTGCAGGTAACGAAGCGCTCCTCTGGTCCGATGCGTTTGCGCTCTTCCTTGACTGAAGATGGTGTGGAAATTTGGAGGGCGAAGTACGGGCTTCCTGCTGACTTAGAAGTGAGGATCCCGCGGCCCGAGGAGCGGGTTCAGAATCCTCCCCGCGGGTGGCTGACGATTTGTGAAGTATCCCTTAGATCCGGCTTCCGGCTTCCGGTTTCCGCCCTGCGATGAGGTGATAGAGATTTTGAAGTTCTGTGGAGTGTCTGTCTCCCAGTTTGCTCCGACTGGGGTTGCCCGAATCATGGGCTTGGTTGCTTTCTTCCGTGAGCATGAGAGCTCGCTTTCTTTGGACCAGTTTTGGGATTGGTGCGATGTGCGCTTTGATGGTGGTGAGCGGATTGAGGTACGTAGCAACAAGGCTTGGCTGGAGTTTGAGTCCCTTAAAGATCATCGTCACGGTAATACTTTGTTTGGATATGTGAAGAACTCCTGGGGTCTTCCTGAGGTGTGGAATGCGCTTCCCGATCGTTGCCGTCGTGTGAAAGGGAGGGAGCGGGACTTTTCCCCAGTGCTGGGATTCTCCGAGCCTCGTGAGCTGGCCAATCGTCTCTTCAACATATATGTTTACGTGGAGGAAAAACGACTGCTGGGATGTGGTATCTCGGTGGGCGCGGTTCAGGTGGTGACGACTTCTCAGGGAGGGGCCGGAAGAGGAAAGCGCTGATGGACCCTGCTGATGACCTTGATGTTGTGGTGGTAGCTTCTGACTATTCAGTTCCAGAGGTGCAATTGCCCGCTTCCCTGGTTCCTCAGGCGCCTGCCAGTACAGCGGCTCCACGGATGTCTTCTTCTTTGAGCGCGATGAGCGATGCGGTAAGGGGGTGACTATCTCTTTTCCTTTTTTTGTTTGAAAGTGGCTGATTGTGTGTCTTCCTCTTGCAGATTGAGACTCAGGCGCAGATTGCAGTGACCTGGAACGATCATTATGTGAGCCTAAAGGACGGATATCTCGCTTTGCAGGAGAAGCTTCGGTTGTCAATGGGCTCACTCTCCTCCCTGAAGGAGGAACATGACCAGGATATTGTGCGACACCGTCGAGTTGGCTCAGAGCTGAAGTCCGAGCTAGAAGATACGCGTGCAGCCTTGGATGTGGAGAAGGCTTTGGTGAAGAGGACCACTCAGATGTTGAAGCATGCGAAGGAGGAGACATCTGGCTTGGGTACCCAGCTGCAAACGACACGAGAGGAAGTTTCAGGTCTTAAGATTCAGCTTCGGGCGGCGAAGGCACAGGTGGATATGCTGTCTTCTGACGACCATGCATCAGAGCTGAAGGCGGCAGGGCTCGCAGAGTACTTGGAGTCGCTGGACTATCTTCGCGATCGCAACTTGATTGCGGAAGAGGTTCGTGATGATATTTGGTCCAAGGAGGTGGAGCCACAGATGGATGACATACGTAAGCTAGCGCTCTGTCGCGGGGTCTCGAAGGCCTTTCGCTTCGTAGGAAAGTGCCTTGGGCGTGACACCTCCGGTTTCTGTTTTGCGGACGTTTCTGGGGACGAGCGCTCTGACTCAAATGCTGATGGAGAGTAGCTGTAGTGTTTATTTGCTGTCGTATGTCTTGTCGTATATTTGTTGCTTTTTGCCTTTGTTGTAGCTTTTGAGATCGTCGCCCTTAGGGCTCAGATTTGTTGTCTCTTATGATATCTTCAGTTTTATGTCATTGCCATATGTTTTGCACAGATATGTTTTGCCACAAAGTGGCAGCGTAGGAGGGCATTGGTGGCGCCCTCCCCAAATCCTTGAGAGTTTGTTTGAATCGTCTTTGATTTTATGGCCTAGCTGTAAGAATAGAGAGGAAGTCGACCCTTACGAGGGTGTATGAGTCAGGCTCGTGACTTAGTTTCGTGGAACTGGTCCACGGCTTTGTGCGTGGGGCTGGCTCGCGGCTTGGTTGCGTGGAGCTAGTCCACGGCTTTGTGCGCGAGGCTGGCTAGCGGCTTGGTTGCGTGGAACTGGTCCATGGCTTTGTGCGCGAGGCTGGCTCGCGGCTTGGTTGCGTGGAGCTGGTCCACGGCTTTGCGCGCGAGGCTGGCTCACGCCTTGGTGTGTGAAGCTGGTCCACGGCTTTCTGCGCGAGGCTGGCTCACAGCTTGGTTGTGTAGAGCTGGTCCACGGCTTTGTGCGCGAGGCTGGCTCGCGGCTTGATTGCGTGGAGCTGGTCCACGACTTTGCCTGAAAAAAGGGGGGCAGGCCCTCCCCAGGTTGTGTAAGTTAGGGAGACCCTGGATCTTAACTGAATACACAACGTTTGCAGAAAGCAAAATGCGATAATTTGAATAAATAATAGTTTGCACGAGATCAGGCTCGCGACTTATATGAATCACATAGTTTTGAATGGTAAAATTCCTGCATTTTAGCCAATACTTATCCTGCACATATAAACTCAAAATAACATCAAATACACCTTGATGTATATCATTGAGCTAAGTGAAGATTCTCCAAATCAGGTACACATTTTCCAATGTACCCAACAATCTCTCCCTATTTGGAGAAGTCATAACCCTTTTGTCAATGATATACACCACTTATGATAAATAAACATGATGATGTGTATAAGCATTTTTAACAGGGTAACTTATAAACAAAACAAATAATAAACTATCATCACAGAATAAGGATGCAAATTAAATGAACATGAAACATTGTTTTGTTTATTATCTTAAAAAATTTCTTAACACTATTTACAAAGACTTCTTTAAAAAAACTAAGAAATACATAGTTCTTGGAAAAAGCTAGTAAAACTAGACTAAGGCTGGACTGGCTCCATGATGACTATTCCTTTTCCTGATTTAATCTGAGTCTGCACAGAAGATTCTGTATCTTCAATGAGCTTCCTGACTTTCAACTCAGCCTTCTTTTGTGCTTCAGCCTTAATCCTTTGCCTTTCAAAGTAATGAAAAGGCTTAGGGAAATACTTGATAGGCTCCTGTGCATCAGGAGGCAGCTTCCCAATCTTGGCCTTCCTTCTGTATTGAACTATGGCTTCTTGCCTAGCCTCATACTTCTGCCACTCCTGCTCATTATATCATTTACCCCTTTCATGAACTTGGTCTTTTACAGCTTTTCAGGCAGTTAATATGATATTTCTAGAAGTGGGGCTCCATTGCTCAAAATCAGGTTTTAACTCTGCCTGCTCTCTGAATCTCTTCTTTGATAATTGAGCATCTTGTTGAGCTTTCACACCAGCTTCTGGCATATCTACCTTTTCAATAATAACATTAGTAACATGTTGTGGAGGGCTGTACATAGATTGAACTTGTTGATGTATCATTTCAAGATTTGTAGGGGGTAAATAACTTGGGCAACCTCAGTGTTGAAGCCGAAAATGACCTCAACAAATGTTCACGAACCAAAGTGCAGTCAATGCCTACTTCTCTCAAACCTCGACCCCTGACCGGTTGCTAAGGCCCTAACACAGACCCAAAGCCTCAGCTGGGAGGTCCCACCACACACCCGGAAGATCTCTGAGAGCTTCCCCTCCAAAGCCAAATGCTGGGCTGGGAGCTCTTCAGAAGGCACTAGGGCTAGAGGAAAATGATCAACTTGCCTTCTAAAGAGCCCTTATGGGTCTTTTTATAGTCTTCCTTTGACCTGAAAATACTGAAATACCCCTGAGGGGTCTGCCAATAGCCAAATCCCGCTGTCATTCAAAGGGCATTTGGGTAATTTTACCTCGGGATAATATATTATAAAGATAATCCTCTTTATGAGCGCCGGGCCCCACCACGTGGGCCCACTTGGCGAGAACCCTGGCCGAGAAGGCTCTCGCTGGACCCTCACCCGGGCCAACCTTGGCGAGACCCCCTTGCCAGGGAGGTTCGCGCCCTCCACGGTTTCGAAGAGCTCGCGACTGAAGGCCTTCTTGGGGCCTTCTCGCCTCCCCTGGGCGGGAGCTTGCCCTAGGGCGGAAGCTTCCGCGGTCAGGCCCTCTGCTTTGGTCGTTCGACGATCTCTCCCGCCGAGAGGTCGACCATCTGCTATGGTCGGTCGACGATCTCTCCCGCCGAGAGGTCGACCATCTGCTATGGTCGGTCGACGATCTCTCCCGCCGAGAGGTCGACCATCTGCTATGGTCGGTCGACGATCTCTCCTGCCGAGAGGTCGACCATCTGCTATGGTCGGTCGACGATCTCTCCTGCCGAGAGGTCGACCATCTGCCTTGGGCGGGAGCCCCTTCAGGGCGAGAACTCTATAAGTATGTCTTAGGGCTAACCCAGGGCTAAACTGAGCCTAGCCCAATTCTTCAGTGGTGTCTCCGGGTCCCACCCAGCGAATATGGGGTTGTACACAATCCCCGCTCTTTTCGAGCTAGCCCTGCGCTCGACAAGACAAGTCCAACCCCCAAAATATTCGCTGGACACGTGCCCGCCTATCGAGGGAATCTTTTGGTGGGTCCCACTGCGGCTATAAATATGTACTGATGGACGTCCATACGCCCTGCCCTTAAAATACGACTCTCTGACTGAGCTCTCGCCTCCGGGATTTTCGCGCGAGCTCACCATGCATTCCAAGCGTGCTGCCAAACCGCTTCCGCAGGACCTCCAAGACCGGTTAGCCGCTGCCCAAGCGCGGGCCTTGGCTAACTGTGCGGCGGTGGCTCCATGGTTAGCGAAAAAGACTTCAACCGCCGGGCCTTCGGAGCCGAAGAAGAAGAAAAGGGCGAAGGCGGTCCGGCGGGACCTTTCTCGCGAGAACAGGGATCCTCCTTCCCCCACTCCCAATCCTGCCGGAGATCCTTCCCTACAGAAGGTAAGCCTTTCGCCCGTGCCTACCGAGCTAACTGTACATTAGATTCGATGATTAAAGTATGCTTTCGCAGGAGTCCGCTCCCAATAATGACGCCGAAATTCCGCCCAGCTCTTCGAACCTACCCGCTCATCCCCCGAGGGCCAAACACGGGTCTCGGAAAGGATTCCTCCCGCCGGGACCGGAACGACAGGTACATTTTCCCTTGTCAATATTTCAACCAGACCCTTTCTTTTCTGAACCGTCTTCTCGCAGTGCCAGCTCCCGCCGACCCGGGTCTATCCACCCGGGAAGATGAAGCGAGAACCGTCGAAGTGCCTCCCGCGGTGGCCAATCCTCTCCTGCAGGCGGGGGGGGGGGGGGGGGGGGCGGCTTCTGAACCTTCCGCTACTCTCAAGGATGCTGATCGCCCCTTGAGAGAAGACAACTCCCCTCATGCTTCCGGCCAAGCCGGGATCATCGTGCGCGAGCCCTTCCGCCCGGGACTGGGCAAGCCTCTTCACCTCCTTTATGGAACCAACGGAGGGGCCGGGCCTTCTCGTCCAACTTTGGCTGACGGTTCTCGCCCAGCCGCAGGTATGCGAAAACTTTTTCGGACTGTTGATCGTCATGTCTTGACCAAAATTCTCGCGTGTTTCTTCCGCAGGTGATCCTGGCTTGCGGTCAGAAGTCAACGAGGAAGGAGAGGAAGAGGAAGAAGAAGACGAGGAAGAAGAGGATGAAGAGTCCCCCCTCCCTTCGTCTGGCGAGATAGAGGAAACCCTGAACAGTGCGGGGAGCGCGAAGGGGAGACGGGGGAAGATCTCGGCCATCCTGGCCAAGCTTGTCCGGCGGGACCGTGCCCATGCTGCCGCGGCGAAAGCATTCCGCGAATCCGTGGAGCAAAGACTGGAGGCTCTGGAGCGGAACTTCTTCTTGGGCGAGACTGATTGCCCGCGCGGGCCTTCCGCCGAGTCTTCGCCAGGGAGGTGCATCTCGCAGATCCGGGACTACGCCAGGCGGATCAACCTTGGGTGTACCACGCTATCGTCTTACTTCAACCCGTCGGCGCCCCCAAGAACTAGGCGGCGAGAACGGGGACGATGGAGCTGGAAACCCTACTAGCCTTCACGCTCTGAATCTTAGTGTATCTCTTTTTTTCTTTTTCTTCTCCCCTTGTTTCTCTTTTTCAATGTCTGTAATAAACATTATTATTAATTAAGTTTTATCCAGCTTGCGCTAGCGAGAGTCTCGCTTCTACCCACGTCTCTCTTTTCCCTTTCCTTTTTATCGCTCTGCGGGGCTTTTTAATCAAGGCGCTTACCCCGATCTAGGATGCTTGCGCTGATCTAGGAGGTTTGCGTTAACCCCCAGGAGGCTTGCGCCAGTCTAGGAGGCTTGCGCCGATCCAGGCAGTCGCGTCGAAACCTGAAGCGACCGTTGACCGCCGTCATCCTGAGGGGGAGAACCGAGGCGTCGTTAGCCCGGATTCTGACAGCTGTACTCCGCTGTCACTTTCTCTCTCTGCCGGATGAACTCATGATGACTACGATTCCCTATAAATAGAGAAGCCTACCAACCGCATTTATTTCTACGATCCGGAACCTCAGCCTCCCTCCGCGCTCTCGCGTTCCTGCTTCCGCTTCGACTCCCCTACAGCTCTCGCTCTTACTCACGAACTAGCCATGCCTGGCGAGAGCAAGGGTCACGCCCATTGCGCGGAAGCCTTCCAGAAACACCTCTTCCCTTCCTGCAAGCTCACCCTCGACGAATACAACGTGATCGTCGACCGCTACGTTCCCGCCGGCTTCTCGGCGCGGAACCCGGGGAATCATGATAGGGTGAATACCCCCGGGGCGGGAGAGCTTGCCATCCCCCTCGAGCATTTCGAGGTGGGCTTCCGCCTCCCCCTGTGGCCGGAGGTTCGGTTAGCTCTCCGCTATTATGGGGTGGTGCCCGCCCAGCTAAACCCGAACTCCGTCGCGATCCTTATAGCATTCATATGCTATATGCGATCCGAGAGGATCGAGTTTAGTCTGCCCATCTTCCGGAAGCTATTCAACTTCCGTGCCAAGGGGGGGTAGTTTTCTTCTCCGGGCAACAGCTCGAGGTTACCGGTCTCGCCAATAAGCACCACCATTAGGGCGAGAAGTTCGTTTACATCAGCGGGGACTTCGGCAACGTCCCGCTTCAGCCCGTCCAGTATGAAGACGCTGCCTACAAGCCGCCCGCTCTGGGATCGCGCGAGAGCGCAATCCTGGAATTCTTCGGGACCAAGGAGTTCGATGTCCCCTATCTTCTGCGGGACGTCGACTCCCTCCCTTTTGTTCAATCGGGCGAAGGTACGGTCTCGCCTCAGATTCCCTTTTTTATCAAAAATTTTCTTGCGCTGAAGTGCTAAAGCGTTTTTACTTTGCAGGAGAGCGGGAGGTCCCTCTGCACCAACCCTTCGCCGCAGGCCGGGGTGTCGAGGGTCTGGCAGCGAGAGGCCCCCTTGCGCTCGCGGAAGCTAGCGCCAGCGCCTGCCGAGAAGATCCAACCCCTTCCATGCCGCCACCGGCCAAGAAGCGGAAGGCCACCCTTCCTCCTCTCCGCGCGCTGAAGAGGCCCAAGCCTTCTGCCGCCGACAAGGGGAAATCGTTGGCGGTCTCGCCCGTCCAACCTCCTCCTGAGGGCAGGTCCTTTGAAGCGATCCTTCAGAGGGCCAGTGAGATGGATGCCGCCGCCGCCGCCAAGAGCCGTGCCGAGGCTTCCGCCAGGAACACATCGGCCGTAGGCGAGGCGGGGGGAGAAGTGGTCGCCGCCGAGACCTCCGCCAACGTCCCGCCCCAGGAGGTGCCGAGAGGGCACCGGAACTTTGGTTTAGGCGTCAGGTACGCCGACTCGGAGGGGAAGCCCCAGATGGAATGGGACCCCAAGACAAACTCAATCAGGGTTTCGACCCTCCTTCCCCGATGGGCGGAGGGGGAAAATGTGACCGGCGAGGCCTTCTCGCTTGGGTATGGTCTATACAGCCAGGAAGATGCCAGCGTGTTCGACCAGACGCCTACCCGCCTTCTAGCCTTCGACGCCACCCGGGCCGTAATGCGCGGGTTCGAGCTTACACATATGTGTGCGCGTCGAAGCATCACCATTGACAAGAACTTCACTGATATGCGCAAGGCGAGGGAGGACGCGATAGCTCGCGCGCATGCCGCGGAAGAAGAACTCGCGAGAGCTCAACAGGAGCTCGCGGATGCCAAATTGGCGCTGTCTCTGCGCCCCGCGACCGAGGTAGGCGAGACCTTCCTGAGCCCTTGCCCCCGTTTCCTCGAAGTTTCTACGGTGTAATGCGTCTAGACTAAAATCTTTTATCCCTTTTGCAGGATTCCGCCCAAGTCAGGGAGCTTCGCGCAGAGCTGGCCAACGCGCGCTGCGAGAGCGTCCTCCTGAGGGAACAGCTCCGCGCAGAGCTGACGAAGGTCCCGCCCCCGGAGCTAGATGCGAGGTTGCGGAGTCGTTACCTCTCGGAGTACGACGTCGATAAGCTGCTTCAAGCCAACGCTCAGGCGACCGTCAAGCTGACGCTCGAGACGCTGCGAGACGTCGAGCTGCTCCGGGAGGACGGCGCGACCATCGACGCTCGCCAACTTCTCCCTTGGCTTTATGACCCAGTTCCGAAACCCCTGGGCGCGCCGGACTCGCCGCTCTCAGACGTCCCGAGGTCCTCTACCGCTGTTGACGAGACGTCCGGGGAAGGCTCTGGCGATGATTCAAGCGAGAGCACCAGTGGGGACTACAGCGCGTCCCCCTGAGGTGTCTTTTATTTTGAATATCTTTTTGTAATGAGCGAGAACCTCCTTCTGTAATTAACTTTTTTATAAAGTAATGTCTCATTTTCATTTTTCATTTCCCCTTTTTTTTTATTATTATCCATGCGTGCTTTGAAAGTATATTACTCTGCCGAATGACCTCCGCGCGAGCTTCCGCCGAGACCCTTAGTCTCTTTAGGGTGACCTTCCTTAGAGATCAGCTAGGCGGGAACCTCGCGTCGTCGATTGAATCGTCCTACCTAGGTCCGCCGGGAGCTTTCATTTGCGAGAACCTCCTTTAGCCGAGACCTTTGCTGGCCGAGACCTTTGGGCCGGGATCCTTACTGGCCGAAGCCTCCGGGCCGCGATCTGCCGAGACCTCCAAGCCAAGACTTTTACTGGCCGAGACCTCTGAGCCGAGACCCTTACTGGCCGAGACCCCAGGGCCGAGACCCTTTAGGGATTTGCCCCCGGTCTAGGTCAGGGTCCTGCCCACGTATTTTTCCAACCAATCAAACACCTGCCCCGCCGGCGAGCCGTTGGACCTGCTAGCTTATATGGGTGCATGCGCAGCGGGTCTACCGGGGTTTGAGCCGAGCTCGTTGTAACGTGGTAACTACCAATCAAGAACCAAGGATCAAAAGGTCAAGGGCTCCACCTATCCCCCGCAGGCGAACCTTCGGACCTGCCAGCTTGGTGGGAGCCTGCGCAGCGGGTCTGCCTGGGGCCGAGCCAAGCTCGGGGTGTCGTTGGAGTGGCTAGGAACAAAGTATCACAAGAGCCAACCTATCCCCCACAGGCGAGCCTTCGGACCTGCCAGCTAGATGAGAGCCTGCGCAGCGGGTCTACCTGGGGCCGAGCCGAGCTCGGGGTGTCGTTGAAGTGGCTAAGAACAAAGTATCACAAGAGCCAACCTATCCCCCACAGGCGAGCCTTCGGACCTGCCAGCTAGATGAGAGCCTGCGCAGCGGGTCTACCTGGGGCCGAGCCAAGCTCGGGGTGTCGTTGAAGTGGCTAAGAACAAAGTATCACAAGAGCCAACCTATCCCCCACAGGCGAGCCTTCGGACCTGCCAGCTAGATGAGAGCCTGCGCAGCGGGTCTACCTGGGGCCGAGCCAAGCTCGGGGTGTCGTTGAAGTGGCTAGGAACAAAGTATCACAAGAGCCAACCTATCCCCCACAGGCGAGCCTTCGGACCTGCCAGCTAGATGAGAGCCTGCGCAGCGGGTCTACCTGGGGCCGAGCCAAGCTCGGGGTGTCGTTGAAGTGGCTAGGAACAAAGTATCACAAGAGCCAACCTATCCCCCACAGGCGAGCCTTCGGACCTGCCAGCTAGATGAGAGCCTGCGCAGCGGGTCTACCTGGGGCCGAGCCGAGCTCGGGGTGTCGTTGAAGTGGCTAGGAACAAAGTATCACAAGAGCCAACCTATCCCCCACAGGCGAGCCTTCGGACCTGCCAGCTAGATGAGAGCCTGCGCAGCGGGTCTACCTGGGGCCGAGCCAAGCTCGGGGTGTCGTTGAAGTGGCTAGGAACAAAGTATCACAAGAGCCAACCTATCCCCCACAGGCGAGCCTTCGGACCTGCCAGCTAGATGAGAGCCTGCGCAGCGGGTCTACCTGGGGCCGAGCCAAGCTCGGGGTGTCGTTGAAGTGGCTAAGAACAAAGTATCACAAGAGCCAACCTATCCCCCACAGGCGAGCCTTCGGACCTGCCAGCTAGATGAGAGCCTGCGCAGCGGGTCTACCTGGGGCCGAGCCAAGCTCGGGGTGTCGTTGAAGTGGCTAGGAACAAAGTATCACAAGAGCCAACCTATCCCCCACAGGCGAGCCTTCGGACCTGCCAGCTAGATGAGAGCCTGCGCAGCGGGTCTACCTGGGGCCGAGCCAAGCTCGGGGTGTTGATGAAGATAACCAAACCTGGTCTATTCCATCATCGAGGAGAGGAGTCATAGTCGGTAAAAACAAAAGAGACTTAAAGATTGTGTACTCGGAAGCAGTCAATATTCTGAAATAAACTTATCGAAAATGCAATAGTTGTTTACGATCATTACAATCCTTCTTTCCCCTTACGGGTAGAAGCGCTTCAGGTCATCACCATTCCAGGTGTGACTCAAGGTCCTTCCCTCCGCATCCTGGAGATAGTAGCCTCCGTTAACCAGAGCCTTCTCTACTATATAAGGCCCCTCCCAGCTAGGGTTGAGCTTACCAACCGCGGCCGACCTTCCCGCAGCGTCGACCTTTTTCAGTACTAGGTCCCCCTCGGCGAATTGCTTGACTCGGATATGCTTATCGAAGTACCGAGCCATTCGCCGTTTTATTTCCTCCTGCCTGATGGCGGCAACATCCCGCAGCTCTTCCACCATATCTAATGAGAGGCGCAACCCTTCCTCGTTCTCCAACCTCCAAGCTTCGCTTCCCCCACCTGCGGCCGTGACCCTTGGGGACCGAACCTCGAACTCCACCGGGAGGACAGCCTCGCACCCATGAGAGAGCTTGAAGGGGGTCTCTCCTGTGGCCGTGTTCGGAGTTGTTCGCAAGGCCCACAGGACGGAAGGGAGCTGTTCCACCCAGTTACCCTTCAGGTTCTCCACCTTCTTTTTGAGCAAGTTGACAATGACTTTGTTTGCCGCCTCCACCTGACCATTGCTCCGAGGATGGTGGACAGAGGCGAACCTGAGGTCAATCCCTAATTGGGTGCAGAAACTGATGAATTCTTCACTGGCAAACTGAGGTCCATTGTCTGTCACTATTGCTTGGGGCAATCCGTGCCTGCAAATGATTTCCCCCAAACGAAGTTTCTGATGACCTGGGAGGTTACCTTGGCTAGCGGTTTGATCTCCAGCCATTTGGAGAAGTAGTCAATCATCACTAGGAGGAACCTCCTTTGCCCGCTAGCTGGAGGGAAGGGTCCAACCAGGTCCATCCCCCAAATGGCGAAGGGCCATGGCGCCGTGATGCTTCGAAGTCTTTGGGCGGGCAAGAGCTGGAGAGGAGCATGTACTTGGCACTTCCGACACCTCCTTGCGAATTCAGCTGTATCCCTCCTTATGGTCCGCCAGAAATATCCCTGCCTTATCACCCTTGCTTCCAATGTCCTTCCCCCTGAATGGCTGCCGCACTCTCCAGAATGCACCTCTTCCAGGATCCTCGGGACTTCCTCTTCGGTTACGCATCTCGCGAGGAGCCCTGACAACATCTTCCGATGCAAACTCCCTTCCAGCATCAGGTAATGAGCCGCCTTGTGCCTGAAGCTCTTTGCATCCTTGACTTCTTCCGACAGTTCTCCTGTGGTTAAGAAAGTCACCAATGGATCCATCCATGAGGACCGCCGATTCACCTCCATCAATTCCCCCTCTTCAATGGCTGGTCGGAATAGTTCGGTTAGGGTACCTCCTCCCCGAGGCCCGAACTTCGCCAGTCGATCAGCTGCCGCGCTTTCCTCCCTGGGGACATGTCGAATAGAGAATGAACGGAAACCCCCAATGATGGCTCTTACCTTAGATAGATACCTCGCGAGGGTCGGCTCCCGGGCCTCAAACTCGCCTCGGATCTGCGATGCTACCACCATTGAGTCAGTGAAGGCTTCCACATCCTGGATTTCCAACTCCTTCGCCAAGCGAAGGCCGGCGATCACAGCCTCATACTCTGCTTGGTTGTTGGTTACAGGGAAATGGAAAGTCACGGCTTGCTCTATGGTGACTCCCTGAGGGCTTACTAACACCACACCTCCTCCCAGGGAGTGCCTTCCTGAGGCCCCGTCGACCACCATCTTCCACGCTTCTTGCGGCTTTGGTTCTTCAGCCTCCGCCTCGGTAACATAGTCCGCCAGGAAATCCGCTACGGCCTGGGCCTTAATAGAGAGCCTCGGGACGAAAGAGATGTCAAACTCGCTTAGCTCGATGGACCACTTTGCCAACCTTCCTGAATGTTCCACACCCTCCAAGACCTTGCGAAGGGGATGGTCGGTTATCACCCTAATCGAGTGTGCTTGAAAGTAAGGGCGAAGTTTCCTAGCTGAGATGACCAAAGCATATGCTAGCTTTTCCAGGATGGGGTATCGGAGCTCCGCCTTTTTTAAGATTCGGCTGACATAATAGACGGGTAACTGCTTCTTCCCCTCTTCCCTAACCAAGACGGAGCTCACCGCCTCTCCTCCCACTCCTAAATACAAGGCTAGGTCCTCCCCCTCCTTCGGGCTTTGAAGTAACGGAGCTTGGGAGAGTTGCCTCTTCAGCCCCTGAAAAGCCTCTTCGCACTCGGCCGTCCATTCGAATGCTTGGTTGCCACGAAGTACTTTGAAGAAGGAGGAACATCTATCCCCTGACCGAGAGAGGAACCTGCTTAACCCGGCCAACTTCCCGGTCAAGCGCTGGACCTCCTTGGCGTTGCGAGGCGATTCTAGGTCTAGAATAGCCTTAACCTTATCGGGGTTGGGTTCTACCCCCGCGGGAGTCAAGAGGTGCCCGAGGAATTTGCCGCGACTAGCCCCGAAGACGCACTTCAAGGGGTTCAACCTCATCTTGAACTTCCGCAGGGCGGCGAACGTTTCCTCCAAGTCCCGCAAGTGGGAAACAACACATTTGCTCTTGACCATGAGGTCGTCCACGTAGACCTCCAGGTTCCTTCCCCTTTGATCTCGAAAGATTCGATCCATCATGCGTTGGTATGTTGCCCCTGCATTCTTCAATCCAAAGGGCATCATCTTATAGCTAAAGCATCCCTCTCTTGTGATGAAGGAAACATCCTTGACATCAGGAGGGTGCATCCGGATCTGGTGGTAACCTGAAAATGCATCTAGAAAACTCATAAGAGAAAAACCGACGGCTGAGTCAACCAGCGCGTCGATTCGAGGCAAAGGGTAACAATCTTTGGGACATGATTTATTTAATAAGGAAAAATCAATACACATGCGCCATTTTCCTCCTCCCTTCTTTACCATTACCACGTTGGAGATCCAGCCTGGATACTGGATCTCTGAGATGAAGCCTGCGTCCAGGAGCTTTTGGACCTCCTCCCGGATGGGGTCTTCTAGCTTGGTGGCGATGGCCCTCATCTTTTGGCGTATGGGGCGGGCTCTGGGGTCCAGGTTCAAGCGGTGACAGGCCACATCCGCGTCGATGCCCGGCATGTCTGCCGCGCTCCAAGCGAAGATGTCGACGTTGCCCTGGATGCAGGCTCGCATCCGCTCCTGATCCTCAAGGCTCAAGCCTCCGCTGATCCGAATCCTTTGCGCCTCCCCCGCTCTTGTAAGCACCTCCATCTCCACCACCTCTTCGGCCGGCTCCAGCCCCGACCGCTCCCAACTTACCCTTGCCTCTTCCCGCTCAAACTCGAGCTCTTCTCCCCCAACCTCATCGACTTCCATCGCCTCCTCCAGGCTCTCCTCCTGCCTCTGCTCTTCTTCATCCACCACTCCTCTCGCCTCTTCTGGGCTGATCTCCCCCAACTCCTCCGCCTCCGCCATTTCCTCAGCAACCTCCATCGCCTCTCCCAGGCTCATCCCCCTTCCTCAACTCCTTCCTGCTCAGCCATCTCCCTCTCCAACTCCTCTGCCTCCTCCATCCATGACACGGTGTTAACCGCCGTCACATAGCACTGCCTTGCCATCTTCGGATCCCCCCTGATCCTCACCTGCACCCCTCCATTGTTGAACTTGAGGCATTGGTGGTACGAGGAGGGTACACAGCGAAAGGCGCTGATGAGGGGGCGCCCAAAGATGGCATTGTAACTACTCGGGGCGTCCACGATTACGAACCGACAGTTCCGTGAGACGCCCCCAAGCCTCACATGCAAGCCTACTCCTCCTTCCACCTCTTTCCTTTCGCCAGAGAAGCCAAAAAGCGGTCCATCAGAAGCCAGGACCCTTTTTCCTTCCACCCTCATCTCATCGAAAGCCTTCTTGAAGATCACATTCACCGAGCTCCCATTATCCACCAGTATCCGGGAGACGGTGTAGTTCTCCACCGCTGTCTGGATCACAAGCGCGTCGCAGAACGGGTCCTCGTAGTCTGGCATATCCGCGGATGAGAAAGTGATCTTCTCCTCTGGGGGGGGGGAGCCTGGGAGGTTGAGGCGACCCCTCGGCGGAACATGGTTTGAAGGCTCCCCTTGCGGGTGGCCTCGATCCCCACCCCCCCCGTGGATCACTCCGATCCCTCCTCGGGTCCCCACGTCAATCCTGTCTTCACATCTGTCCTCCACCTCTTCCCGCTGTACTTCCACGATCCTTACGGGCGGATCCTGCCTTCCGGCCCCTCTGGCCCCTCTGATCTCCAGAAACTCTGGGCAGGTGGCCGTTGCGTGACCTTCCTCCTGATGGAAGTCGCAATAGGGCAACGCCACCCTGCCCCCTCTTCCTTCTCCTCCTCCCCTTCTTCCGGCTCCCCGAAATCTTCTACCTCTTCCCCTTCCCACCTCCATAGCCTCCTGCGGCGGTGGGAAATGACCCCTTGGTCCCTGTCGCCATCCTCCCTGCTCCAGCCTTCTGGGCTCCCGAAAGTTATCTCTTATCTGAAGTCCTCCCTGGCCCTGGGGGCGACCCTCCTGAGGCCTCCAACCCAGTCGGTTGTTTGGCTCCCTGGCCCCCCCATGCTGTTGCCCCTGCCCTCGGGGCTCTTCTCTTCTCCTATCTTCCCTCGGCTCCCTCTGCTCCCTCTGCTCTCTCTGCCTTCCCGCCACCGGCTCCTTCACGTCGTCCTCGGCCAGCCTGGCCAGCTTCCTCGCAAACGCCGGGTTTGCCCTCTCGAAGTCTATCTCCTTCGCCGCCCTCTCCATGAGCTCCTCAAAAGAGAGAGGGGGCACTCTCTTCAACTCCATGCTAAAAAACCCTGGCCTCAGCCCCAGGGTGAAGGCTAGCATCAGCGCATACCCCGGGACCTCCTGGACCAGGAGAACCTCCTCTTGGAACCGGTCGACATAGCGACCCAACGTCTCCTCCGGCCCTTGCCTCACTGCAAACAGGCACTCAGCCTCCTTCTTCCTTTTCTTCGAAGTTGAGAATCTCAACAGAAAACCCCTCCGCAGATCCTCAAAGCTGTAGATGGAACTCGCCGGCAACTGGTGGAACCAGTCCCTGGCCTTCTCTTTCAGAGTGATGGCAAAAAGCCTACACTTGAAGGCATCCGACATTTGCCTGATGGACACCACGTCCTCGAACCATTGCACGTGCTGGACCGGGTCATCCTTCCCGGTGTAGTAGGTCATGTCCGGCTCCCGGAACCCCTCCGGCACTGGAGCCGAGACAATGAGCTCACTAAAGGGGGTCTCGCCCCCTGCCTGGCGAGAAGGCACGTCTCGCGATCTCGGTTGGCTGGACCGATCCGCGAGACCTTGCCCAGGGAAGAGTTCCCGCACCGTCGCCTCCTTCTCGCCCAGATCCGCCGGGAGCTCCTTCCCGAGACGCTGACCTGGGAAGAGCTCCCGCGCGGCTACGTCTCTTTCGCCTGCCTCTACCGGGACCTCCTTACCGGGGCGCTGCCCTGGAGCGTTCTCGCCTAGCAGCGGTACCACCTCCACCGAAACCTGCGGCGTCTCCCACTCGTTCCTTGCCGAGAAGGCCAAGTTGATCGTCTGCATGACTTCTCGCCTGAAGTCCTCAAACATTTTCCTCGTCGCCTCGTCCACCCGGGTGGGGGATCCTCCCGCGCCTGATCCTTCACCCTCGCCTCCTGCCATGGGACTTAACTCAAGATTTTCTTGCACCGACTGCTTCCACGCTCACCGCACCAGAACTGTTGAAGCCGAAAATGACCTCAACAAATGTTCACGAACCAAAGTGCAGTCAATGCCTACTTCTCTCAAACCTCGACCCCTGACCGGTTGCTAAGGCCCTAACACAGACCCAAAGCCTCAGCTGGGAGGTCCCACCACACACCCGGAAGATCTCTGAGAGCTTCCCCTCCAAAGCCAAATGCTGGGCTGGGAGCTCTTCAGAAGGCACTAGGGCTAGAGGAAAATGATCAACTTGCCTTCTAAAGAGCCCTTATGGGTCTTTTTATAGTCTTCCTTTGACCTGAAAATACTGAAATACCCCTGAGGGGTCTGCCAATAGCCAAATCCCGCTGTCATTCAAAGGGCATTTGGGTAATTTTACCTCGGGATAATATATTATAAAGATAATCCTCTTTATGAGCGCCGGGCCCCACCACGTGGGCCCACTTGGCGAGAACCCTGGCCGAGAAGGCTCTCGCTGGACCCTCACCCGGGCCAACCTTGGCGAGACCCCCTTGCCAGGGAGGTTCGCGCCCTCCACGGTTTCGAAGAGCTCGCGACTGAAGGCCTTCTTGGGGCCTTCTCGCCTCCCCTGGGCGGGAGCTTGCCCTAGGGCGGAAGCTTCCGCGGTCAGGCCCTCTGCTTTGGTCGTTCGACGATCTCTCCCGCCGAGAGGTCGACCATCTGCTATGGTCGGTCGACGATCTCTCCTGCCGAGAGGTCGACCATCTGCTATGGTCGGTCGACGATCTCTCCCGCCGAGAGGTCGACCATCTGCTATGGTCGGTCGACGATCTCTCCTGCCGAGAGGTCGACCATCTGCTATGGTCGGTCGACGATCTCTCCTGCCGAGAGGTCGACCATCTGCCTTGGGCGGGAGCCCCTTCAGGGCGAGAACTCTATAAGTATGTCTTAGGGCTAACCCAGGGCTAACCTGAGCCTAGCCCAATTCCTCAGTGGTGTCTCCGGGTCCCACCCAGCGAATATGGGGTTGTACACTCAGGTTGATCACCTTCAAGTAGAGCTGGTTGCACACCTGACTCAGCCACATTATCATCATCACATAAGGGTGGATATCCCAGAGTAGCTCTAATACTGTTGGTTACCCATTTGGCATGATCAGAGCCTGCATATACTAACACCCTCTCCCCCTTTATGACTTCTCTGGTCACATGATCTCTCAAATCCTCTTTTTGAAATCTGATTTGCCCATCCAAGTAATTGATTCCATCTTTAAAGAATGACTTTAACTTTTGAAGCTAATCAGAAATTGTTTGCTGAGAGGTAGTAATAGCTGTTTTAAAGGAATCCAAAGCTTCCTGTAGCTTCTTATCAAATTCTTCTTTCTCCTTATTTTTTGCTTCAGTCATTTCAATAACTATTTTTCTTACTTCAGTGACTATCTCATTGTGAGATTCAGTCAGATTGTCATTCATTCTTATTTGATTTTCAAGGACAAAGCCTTGTTTGACAGCAATATCATTCACTTGTTTATTTATTTCTGCTTGTTGTTTTGCTAGAAATACCACAACATTGCCCCCCTTGTGGAAGCAATCTGTCATCTCTTTCTTATTTTGATTGACCTCAAATATGATTGACTTTATATCTTGGGCTAGATCAAATTGAAGAGACTTGTGGCTTTCATTCACATATTTTTCAAGAGCTAATCTCTGCTCATCAAATTTCACATGCAAATCAACCAAGTATTTGCTGTAATCAATCTCAGGGGCTGGTTGTGAAGTAGTTGTTTGCAAAGCCTTCTTATGATTATGACTTCTCCTTTTAAAAACCATCAGTTTTCTTTTCTTTAAACTTGCTATCTCCTCATCCCCAGAATCAGAGGAACTGTCAATATTTACTCTTTCTTTGGGACTAGGAGGCATTTCGTTTTCACTCCTAAGCTCCACCTTCTCAAGGTTAACTTGCTCCCCCTCAACTGTTGCTCCCTCTATGTCAGGAAACAACTCTTCCATAATGAACTCTTGTTGATTGTGAACTGGTGATACAGCTGTCTCAGGAGCATCAGCAACTATAGATGTATTCTCCATGATCACATCTAGTGCTGGACTGTTGACATGAGGGGACAGAAGAATAGATTGTGAATCTATTTCACTTGCCAAGTGAATTCTCTCTTCCCTTTGAACTTGTGCAGTAACTGACTCCCCCTGCACTTGTGCACTCTCAGCATTGTCCTGTACTTGTATACTTTCTAGCTCCCCCTGCACTTGTGCACTAACTGTGTCCTTCTGCACTTGTGTTATCTCTGTAATGTCATGTACTAGTGAATTTGCTGCAGTCTCTTGGGTATCAGGTGTGTCCTTGGAGAGAACCCTATCCCATCTGGATATTATTCTGATGTCCATCCTTCTCATATGATTTATTTTAGACCCTAGAAGCTGATTCATTACCTCTGGAATTGCTCCAGCCAGGTAGAGACTTATTAATCTAATCAAATTGGGCTTTTTGATTCCTTCCTTTATCTTTTCAAACAAAACCGCAGACCAATCGGTGTTAATCTTATAGATGATCCTAGTCATCAGATTGAACATAAAAGCAGAGATCATATCATGGCCTCCTAGTTTACACAAAATCACATTCCCGACCACTTCTGATAGAAATTTGCCTTGTTGATTCATTCCTTTTCAGTTTATGGCTGCTCCAATCTTGATGGTTGGATCCAATTCACACCACTGGAGATCCTCCCTTGTCTTTGAGGCTGAGACCTCTTCTTCATCCTGGATTCTTGGAAGGTAAAGAATCTTTCTTAAACTCTTCAGAGTAAGTTTGACTTTATTACCATGAATTGTCGATTTAATCTTTAGTCCAGTGGAGTCCACTGTTGCAGCAGCATAGAATTCACATACTTCTTTCTTCCAGATCTTTGTAGGTTCAGAAATAAGAAACTCTAACCCAGAATCAGTAACTAGGGTAATGACCCCTTTAATCTCTGTCGTCGCATCATCAAAAGCACTGAGTACCAGCTCGTAGCCTTCGTTAATGTTGTCTTCAATCTTTGGCGCCATTGGAATGGAGAGAAATCTTGAATTGAGAGAAGAGAGTTTGTTGACACAAGGATTTAGTCTCGAAAATTTGGTGAGCGTGTCGACAGAATATGTTCTCAACCTATTTATATCCTTTTAAGCAAAGAAGGTCAAAAGGCGGGCAAAAACTG
Organism: Platanthera zijinensis; assembly: GCA_039513925.1. Classification (NCBI taxonomy): domain Eukaryota; kingdom Viridiplantae; phylum Streptophyta; class Magnoliopsida; order Asparagales; family Orchidaceae; genus Platanthera; species Platanthera zijinensis. The sequence continues at coordinate 19,944,155 of CM077081.1, read as the reverse complement.
TTTAAATGTGTCAATACTGTTGGAAAGTGTCGACACATGCTTCTATTATCTCGACCACGGCGCTGACTATCATGTGTCGACACCAATTGATGATATGTCGACACAGGACATACTTAGTAGTTCATCAGAAATTCTGTGTCGACTCTTATTGCAAGTGTCGACACAATTCCTCCGTGTCGACACATTATTACTGAATGAGTCGACACAATTTTACTTAGCCACTTATGTTAATCTAACATATGGTCAGCATTTTTAATTCAATTTTAAATCTATTGAATTTAGTTTCATCTAGAGACTTAGTAAATATATCTGCAATTTGATAATCTGTCTTAACAAATTCTAGTGAGATGTCCTCTTTCTCTACATATTCTCTAAGAAAATGGTATCTTATTTCTACATGCTTGGTCCTACTATGTGAAACAGGATTATTAGCAATAGAAATAGCACTAGTAGAATCACAAAATAAAGGTATTCTACTTACCTGAATACCATAGTCTTCTAGCTGGTGTTGAATCCAGTACAGCTGTGCACATGAACTTTCTGCTGCCACATATTCAGACTCAGCTGTGGAAATTGTCACACTAGTCTGCTTCTTACTGCTCCATGACACCAATCTTCCTCCTAGAAATTGACAGGTGCTTGTAGTGCTTTTCTTATCTTCTTTATAACCTGCAAAGTCTGCATCTGAATATTCTGTTAGTAGAAAATCTCCATTCCTATGGTACCAAAGGCCTAGATTAGGTGTGCCTTTTAGATATCTCAAAATTCTCTTTACTGTAGTGCAATTAGATTCTTTAGGGCATGATTGGTACCTAGCACAGACACATGCTGCATACATAATGTCTTGTCTACTAACAGTGAGATATAGTAGAGAGCCAATTATACCTCTATACAAAGACTCATCTACAAGTTTACCTGCATCATCTTTGCATATAGGCATACTTGTTCCCATAGGAGTTCTCATGGCGGAGGATGATTCCATACCATACTTCTTAATTAACTCCTTGGTAAACTTAGACTGGGATATGGACAAGCCATCATCAGTCTGTCTTACTTGGAGTCCCAAGAAGAATTTAAGTTCCCCCATACTGCTCATTTCAAACTTCCCTTGCATAAGTTTAGCAAATTTTTTGCAAAAGTTGCTTTTTGTAGACCCAAATATTATGTCATCTACATAAATCTGGACTAAGATTATCTTTTCTTTGGACTCCCTTAGGAATAGATTTTGTCTATTTTCCCTCTTGAGAATTTGTTCTCAATAAGGAAAGTAGACAGAGTTTCATACCAAGCCCTTGGGCTTGCTTTAACCCATAAAAAGCTTTCCTAAGTCTATAAACATAATCAAGTTTGAGAGAATCTACAAAACCTGAAGGCTGCTCTACATAGATTTCTTCTTTTAGATTTTCATTCAGGAATGCTGATTTTACATCCATTTGGAATACTTTGAATCCTTGATATGCTGCATAGGCAAGAAACATTCTGTTTGCTTCCAGTCTTGCTACTGGGGCAAAGGTTTGATCAAAGTCAATACCCTCTTCCTGCTTGTACCCTTTTGCAACAAGTCTTATTTTTTTCTTTACAATAATTCTACTCTCATCCAATTTGTTCCTAAAGATCCAATTTGTTCCAATGATATTGTGTTCTTTTAGTTTATGAACTAACTCCCAGACCTTGCACCTTCTGAACTGATTTAGCTCTTCTTGCATGACATTAATCCAGTGTGGGTCTAGGATAGCTTCTTCAAACTTCTTTGGCTCTAATTGAGATAGAAAGCTTGAATACAGGGCTGTGTTCAAATTCCTGCTTCTGGTTTGCACTCCATGTCTTGGATCACCAATTATCTGATTTACTGGATGATCTTTTAAGTGTCTAACTGCTGGAGGTAGTCTCTCTTCAGGCTGAATACCTCTTATTTCTTCAATGTGTTGCACCTCTTGGTTTTCTTCAGCTTCTAGAGAGTCCTATACTCCCCCTGGACATTAGCCACCATTTTCCATTTGTAGATCTGCAGTTGAATCTTCTGCAATGGAAAGCTTGTCCATTCTCTCATTTATACCTGTTGGACTACATGAACTATAAGGCAACTCACTGTTGATCAATCTAGTTTCATCAAATATAATATGTACAGATACTGCTACAACCTATGTAATCAAGTTATAGACCATATAAGCTTTACTATTATTGTTGTACCCAACAAATATCTCATCTTGGGATTTGACAACAAACTTAGTTAGATAAGACTTGTCATTGTTAAGGATATAGCACTTGCAACCAAAGATCCTAAAATAGGATAAATTTGGTTTTCTACCTTTCATAATCTCATAGAGAGTCTTTTTGTGGCACTTAGTGATAGAAGCCATGTTGAGCACAGGACATGTAGTGTTTACTGCCTCAGTCCAGAAATATTCTGAGAGAGAAGTGTCACTCAATAGTGTTCTACCAGCCTCAATCAATGTTCTATTCTTCCTTTCAGCAATACCATTTTGCTGTGGTGTTCTAGGTGAGGAGAACTCTTGAAAAATCTTAAATTCTTCATACAGTCTTGTCATACTTTCAGGCTGAAATTCAGTGCCATGGTCACTTCTGATTTTGACCACTGTACTGTCAAGTTCATTCTGAATTTGCTTGACAAAACTATGAAAAACACTTGGGGTTTCTGATTTTTGTCTCAGAAAGAACACCTAGGAATATCTAGAATAGTCATCTACCACCACAAAAGTGTAGACCTTCCTACCTAGACTATGAACTGACATAGGACCAAAAAGATTCATATGTAAGAGGTATAGACACCTCACTGAATCCTTGTTTTCAAGGCTATGAAAGGAGGATTTTGTCTACTTGCCTTTTTGACAAGCTGAGCATATCTCATCCTTTATACACTTAACTTGAGGACCATTCCTCACTAACTCTTTGCTAAAGAGTTGGCCAATTGTTTTGTAGTTAAGATGAGTCAGCCTCTTGTGCCATTTGACACAATGAGAGGCTCTTTCATCAGCTACAAGACAAATAGGAGAACCTTTGTTCTCACCCTCAAAATTAAGACAGTACACATTCCTTTTTCTATATCCTGTCAGAATGACTTTTTGATCACTTGACCTTTTGATATGACATCCATTCTTAACAAATGAAATGTCATATCCGAAATCACTCAGCTTACTTATGCTTATAAAGTTGTGTTTCAAACCCTTCACATAGGCCACTTGAGTGATAGTAATCTTATTACTAGAAATGTTACCAAACTCTTTGATGATTCCTTTTTAAGAGCCACCAAAGATTACTTTAGGCCCATTTATTATAGACAAGTACTCCTTCAACAATCCCTTTGTTCCAGTCACGCGCCTGGAATATCCATTGTCCAAGTACCATATAGGGGTATGGTGACTTGGACTCACCTGCAACAAAGAATTACTTTCCCTTAGAACCCAAGTAAGTCTTGGGTCCTTGGTTCAGGTTAGCTTCATGCTTACCAAATCTACCTGTAGCTTTTCTAACAGGTAGACTGTTGTTCTTCCTGACACTAGTGTTGTGCCAGCAATCTATAGCATAATGACCCGTCTTGCCACAGCACCAGCATTCATACTTGTTGTATCTATTTTTAGATATATTCTTGATTGTCTGATTGACAGCAAATTTCTTGTATTGTGCTGGTACTGCTGCAGCTACACCCATTGGATTCTCAAAAACATGAGGTTTATGAACATGGGCTTCCTTATTGACATAAGCACTCTTGCTAATCAGAACTTCAGTTTTACTATGACTATGAGTATTCTTAAGGTCATACTTGTTAGAAGGCTCTTGTACCTTTCTAAAAACTATAGGGACTTTAAAATTCAGTGGCTGGACTGAGGCTTTGCCCTTTCTCTTGAATTGGACAGTCCTGATGTTACCCTTAAAGTCTATTCCAGCCTTACCCTTTTGAGCCACAAACTCATCTATTAAGGGTAAAACTGATTTTGACTTGGAATAACTAGCCACCAAATCTTTCTCCTTTTGAAGTCTGACTTCCAGACTTTTAATTAGATCATTTTTGTATGTGATTGTGCCCATCTGAATAACAGTTATAGTTTTCAGCTTGGCAATCTCATTTAATTTTTGATCCAACTCTTTCTCTAAACCAGATGCAGCCACCTTAAGATCTGCAATTTCCTTAGCCTGAGTTTTTGCCAGGTTCTTGCTTTTCTTTAGTGCTTGCAATAAGTCCCCATATTCATCTATCAGCTGATGAATATCACCTTCAAACTCAGATCCATCCACATCACTTGATGCAGATGTAGCTGACTCTATGCCAGTACTACAAACTGAATTACTAGACAAACATTGTATCTTGCTAGGACCAGGCTGATCCTGGCATTTGTCTTCTTCTGATACAGCCATCAGTCCAATGCACTGATGGTCTTCTTGTTCGTAGATGGAGTCCAGTAATTGCATAAACTCATCTTCTTCATCAGCTGCATAAAGACCAATATATGCCTCAACTTCAGATTCAGACTCTGAAGTTGATTGGTCTGTCAAGCTTTTCTCCTTCTTAGCAACAAAGGATTTCTCCTTCTTGCTCTTTTGTTGAGTCTTCCTTTTATCAGCAGACTCCTTTATTTTGTCTGGACACTCAGCTACAACATGTCCAGGCTTATTACAGCAGTAGCAAACAATCTTTGATGTTGTAGATTTACTAGGCTTAGACCTGCTCCTGTCCTTCCTTGATGACTTTCTCTTTTGATAATAGTCATCAACTGGCTGTGATGTTGAGGGCCTAGATTTCCACTGCTTCTTCTTCAAGAATCTTTGAAATTGCCTTATAAAGGCAGTAAAATCTGCATCTGAATCACTACTATCTGAATTTTGGTTGTCTGAATTATCTGAGGTAATTTCAGCAACTTCCCTAGGAGATGATGGAGACATCCTCCTATTCTTTCTAGTGGTTTCAACCTTGAAGGCCACAAACTTTTCTTTATGCTCCCCTTTAGCATTTCTTTCTTCCTCTTTTCTAGTCATTAATTGCATTTCATAAGACAACAACTTTCCAAATAAAATTGGAGGAGAAATATCTACAAGTTTGGTCACTTCCCTAATGACACAAATTTTGGTGTCTCAATCCTTTGTCAAGGATCTTAGGAATTTATCATTCAGTTTATAACTGAAGACTCTTCCATAAGACATCAGTTCATTTACAATTCTATAGAACTTCTTATAGCACTCAGATATGCTGTCTGACTTCCCTTGTCTAAAGCTTTCATATTCCTGATTTAGCATGGACTTTCTATCTTATCTAATTTCTTCAGAACCCTCCATGTAGACAATCAAAGTGTCCCACATTTCCTTGGAAGTCTTGCAGTGAATCAAATTCTGAAAGGTTGAATCATCTATGACACTTACTATGATGTTCTGAGCTATTTTATCCATAGTTGCCAGGATGATCTCATCCTTAGTCATCTCAGAAAAAACTTTAGGAGTTCTTTGATTTGCATCTAGAACAGACACATTCATTGGAATATAATGACCTTCTTTTACTGTAATATAGATCCTTGGGTCAGAAGTCTCCATAAACAATCTGACTCTTTCTTTCCATATACCAAATATCTCCTTCCTGTAGATGGGTAATTTCATAGAACCTAGTTCCTTGTGATTTTCTCCAGAACCCATTTTCTTGATTCTTGATTCTGCCTTAGGGATCTAACTCAGACTGTTAAGTCCTTCTTTGAGTAACCTCCCTCTGATACCACTTGATAGTTTTAACTTCAAGACAACCTAAACACCTAGAGGGGGGAGGGTGAATAGGTTCTTATCCTTATTTTAACTTAAGGCAGAATTTAACTTCAGTTCTTTGATTTTAATCAGATATCTCTACAGCTAACACAGCACATACAATCACAAAAACTACAATAACTCAAATCACAGATTGCACACTGATTTATAGTGGTTCCCTAAGGTCTGGGTACATCCACTTTCCCCCTTCACCTATCTAGCAGTGTGCTAGATTCGGCCTAACTTCTTCCTTCTTCTCAGATCCACAGATCTTACAGCTCAGAACCCTGAAAGGTTCCTACAACTCAGAACCCTATAAGGTTCCTATAACTCAGGCTAACAGCCCTACCTCAGCCTTTCCACAAGGCCTACAACTCAGAGAACCAATTCTCCTATACTCAGGCTCAATCAGCCTTACCTCAGCCTTGCCACAATGCCTACAACTCAGAGATCAAAATCTCCTACACTCAGCCTTTATAGCATAGACTTACAACTCAGATCTTTGAAAAGATCCTACAGAATTTGATAAGTAATTTGATGGTCTCTTACCCTTGTTGAGAGAGAAAGGATAAGAGAATTCTTGATCAGCTTCTTGATGAAACTGAAGACTGAAATCAACCTGTTCTTAGCTTTCTTCAAAGCTTCTTGAATCTGAACTTAGTAGGGTTGATCTCCTTTGAAGGTGACTGACTGGAAGCTTCCTTCTTGGATTCCAGATATGGATCTGGATCTTCTTAGTAGATTAGTTCAGGATCTACTTCTTAAGAGACTTGTGATTGTCTCCTTCTTGACCTCAAAATAGCTGGAGCTCTCTCTCCCCAAATCTTCTGAAGTTTCTTCTGAATTCTGGAATGAATTCTCCTTAGAAAAAATCTGAGTGGATGAACACTACAGAATGTCAGATCTTCTCATGAAGATCTTCTTCTGTGACTTGCACTTTCTTGATCAGAGATCAATCTCACAATAGTTGTGTTAGTTGTGTGTATGATCAATCCTCTTTCATCTTCTGAATCCATCTATATTTATAGACTTCATTCATGGTAACCGGCTGATTCGGTTTATAACTAACTTCTGACAAGTCTGACAGCTTCAGTAAACCTGTTGTAACTCACAGCTATCAAGTCCTCAAACAGTTCTTGAGCCTTTGTCTCTATCAGCAAAGCGTCGAGACTGACTGTCTTAAAGTGTCGAGACAATCTGTCAATATGTGTCGACACAAGTGACTTAAGTGTCGACACAGACTTTGGTGATGTCAAAAATAGCTGTCTTGATATCGACACAGCTTCTTGACACTTTATCTTGAGAATGTGTCGACACTGATTATTTGTGTCGCCACAATCACTTCTTCACTCTACAACAATCAACTATGTTGAAACTATGCTGTGTGTTGACACAAGTCCTGTGTGTCGACATAGTTGTTGTAGACTAAGAATTCTGTGTGTCGACACCGCCTCTAGGTGTCGACACAGTTGATGTCGACTATGCTTCTGTGTGTCGACACTGTCTCTCAGTGTCGACACAGTTGATGTCGACTATCTATTCTGTGTGTCGACACAACCTTTTCCAAGTGTCGACACAAACTTGCTGAAGTGTCGACACAGCTTCCTTTGGTGTCGACACATGGACTTAGAAACTTTTTCCTGCATTTTAGCCAATACTTATCCTGCACATATAAACTCAAAATAACATCAAATACACCTTGATGTATATCATTGAGCTAAGTGAGGCTTCTCCAAATCAGGTACACATTTTCTAATGTACCCAACAGACTAGGTCTCCCACGTTGATTGGGCGGGGCTTCACCCGACGATTGTAGTAGCTGGTCGCGCGTTGTTGGTAGGCGGCGGCGCAGAGAGTTGCTTCTTCGCGTACTTTGAAGACCAAGTCGAGGTTGTCACGGAGTGCTTCATCGTTTGATTGGAGGTCAAAGTTGGATGCCCGGGAACTAGGGACGTCGATGTCGACCGGGATAATGACCTCTGTTCCATAGCAGAGATTGTACAGTGTTTATCCTGTAGACGTCCTTTCTATTGTACGATATGCCTATAGCACATTAGGGAGAGCGTCGACCCATTGCCCCCCATCACCTTCTAGTCGTGTTTTCAGCGCCTTCAGGATAGTACGGTTAGTCATTTCAATTTGCCCATTAGCTTGCGGGTGCGATACTGCCGTGTACCGCAATTCTATCTTTAATTCCTCGCACAACTCGGTAAAGGACTTTCCGGTGAATTGGGTGTCGTTATCGGTGATGATGATCGCTGGTATGCCAAAGCGACACACGATGTTCTTCCAGACGAACTGTTTGGCATTTTCTTCGGTTATCTTGGCTAGTGGTTCTGCCTCGACCCACTTGGTGAAGTAATCGATTGCCATAATAATGAATTTCCTCTGACCAGAGGCTTGTGGCAAGGGCCCGAGGAGATATATTCCCCATTGTGCAAATGGCCAAGCTCCTTGTAGTGATGTGAGGGCTACCGACGGTTGTCGGGGAACGCTGGCGTGCACTTGACGGCTTCTACATTTTTGGACGAACTCTGTTGCCTCCTTCTTCATAGTTGACCAATAAAACCCTTGTCGTATGATTTTTCTGGCTAAGGCTTTTCCTCCAAGGTGCTCGCCGCATATTCCTTCGTGAACCTCGCGGAGTGTATATTCAGCGTCTTCGTCTGATAGGCACTTCAGGTAAGGTCCTGCGTAGGACCGTTTGTACAATTCTCCATCTATCAAGGTGAACGCTGCCGCTCTCATTCTCAGGCGGCGAGCTTCCTTGTGATCCTCAGGTAGCTGCTGGTCTTTCAAGTAGGCGATTAGTGGGGCTGTCCATGACTCTTCTTCTTTATTGATTTCTGTCACTTCCCATGGGTCGTGAATGCTAGGGAAAGCTATTTCTTCTATCTAGCGTCTTCTTGTCTGGTACCGTGTTGAAGATGTGGCTAGCTTTGACAGGGCATTTGCCTTGTTGTTCAATTCTCTAGAAATATGTAGAATTTGAAATTGTGGGATTTGGATGAAAAGGGACTTGACGAGCTACAGGTACTGGGCTAGCTGCTCATTCTTTGCTTCGAATTCTCCTTCTACCTGCAAGACAACAAGTTGTGAGTCAAAGTAAACGGTCAGCTGCTTGACCTTGCAGCTGACGGTGAGCTTGAGTCCTGCGATGAGGGCTTCGTATTCCGCAACATTGTTCGTAGCAGGGAATTTCAGCCGGAGTCCATATTCCATGTTAACGAGCTCTGGACTAATAAGGAGCAGGCCTGCTCCAGCGCCCTCAGCTCCTGAGGCCCCATCCACATATAGTGTCCATGCTTTCCCGACCTCCGCTGGGGCGACCACTGCTTCCTCTGGTAGTGTGTTTTCCACGATGAAGTCAGCCAAGACTTGAGACTTGATGATGGGGCGTGGGTGGAAGTGGATGTCGAACTATCCTAGCTCAACAGCCCACTTGACAACTCGACCGGATGCTTCAGGTTTCTGGAGGATGGCTCGGAGTGGCAACTCGGTTAATACTTTAATGGTGTGTGCTTGGAAGTAGGGGCGGATTTTCCTGGCGGAGAAGACAAGTGCTAAGGCCGTTTTGTCTGCAGCCGGGTACCGGGTCTCTGTATCAGAAAGGATTTTGCTGAGGTAGTAAATGGGGCATTGAACTCCTCCTTCATCTTTAACTAGAACTGAACTCAATGCAGCTGGCGTGATAGCGAGGTATAAAAAGAGAATCTCTCCAGGAGCTGGCTTGTAAAGAAGCGGGGGGGGGGGGGGAGGCAAGATATTGCATCAAGGATTCGAAGGCTGACTGACACTCGTCTGTCCATTAAAATCCTGTGTTTCGAGCTCCTCGAAGGATCTTGAAGAAGGGGAGGTACTTGTCTCTTGTCCGAGCTAGGAATCGGGATAGTGCTGTGATTCTTCCGTTCAGCCGTTGTACATCTTTGAGTGATCTGGGCGGAGACATTTCTTCGAGAGCCTTAATCTTCTCTGGATTGGCCTCTATTCCTCGCTGGGTACCCATGAACCCTAGGAACTTTCCCGAAGTGACCCCGAAGGCGCACTTGCTAGGGTTAAGTCTCATTCCATACTGTCTAAGGATTCTGAAGCATTTCTCTAAATCTTCCAAATGGTCATCACGACGAATGCTTTTGACTAGCATATCATCTACATACACTTCCATGGATCTGCCGATGAGCTCTTTAAAGATTTTGTTCATGAGTCGCTGATAGGTAGCTCCTGCATTTTTAAGTCCGAATGACATTACTTTATAGCAGTAGATTCCCTTGTCGGTACAAAAAGATGTGTGTTCCTCGTCGGCTGGGTTCATTCGAATCTGATTGTACCCTGAGTAGGCATCCATGAAGCTGAGTAGTTGATGTCCGGCAGTTGAATCAACTAGCTGATCTATCCTGGGAAGTGGAAAACTGTCTTTAGGGCAAGCCTAATTAAGGTTGGTGTAGTCCACACACATCCTCCATTTTCCTGAGGACTTTTTTACTAGGACAACGTTAGCCACCCAAGCGGGGTAGCCAACCTCTCGAATGAATTGGGCGCGGAGGAGCTTCTCAACTTCTTCTTTTATTGCTTGGAGTCTCTCGGGGGCGAAATTTCTCTTCTTTTGGATGACGGGCTTGCATGCGGGATTAATGTTAAGGGAGTGTTGGATGACCTGAGGGTCGATTCCAGGCATATTTTCTGGGGACCAGGCGAAGATATCCTTATTTTCTCGAAGGTAGGCTACTAACTCCTCCCTCTCACGCTGCGGTAAGAGGGACCCGAGCTGAACGGTGCGATCTGGTTTTGTCGGAGAGAGGGGGACCTCAATCAGGCCTTCGATGGGTGCCCCCCACTGTAGAACTGCTTCGTCTCTGAGGTCGAAATCATCAATATTCAGTGTGGTAGGCTTGGTGGGCTGTGCTTGTCTAGAATAGCAATTCTTAGTGGCTTCCTGATTTCTGCGTACTACTCCAATTCTCCGGGAGTAGGGAACTTCATTGCTAGGTGAGGGATAGATGTAATAGCTTTGAAGATGGTCTGAACAAGCATTCCAAAGATAGCATTGTATGCTGAGCTTGATTCCACTACTACAAACTAGACTTCATGCGTAATTTGCCTTGGAAATTATCCTAACGTGACCGGTAGAGTGACTGTTCCGATGACTTGGACTGGATGGTTGTCAAAACCGTACACTGGGCCAGCTGCTGGAGTCAGTTGCTGCCGGGATATATTCATACTTTGGAGAGTGGTGGAGAAAAGGACGTCGACCGAGCTGCCATTATTGACGAGGATTCGTTTGACGTTGTAGCAGGGGTCTCCGATGTCAGCACTGATTACAAGTGGGTCTTGATGTGACATTCGGATGCCGATGAGGTCTTCATCTCCAAATGATATGGTGGTATCTTGCTTACTCCTCTTATCTTCATGGGCTTCCTTTTCGGTGTGTACTGACAGTATCTGTGTAGTCAGAACAGGTGATCCGGCAATGATCTCAATGTTTCCTACCACCTGCCTTCCTCCTCCTGGTGCCGGTGGGGCATTCTGCTGGTCCCTGGGATGCCTTGGCGGATCCTGCTGTTCCTGCACCCTTCCCTGCAAAAACCTACCGAGCAGTCCTAGACGGACCAGACGCTCAATCTCCTCTTTCAGGCGAGCACAATCTTAAGTGGTGTTCCCGGTTGTCCGATGGTATTCGCAATACTTAGACTGATCGTTCTTAGGATTAGGAGGTGGTTGCCTTGGTCATTGTAGTGCTGGTTCATTCTGGATGGCATATAATACATTGGTGCGAGAAGTGTTGAGAGGGGTATAATCTCTAGGTGGATCTCTCTGGAAATCTCGTTTGCGCTGTCCGTTCCGACGCTCCTCAGGGAATCTTCCCTCCTGGCGCTGAGGGGCCGGCTCTTTGTCCATTTTTCTTTTCTGTACCCCATCGAACTGTCGTCGATGAGCTTCAATAGCTTCATCCGCGGCTATCTGTGCTTTGACTCTGTGCACCAGATCTGGATAGTTGGGGACGGTTTCCCTCATAAGCGCTGAGTAGAAACCGCTAGGGCAGAGACCTCCCAGGAACACTCCCCGCAGGAGTTCGGGGTCGACTCCTGGGATTTGGCGGGCTTCTGTAGTGAAACGTCAGAAGAATTCTTTGAGGGTCTCTCCTTCGTTTTAGCGGATTCCACAGAGATGTGATGGATCGCGAACGATCCTTCGATTGGCGATGAATTGGTCGAAAAACTGTCTGTCAGTTCGGCGAAGCTGGTAACGGAGCCTGCTCTTAGAGAGTGAAACCACGTTCGAGCTTGCCCTTTGAGGGTGGTTGAGAATACTTGACATAACAACGGATCAGAGGCATGAAAGATCCTCATGATAGTGGTAAAATGATTAACATGTTCGAGTGGATCGTCCGTTCCGTCGAAGGTTTCGATGTTTGGGAGTTTGAATCCCTGCGGGATCAGATGGTCGAGGATTTGCGGGTCCAAGGGGGAGCCATGGTAGAGCGGCCGGTGTGGGTGAAAATCTCTCCTCGCGGCTTGGAGGTATTCTTCAGCAATGACCTCCCTGATTTCTTCACGAGTGAGGAGAGGGTGGATGTGAGCATCATTAACTAGATTGTGGCGGGGGAGCTCCGCCCTTGCTCCCCTTGAAGGAGGATGAGTTGAACTGGGGGCGTCAGAGTAGTCTTCAAGCTCTTCTTGCCCCTCAAGGGCTTCCTGGTTCCTTGGTGTATTGAGTGGTGGAGGATTGTTAGCTGGCGGCGGTGACCTTGGTGGAGCTGGAGGTGCTCCTAGGTTCCGAAGTAGTGTGAGCATCTCGGTCTGCTGCTCTTCCATTTGGCGAACACGCCTCTCCAAAGCGGTGACGGTGGCAAAAACTGCTTCAGCGGTCAGTGGCACGTCTACCAGAAAGTGAGAACGTGCTGGTTCAGTACGTTCGCCGAGTGCGGACCCTTCGGCAGTGCAGGCACTTCTCTTTGCCATCGCGGTTTGCAGGGATGGTGAACTTGTTCTGCGAAGGATGCTGGGAATGCTTCCCACAGACGGCGCCAAACTGTTGCGGACTAACTCGAAGCCCCGGTCGGACCGGATTATCTTGGACCGTCTCAGCTCACGGAGCAATCGAGCGCGCACACAGTCGATGAAAATGAAACAGTGAACACAAGTCTAGATGACGTGGAAAAACCCCTTAAATGGGTAAAAAACCACGTAACCGGGTCTGTGCCGGTCAAATTCCATTAGTTTCCGGGGGTTACAATTTGCTTGGTGAATCGGGCAGACAGACCGCTCCCGTTACAACTTGAGGGGAGAGATAAAGACTGGCGCTTCCAGCGGGCAACAGGCTGCTCCGCGGAAGTGACTTAGGAGGGGAAATGCGCGGGATGCTTCTGGCGTGCACGCTCGGGGGGGGGGGGGCTTGCTCGCTTCAGATCGCTACTTCCTTTGACTTTCTCGCGGTCCTAGATGTCCTTTGGTTGACAGGGCGCTGATGGGGTGCTTATAGCCGCTGGCAGCAGCTAGTTGTCACAGGTGACCGTTGGTGGCTGATGGTGGCTGTTGGAGGTTTCCGGCGGGCGGTGGCCGACTCGGTGGAGGAGGCAGGAGAGCTCTCACCTGAAGAAGAAGAGGAAGAAGCGGAGAGGAAAAAAGGTGAGGAATAAGAGTCCCCTGAGGGTCTTTTTATAGCCTCCAGGAGCGGATCATGGCAGGCCCCACCACTAAAGTGGTGGGGTAGTGGGTGGTTACCCCTTCGATCGGACGGCCGGGAGGGCCTCCCCCTTGATCGGACGGCGGGGAGGCTTCCCATGACGGCGGGCTGCCATGACGGCGGCGGCGGCCGGGCGGCGGCGACGGGGGCCGGCCGCGCGCCTCCCGGCGGCTACCAATGTGTTGCTACTTCTTGGGATCACGACTTTTCAACGCATGTATGAGTTCCTCATGTGCTTACGCCCCGCGTTCGAGCCTGTTTGTGCCCTGCTTTTGCACCGAGATCCTCCTTCTTTTAGCGATACGCTGACTTTGATAATTATTGAAGAGACTCGTCTCCACTCCTTGGACACTACTGCATCTTCTGGTGTGATGTCTCATACTGTCCTTGCTGCTCCGAAGTTTTCACCGCAGTCTTCCCTTGTGAGTTTAAAGAATATATTAGTTTTTAATTACTATGAAATAGTTTATGACTAATTTATCATCTATAATTAGATTTTTCTTTTATTATTACTATTAATTAGTCGTTGTATATCTTTGTTCTATATATTTAAAACAAAATATTTTAGGAAAATGTGTGGGTAAAATTAAAAATACATTACATTTCTGTATAAAAATCAAAATCACACCCTCTAAAACCAACTCCAAACTCAACCAATGTTAAACGATACCACACGATTTTGGTGCGGTGCGGTTTTGTTCAGTCCAAGGTCGACCATCTTTGATACGATTGTGGTTTAAGTTAAACGATACCACACGATTGCGGTTTAAGTTAAACGATACCACACGATTGCGGTTTAAGTTTAAACCGCACCAGTTTTGCTCTTAATAGTAAGTATACATATTATAAATAGATTATAAAATTAACAATATTATAAAAATGTTAATAATATTTTTTTTAATAAATAATAGTAATAGTAAACGGGTCGCGGTTCGGTTCTGCTTTGATTCGGTTCTGCTTTGATTCAGTTCTGCTTTGGTCCAGTTCAGATCAGAACTAAAAATCCTGAAACTGATTGAAACTTGTATGTTTTGTCTATGTTGACCGACTATATTCGCTTTCTTTCAAATGGTATTTTTGTGAATGTATCTTATGAAATGCAAATTTATTGGGAAGATTTTGTAGTTTCAAAAAATAGAGACAACTTGTGGTTTTGTATAAAAAATCAATTTTCAAAACAATGTCAATGTTGTGGCTCACTCGAGGCTCCCTTAGATCGGTCTAAATTATATCGTCTTAGCCCGGGAGCGATCAAGCGTGAAAATAATTAGTGTAAGTTGAGACGACTGGCAAAACAATTTTTTTAACGTGAAAACCCCAAAAAATGGGGTGGAAAACCACGTGACTGGATCTGTGTCAAGCACACTTTCACTAGTCTTGAGTGTTGTTACAAATTTTTTAAAGAGTGCGGGAGCGACATGCCACTACTCATTACAATTGTTGGGGAATAGAGAGAGGGAGAGAAAGTTGGGCTTGGAGGGTGGCATATCACCATTCACAGAGCTAAGTCATTTACTTGCTATAGTGGGGAGTGTTGTGTTTTGAGCACACTGAGGACTTTGACAACTGCTTGAGGGCTTGAGCGGCGCGTTCTGCACGTCTTAATCTCTGTGGCTTGTCACCTATTGCGTTAAGAGGAGTTTGGATCAGATGATTTGCTGTCGACTGGAGGATCCATTGTTGAGTTGAGGTTGCGATGCACATAGCTTATTTGAGTATAGTTTAGGGGTACTTTATGTGCTCTGAAATCGGTCTTGTAGACTATTGTCGTCATTTCCAGGCGAAGTGTGCTCTGAGAAGCGGTCTTGAGAACAGGGCGCACAGATGCACTCTTTGAAGCAGAGTGTGCGGGGGGGGGGGGGGGGGGGGGCACGCTTGGAGCGGAGCGCGCAGAGGCGCGTTGGAGCGGACCGCGCGGAGGCGCGCTGGAGCGGACCGCACGGAGGCGCGCTGGAGCGGAGCCCGCGAAGGCACGCTGGAGCGGAGAGGGCGGATGCACACTTGAAAGCGAAGAATGCGGGAGCGCGCAAGCGAGCGAAGCGCACAGGGGAGCCATTGGGAACGGAGTGCACGACGTGGCAGGGGCACTCGAAGGTGCTCAAAGATCTTCGAAGGCGCAAAGAGTTTTTGAGGGAACTCTCGCGCACGTAGGAGGAAAGTCAGGAGGAGAGAAAGATCGTAGGAGAAAATCTGAGGAGAAGGCGATGAGAATGAAGACGGGTCTGGGGTTCTATTTATAGGTGCTATAAGTGATTATAGTAGTTGCGAGACTATCCGCATACCGTAACCACCGTAATTGCAATTTATCAAAAAGTACTTTATGAATTATGATGCGTTTTTTTATAATATTTTACAACACAGACCGATATAATTTTGGAAGCATGCACCCACCCATGACAGGTGATTATGTCAATGGTTATGTGTGTGGTTATGTTCGAGATGGGACGGCGGTGATTAATTAAGCGGTGGTTAAGGGACCGGCCGGCGGATGCCTGATCGGACAGCGATCGCTAAGCGGCGGTCAAGGGGCCGGGCGGCTTGGAGGCCTGCTCGGCCGGCAGAGGTCAAACGGCCTGAAGGCCGCCTTGCCGGCGGAGGCCACGCTGCTCCTAGGAGGTCCCGAGGGGTTGCGTAGTGGACGACTGACAGGTGGGCTGTGACGACGGCGGTTTGCACGTTTGTGCGTTAGATTGTGTACACGGTGATTTGGGTAGTTACAACATTAGTGTGGTTGACTTTGATCACCCCCACCTTCCACACCAAAAGGGATTGAGCTCTTTTATTATTTTCAGCCCGAATAATTTTAGGGATCTCTATCAATCAATATTTATAAACATGCTGAATTGTGGATTATATTCCCAATTATTTGAAATTTTCTAAAAATAATAGAAACTAATTGTCATGTAGATTTGCAAATGACCTTGACATTAATAAAGTTCGGAATATTATAATAATTTTTACACCAAAATACCAAATTAAAATAATTAATTTCACAAGTTAAATTACAACATATAAATTACAGCCTCGCCAACTAATAAAGGTAGCTTAAAGTCCAAAAAGCCAAAAAAAAAAAAAAATCTAAAATGGGTGGTGGACCCGGCTGAACCCATTCATGCTGGAGAAGAAACCCACAATGCCGGGCTTGTACGGCAAATACGATCTCCGGCTACCACCGCCGCCGCCGGCACCATTCGCAGCCGCCGACCAGTGGCTGTTCTGTCCGTAATACATCCGATAAGCTGTCATAAGGTCCATCTCCGAGCCGTTCTTCCCCTTCCCTTTTCTCTTCCCTTCAGCCGTCCTTTCCTTTTCCGTTGACGGGATCTTCTCCTCCGCCGCAAGGAACATAAATTTCTCCTTCCCGTCGCTATAGCTCCGGCCGACCATCAAACCACGAAGTAGCCTCTTGCAGGAGGATCCAGTCGAAGAGCTCTTCCGAACCGGGCCCGGCGAATGCGCCGACGATCCAGGCGATTGTGCCGCCGATCCAGGCTTCCAGACGCAGTAAGTTCCCGGCGGGATTCCCGCCAGATCGTCTCCTAAAAGCGAGGAGGAAGGAGAAACCGATGCGCCGCGCTCCTCGATTAGAAGCTGGAGAAGCGGCTGCCTCCCTAGCTTCTCCCCGACGCCGCCGAGAAGGAGATCGCGGTTGAAGACGGGGTAGGCCGGGCGAATCTTCCCTTCGGAGAAAAGTTCGTCGGCGGCGATCGTCGGATGGGTTTCCAGATTTTCGAACACGGACGAGAACTCGAACTCGTCGTCGTCGTCGTCCTTGTCGTCGCCGGGGGCAACCTCGTCTGATGTTGCCGAGGCGGCGAAAGCCGGCACGGAGGAAATCCTCTGAGGAGAATAGGCGTACGGCCTATCCCCGTCCGGCGGTGTCACCGGCGGATCGTTTTCTCTCCCCTCGCTCATCTTTCCCTCTTCCGATCTCGACATCTGGAATTTGGGGAATCGGTGGCTTGTTACAGAGAAAACGGCGTTAATAAAGGAGAACGGCGGATGACGTTAGCGTTGACGTGTCATTGCGGTTCTTGCCCTCGGTGATGTCCGGCGTGAGATCAGTGGAAGCAACTCGGCGGGGGTGGGTGGGAAACTAAAAAACAAGGCTGAAGCTTCCTGTAGCTAACTTGCAGCCTGGGTCTCTCAATTTTTTTTTGCTTCAATTAAAAAAAAATTGAATAAGTGAGATTAAGGCTCAATTTGGGGGGGATTTGGGGGGGGGGGGGGGGGAATATTGTCACCGGTCAAGCGGTTACGATCGCATGAATCGGACCTTAATTATGGTCTGGATCATGCGGTCGTAACCGCTTGACTGGTGAAAATAAGTCCTCCCCAAACGGAGCCTAAGGCTCCGTTTGCCATAGTGGAGGTGGTCGTAAACACATGAGTTAAACCATCATACGTTAAGAAATAAGAATCACCTAACAAACATCATCCGTTTGAAGATGAAAGTGGATGAAGTTTCTTAGGTTGACGTTAATGAATAACAATTTAACCCTTATATTCATGACCGCTATCACCATGCCAAACGGAGTCTAAGTGCTAATAATATCTAATAATATCTCTTAGTCCTCAAGAGTTATCTTTTTTGCACTTTTCAATCTCATAACTACATCTCTAGGGGCGATGATATTTTTCTCGGTTGCCGTATGAATCGTGTTAATTCAACATATACGTGTTGTGGTTAATTCAATTATGAATTCTCAGTCGTCGTGCAAATCTTCGTACTCGAGCGCTGGAGCCTGCTTTAATGCGTTGTGCTTTTAGTGCTGGGTATCATGGCATGATAACTCAAATTTGTAAGACTTGGCAAATATAACTTTTTGGTATTTTACACCTCCTAATTATCGGGTTTTGACATTTTGCACTCCTAAAGTTTAAAATTGGCGGATTGAACCCCCGAATTCATAAATTCTAGCATTTTGCACCCCATGTCCGATTTTTGAGGGGTATTTAGGTCCGGCTCCTCTCCAAAAAGCCATTTTGGCACTTTGCACCCCGGACTTTTCTTTTTAGCTATTTGCTCACCGTAATTGATCATTAATTTTTCCAACGAGTTAATTATTAAGAAAAACGGCATGATGAGAAACTAACTTTTCATATAAAATTTTCTACTCATTTTTAAGATATTCTTTTAATTAAAACATTAAATTGCTTATCTCACTCACCTATCTTTGACTTAGGTAGTTAGGTGAGTGGTTTTCTCAAATTTGTTAAATTTGCTATTTGCAATCATATGCATACATAGATATCACAATTTGCAATCAAAATTCAAGCCCAGTTAACATCATATGTATACATAGATATCATAATTTGAAAGTTCGAAAAACACAATAAAGAGTTCCAAATAAACATACATGAGTTCCAAATAATAAAAATACATGAGTTTCAAATAGTAAAGATACATGAGTTCCAAATACTAAAGATACACGACATGAAAATCATAATGTTGTACAACATAAAGATCACGATAAGCTCCACAAGAGTAAGTTCACGATCACATATTCTTCCTTACGTACACATAAACACGTGATTAAAAAACAATTGCATAATAAAAATGAAAGAAGAATACATAATCCAATCACAATCACACCTTACTTTAATTTTGTCACTGCAATTTTTAACAAATTTGAGTAGTTTCCCTTGCTTGCACTACAACATTTTTGGTCTTTAGCAACACTTAAAAACTGTTGCCTAAAACTGCCAAGTGTTGCCAAAACAGTGAAAACTGTTGGCATAGGGGGAGTCCCTTAGAGGCGTGTTACCAAAGATCTAAGGCAACAGGTTTCGTACCTTTAGGCAACATTAAACAAAAACTGTTGCCTAAAACCCTTAGAATAGGCAACAGTTCTTCGATTTTCCTATTGCAACATTTTAGAAATGTTGATGTGTATTGTTACATTTTAAAACTGTTACCAATAGTACAAAAAGCAACACTTTGAAAATGTTGCTAAAATTTGTGAGTTTTTTTTTTTAAAAAAATCGCAAATGTCGCAAAATTTTTGAGGTACAGACAACTAGCAACCACTCATATCATTGATTGTCTCGCATTTTGTAACAACAACATAAAACATTCATTATTTTTTTAAAAATGAATATATACTGTAGTTTAGATGCTTAAACAGAACAAAACACAATAGAATGGGAAGTAAGGGGAAAGACAGATCGATGGTTCGACCAATTTTTATTAATTTCACAATAACAAATGTTAACACACTCAAACACACAAGCTCTCCAAAGTCGTTACAAATGTTTTCCTGGATCTCTTTTAACATATATCTACCGTAATATATATAGTATGGAGATGGAAAATAAATTTAAAATGCTACATCTGTCGGATCATTCCTCGTCCAAATTGCCGAGTTGTGACTTTCATTCCAGGTCCTTGACATCCATAGCATTTCCCTGATGTTTCCATTCTTTAATCCTTTGCTGAAATTGTAATAGAAAACCGAGACAATAAGATCATAAGAACATCAATGCATGCATCCCAATAATTCACAAACACTTGTTAAGATATATTAAAATCTCCATATGCAAACGTTGGCAAAATCAGAATCTGCACTTTGCTGAATTGAGACGCACATTGCAATAATTTGAGTTTCCATTACTGATAGATGAGCTCAGAAGAATAGCTAAAACAATTTTGTAGTTACCACAAATAATATGAGCCACACTAGACAAGAATAGCTTTAAAAGTCGTTACCTTGTTATTAGCACGCGCATATGCAATCAGCTGCTTTGTATCTGATTCCGAAACACCTTCAGCTATTATAGCTACAACCCTGATTGTGGGTTGCTTTAGAGCAGACATTGAAGAGGCAGCTGCACTGAAAATACAACAAAGATGATAATTGTGGTGAAATGGTAATGGAAATTAACTTGTCCAAACTATATTTATATCAATTGATTGACATAAGTCCAACCTCCTGAAGGATGTAAAGTTGATAAAAACATCAGCAGTTGGATGTGCACTGGAAGCAGCTTCCATGCTGAGACAAACGAGGAGAACAAAAGATAAGCATTCTTTATAAGAATGGTGAATTGCAATGCTGTTAACATGACAATGCATATTCCATAGAAAATTTGAACTGTACAAGAATAACAACAGCAGGTATAATGTACTTAAAAGCTGGTGTATTTTCTTGTTTCAAAGTGCATAAATTTCATGCAAAAAGAGATGTATCTTGTAGGTCCAAACGAGCATTTGCATGATCCTTTTTTTTCCCTTCAATCTCTAGAAGGGTCCCAATTATATTATCACATATGTTCTTCTCAATGTGCATAACATCAAAATTGTGACGTAAAGTAGTATCCTTCCAATATGGCAATTGCCAAAAGATGGATTTTTTTTTCCATGGGCCAATTTTTTTTTTTCTTATCAATCTTTGTGAATACGTCAGGAAAGTCTTGTAAATCTTCCAAAATTCTTTTTGAACTTAGCATAGAAGGTGCATGTCTATATTCTGTCTTTCCATTAAAAGAAGTTTTATCTGATCGCCACTTATGATTCGAGTCCAAAAAGGTCTGATGGCCCATATAGCACATCTTTCGACTATGTTTCAAATAAGTAGATGACGTTTCGTAATTACAAGCAGGACATGCTAACCTTCCTTTTGTGCTCCAACCAGATAACATGGCATATGCAGGGTAGTCACTAACTGTCCACAAAAGTGCAGCGCGCATCACAAATGTTTGATTTTTGGAAACATCGTATGCTTCTACCCCAACATCCCACAATATTTTTAGCTCCTCAATAAGTGGTTGAAGGAAGACATCAATAGCATTTCCAGGTGACCGCGGTCCAGGAATAAGTAAAGACATCATGAAATTTTCTGGCTTCAAGCACAAATTTGGAGGATAATTATATATTGTTAATACCACAGGCCATGTACTATGTGATAGACTCATGCTGCCAAATGGATTAAACCCATCACTTGCCAATCCAAGTCTTATATTACGAGCTTCAAGAGAAAAATCTGGGTGATTCACATCAAAATCTTTCCATGCTTGTCCATCAGCAGGATGTCTTAACTTACAATCCTTGGAACGCTCTTCTGCATGCCACCTCATTGATTCAGCAATCTTTGAACATGTATAGAGTCTTTTTAGTCTTGGAATGAGTGAAAAATGTCTTAGCACCTTTGCAGAAATTTTATGAGTTTTCTTAAATACCTCGGACTCACCATTCACTTTGGGATATATAATCCAACGAGATTCACCACAAATATGGCATTTTTCATCTTTCTCATGCTCTTTCCAAAATAACATGCAATTATTTGGACAAGCGTCAATCTTCTTATAATCTAAGCCGAGGTCGCATATCATAGATTTTGTTTTATTGAAAGAGACGGAGATGTTCAAGTCGGGAATAGCCTCTTTCAATAACTCTAGGAGAGATGTAAACGAAGCATTGCTCCATCCATGAAGACACTTCAATAAATATAGCCTAATAGTAAAAGATAATGTAGAGAATTTTTGACAACCCGGATATAATTCCTGATTTGCTTTCTCAACAAGTTTATAAAACTTCTTTGCATCTTCATTTAGGCCTTCATGTACTCCATCTTCTTGAACTGTATCTTTAAATGTCTCAGACAATAAGCCGTCAATATCATCAGAAGAGACATTAACATTAGTGTCTTGATCAAGATCCATATGTTTAATCTCCTCCCCATGATAAATCCAATCTTTATAGCCTGTTACAAAACCCTTACTTATCAAATGGTCAAACACTGTGTCTCTTCTACCCCATACATCATTGCAACAGGTAGCGCATGGACATAAAATCTCTTCTCCTTCGTACAACCCTTTGCTGAATGCAACATCCAAGAAATAATTAACACCATTAATATAATCTTCGCCGTAGCGAGGCAAATTAATCCACTCTTTTCTCATCATCTTTTGTTTTCGAACCTTGAATAATGACAATACCTACACGTACACAAACAAAAAAACAAATACAAATTACATTCTAACACACACCGTCAAAGTAACACACAATCCCATGTATATCATAGAAAAACAACCCACAAATGTTCTTATGAATTAAGAGAAAATTTGAAATTTACACAAGTTTAGGTATACCTATGGTCCAGAAAAAGCTCCACAAAAGCCCCACAAAAACCTCTACAAACCGGCTCCGTAGGGATTGGTCACTCCATGGTTAGATCTTATCTAAATAGAGGATACAAAAGAGGAAGAAAAAGCTTCTAACCTAACATGTTCAGCGAAATAGGTCGACAAAGCGGCGGCGAAATGGGGTTGTAAATAGAGGAGGAAGATTGAAGATGGTGTAGAAAAGGAAATAGAGGAAAAAGGAAGAAGATCTTACCTCCGGGTTGATGAGATGACGAGATCAGAGCAGCTTGCTTGCAGGTTTCGACGAGGAGGAAGAAGAGTCGCGGCGGGCTTCAGCGAGGAACCGAGCGAAGAAATGATCGAGAAGCGAAAGAGCCGGACCCCTAAATCAGATAACCGAGGATAATAAAAAAATTGGAATCCGCCGGTGTAATACGATTTTTAGGTGTGTTAAAATAATTTTTGGATGAATTGAAAATATTAGGCAACACTTTTAAGTGTGTCTAAATTATTTTTTAAAAGGCCAACAAATTATAATTGTTGTCTAAAGTGAATCGTCAATAGCAACATTTCCAATTTGTTCCCTATGAGGGTTCAGGGCACATTTATTGAATGTTGCAAAAAAAGTGTTGTCCAAACATGATAATCTATTACTACACTTACAAACTGTTCTCTATGAAACTTTAGACAACAATTTTGTAAATGTTGTCGGGCAGTTGTTGCTAAAGACCAAAAATGTTGTAGTGTTGGTAGAGTACAACCTCACAACATCCCTAAAGTCAGAAGCACTATTAAAACACAAGCCGACCTCAAACTCAAAGTCGGAATCGTTCGCGTCTCCTTGATATACTTGGACCTCACGACATTTCCCTTTTTGTATCTTGGATGATGATTGACTACCATGCTCCCTTAAATGTATTCCCACATTCATACTCAAAGGTTGATTTGTTTCGACTCTTCCACCAATCAATTCAATATCTTCATCTATATTATCATCGAAATTCAAATCTTCTACCTCAAATTCACTATCATTCAATCATCATCAGAAAATGATGAATTTTGATCATCAAATTTCTCGTCCATGCTCTGCGAGTCATCACTACTACCAAGAAGACCCCCCATCCCTTCAGAATAAATTTTGTCAACCAACATATTTCCTCACTCCACATCTTCGGGATGAGTCATTTACTTAATCAAAGTCAAATTACACCTAAAAAACAAAATTATAGTTGACGTACACCATAAAAAATCTGAAATCTGAAAAAAAAAACATGTGAATATAAACAATACCAGAGATTGGGGCTTGAACTGGACTAATTAATGTTGATTTGGAGACTATCTGAACATAGAAGAAAAAAATGTTGACTCAACACTAACACCATAATATTTTCTAGGAGAACCAAGACCGGAGAACCAATAACTTAAAAATTTCAAAGCGAAACAAACCAGCGGTCGACGGCTTGAAGGTCGACAGAGGGGGCTTCTTCGTCGACGACAGAGGGGGGCTTCTTAGTCGACCGCACCAGAGATCGCTTCTAGGCGGTGCTTCGGCGTGTAGGTCGACGACAGAGGAGGGCTTCTTCGTCGTCGTCGACGACAGAGGGGGGGGGGCTTCTTCAATTCGTCGACGGCTGAGGGTGCTCCTTCGTCGGGGAGAGTAAAAGGAGCGGAGAGTGAAGTCAAACCGGGAGAAATAAAAACCCTAAACCCTATTTTTAAGAGCAATGTTAAAAGCACACCGATTTTCGCTATTGACAGCCAAATTATATTAACACACCAAAATATTTTATTTTCACACCACAATGTTATTGCCACACCAAATATAAAATTTATTATTACTGTAAAAGATGAGAATCTTTGGAGTCATTTATAAAGGAAATGTTCATCTTATTTCTTCTAAATGTTTCTAGATTTGGATGGGACTGAAATGTTTGGTTGTAGAAAGATAAGACCGGCCAGTAAAGAATGTAATTTCCTCCTTATTCGAACAGAAAAAAGAACATTGAAACAAACAAAATATATGATGGAAAAGATTTGGACATTGTAATTATTAGTGCTTCAAGATCTTATGAAAATTACAAGCAAGCAGCATTAACCTCTTTAAGGTTTCACCAGGTTGATCCACCTCAAAAAGAATTTAAAGAATGGAAATGCATATTCAATATCCAGAA
Organism: Platanthera zijinensis; assembly: GCA_039513925.1. Classification (NCBI taxonomy): domain Eukaryota; kingdom Viridiplantae; phylum Streptophyta; class Magnoliopsida; order Asparagales; family Orchidaceae; genus Platanthera; species Platanthera zijinensis. The sequence continues at coordinate 19,919,475 of CM077081.1, read as the reverse complement.
GATCAACTCACATTGATGCTATTGAGATACATTTCCTTTTCAGCCCTTACAATTTGGCCTTTCTGCACTGAATAATGTTCTATTAGAAATTAATGTGCTAAACTCACATCTTCAGGGACAAAATTAAACACAGTTTCGAGTTAATTAAACACAGTTTCGAGTTGGTTAGGTTATGAAAATAATACAGAGAGGAGGAAGGAAAAACCTACTCGAATATTGTGGTTTCCTTGGACGGGGAGGAGGGTCAGAGGAAATTTTCGGGTCACTTGAGACCTGAGAGTTGGGAAGAGATGAACAGTAAAAAGACCGACAAAGTTCTTCCGGTGAAAATTGGGAAGGGGGCTGGGCGGAAATCTCAGCACCAGAGAAGGGAAGGGGGCTGGGCGGCCTTCTTCCGGTGAAGTTCTTCAGCGCCGACGAGGTGGAGATCGGGCATAGGCGGCGATCGGCGAATCAGGAGGAGCGGGTTTCGGGCTAGGGCGGCGTTCGGCAAAATCGGAAGAGATGAACAGTAAAAAGACCGGTGTGCGCTTAATGAAGGTGAGTTGGGTTTTTTTGTGTTTTTTAGAGTTCAAATTGGTGTGGCACTAGCGATAATTGGTGTGCTTATAACATTGCTCATTTTTAATAACGTCAAAGTACATAAATACCCCCCTTGATGTGCAAAATGCCAGAATTTATAAATTCGGGGGTGCAATCTGCCAACAGGGGCGGTTTTAGGGGGGGGCCCGGGGGGGCCTGGGCCCCCCCAAAAAATTGAAAAAAAAAAATTTTAATAGGGGTTTCGGAGTCCTGCCTCGCCATTTCTGCCTCGCCATTTCTAGGTTTCCGAGTCCTGCCGGCTGCCTCGCCATTTCTGCGGTTCTGCCTCGCCATTTCTCCTCCTCGCCATCTCTGCCTCGCCAACGCCGTAAGGTAACCTCCGCCTCTTCTTCTCCTTCTTCTTCTTCTTCTTCTTCTTCTTCTTTTTTTTGGGTTTATGGATCAAATCTGGATGGATCATCCAGATTTTTGGATGGATCCATCCAGAAATCTGGATGATCCATTCGGATATCTGGATGGATTCATCCAGATTTCTGGATGGATCATCCAGAAATCTGGATGGATCCATCCAGATATCTGGATCTCTAGATCTCTGGATGGATCCAGAGATTGGGGGGAAATCTGGATGGATCCAGATTTTCTGGATCCATCCAGATTTCCTGGATCCATCCAGATTTCTGGATGGATCCAGATTTCCTGGAGGGGAATCTGGATCCATCCAGATTTCTTGTTCACAATGAGCCTATTAAGAAGGCATGCTCTACTCACATTGTGAGAAATTCAGATTAGAAAATGACAAAATTATGGATGAAATGATTAGTCGCCTCTCAAAGCTCGGAAGATCGAAATTAGAGTCCAGGTTAGCTCCGAGTGACAAATAATGTTATCTGGTTACAAAATATTTGAGAACCAACACCATATTAAACATGGCTAGCATAATTTTTGATGTGTAATGCAACTTGTAAAGAGCGGTCAAGTCATTAGATTTAATGTTAAGTCATAATATTTTGTTGCTCTATTATTTTTCACTTGAGATTATACAACTTAGGCTCCGTTTAGGGGGACTTATTTTCACCGGTCAAGCGGTTACGACCGGTGAAAATAAGTCTCCCCAAACGGAGCCTTAGTGTAGATGTATATATCGAGGTTAATCCGTGAAATCATGACGGAGATAGATTCGTTCTATCGGATCCCTAGTAGACCAATGATCAAGTTGTTGGTTGAGTTTATAGCTTCTTTAGTTTACACTTGTTAGGAATCACATTTAATTTTTGTTGTCAATTGTGAATACATAGGTTATCATGAAGAAGTTGAAAACAATCAACTCATTTTTCAACAAAAAATCATCAACTGAATCTGGTACACCGTCGTCATCCGAACCAGTTAATGTTCAACCCCCTATAGTTATTGTTGATTCTTCCGTAGTTGAGAATCGTTCAGTAGCTTTTGAGCGTGATCCTGGACTACGTGCTCAAATTTGGCAATATTCTATAAATCAACAAGATGAAATGCGGCGAGCATATGTTAAAGCTGGGCCTTATCGACACATACTTCAAGACTATCCATCATCGGGTGAACATAATCAAAGATTTCAAAGTTCCTGGTTTGAGAGATTCCCATGGTTGGAGTATTCTCCTGCAAAAGATGTTGCATATTGTTTGCCATGCTTTGTCTTCAATAAACAAATCCCTGGCCGATTTGGAACGAACTCATTCACAATTGAAGGATTTCGGAACTGGAAGAAAGTTAATGGAAAGAATTGTGCTTTTTTGACTCATGTTGGGAAGGATCACTGTTCTCCACACAACATTGCAGTCAATAGTTGTGCAGATTTAATGTCTCAATATCAACATATAGAAACAGTGATGGAAAGACAATCTTCTCAACAAATCGCAATGAACCGGTTGCGGGTCGGAACTTCAATTGATGCTTTACGATTTTGTGCATTTCAAGGTATTGCTTTTCGAGGTCATGATGAAAGCGCAGAATCAATTAATCGTGGTAATTTTGTCCAAGTTATTAAATTACTCAGAGCATATAATAAAGATGTTGAAAATGTTGTATTAGAAAATGCCCCAGGAAATGCTATGTACATATCGCCTATTATTCAGAAGGATCTTCTTTCTGTTATGTCAAGATGGTGCAAGATATTATTCGTACAGAAATTGGTGATTCTAAATATTGCATAATAGTTGATGAATCCAGAGATGAATCAAAAAGAGAGCAAATGGCTATCGTGATTCGATTTGTGGATGTTTGTGGTTTTGTGAAAGAAAGGTTCTTAGATCTCGTTCATATTACAGATACTAGTGCACTTACTCTTAAGAATGAAATTTCTGCAGTTCTCTCTCGTCATAATTTGAGTATTCAGGATATGCGGGGTCAAGGATACGATGGTGCAAGTAACATGCGAGGTGAATGGAAAGGTCTAAAAACTTTATTCCTTAATGAAAATTCACAAGCTTATTATGTTCACTGTTTTGCTCATAAACTTCAACTTGTTCTTGTTGCAATATCAAAGGAAGTGAAATCCGTGCATAATTTTTTCAATGAATTGATTTATATTGTTAATACTGTTGGTGCTTCCTCCAAACGCAATGATCAATTACGAGCTGCGCAAAAAGAGTATTTCGATCACATGATTGCTTTAGGTGAAATTGAGACAGGAACGGGAGCCAATCAAATTGGTTCATTACAACGACATGGTGAAACTAGATGGTCGTCACATCTTAACTCTATTTGTAGCGTTATAAATATGTACAATGCTACGTGCTCTGTGTTGCTTGATATTAGCGAAAATGGAGGGACATCTGCTCAACGAGGAGATGCTGAAGCAGCGTTTAGAAAACTTGGAGTATTTGAATTTGTATTTACCTTGCATTTGATGAAAGAAGTTTTGGGAATCAGTGATGTATTATGCAAAGCACTACAACATCAATCTCAAGATATATTAAATGCTATAAATTTAGTTTCAACAACAAAAACACTCATTCAGAAATTGCGGGAATCTGGCTGGGAAAAGTTCTTGAAGGTTGTGAACATATTTTGTGAGAAAAATGAAGTCGAAGTTCCCGACATGAATGCTCAATTTAGTAATCGTCGGTTTCGAAGTCCACGTGATATCATTACAGTGGAACATCATTTTCGAGTGGACATTTTCAACTCCACAATAGATTGTGTGTTGCAGGAGCTCAACTCAAGATTCAGTGAAAATTCTATGAAACTACTTCGTCTAAGTATGGCTTTGAATCCAAGTGATGCATACAAATCTTTCAATATTGATGATATATGTGCCCTTGCAAAGAATTTCTATCCTAAAGATTTCAGCGAGCATGAAATTTTTGTGTTGAATACTCAGTTGCAACATTATCAGATTGATATTTCTTTCCACAAGGACTTCAAGAATTTGCTTACAATTTCCGAGCTTTATCAAAAATTGGTGGAAACGAAAAAATCGAAGACCTACTATCTTATTGACAGAATTATCAAACTCATTTTAGTTCTTCCGGTATCAACGGCAACCACAGAAAGGTATTTCTCTGCTATGAAACTGGTAAAGACAAGACTTCGCAATAAGATGGAAGATGAATTTCTTGCTAATTGCATGACTTTATATATTGAGCGAGAAATAGCGGAGAAAATTAACAAAGATTTTATCATAGATGAATTCTATGAAGTGAAAAAACGTCGTGCACAATTGAAGTAACATGTATGTGGTTGTTTGTAACTGTTTTGCCTATTGAAGATATATAATATATTTTGTGATTTTGTCGAAAAATTGTCTATATATCTTTTGTATTTAAATATTTTATTTTAAAAAAATTGGCTTCATGATTGGGCCCCCCCTAGCCAAGATTCCTGGATCCGCCCCTGTCTGCCAATTTTAAAGTTTGAGATGCAAAGTGTCAAAACCCGATAATTGAGGGATGCAAAGTGCCAAATATTCTACCCAAAGTAAAAAAAATTTGTTTGGATAAAGTTGGTGTTAAATTCCTTCAAGAGATTCGTATTGATATGATTGATAGCAACATCCATCGGGCGGTTGAAATGCTGTGTTTTAAAAAAATAAAATAAAATAGGAAATTCTGTACAGGTCGAGCTCAGGCTGGGTGCATAAAATACGGATCCGGATCCTCTCCATTTGGATGAAATGGAGGGGGTCCATTTCATCATTTAATGGAGAGGATAAGTTCACATGATATCCAGTGGACAGGATTTTTTTGATTTAAAAAAAATATAAAAGGAGGGGAAATAATGAACCCGTCAGATCAAAAAGCACTCAATCCTGACCATGAAATGAATCCCCTCCATTTCATCCGAAATGGAGAGGATCCTGATTTATAAAATACCGGGTACATTATTACTCATACGGCACAATATAATAGCATAATAAATAATGGGGTTCGATATATGTACATCCAGGCCAAATGGCGAGTGGGGGCGAAAAACCCTTCTTCTGTCGTTGAAAAAGGGAGAAAATGTACAAACGGAGATTTACAAATAAGCGCCTGCAAATGATGACAACTATTAAAACTTCATTTTCGAGAAAATGAAACGGAGCGGATCTGTTTTCACAAACGGAGACTCAATTTGGCTATTTGCACCCCCACAGCGACACTTTCACACCTGCAGAAGCATGCTGATCTCGTCGGAGATCGCCACCCTGCCCTCTTGATTTGAGGGCAGTGTTAATATCATGTGAGAAAGAGTTATGAATATTCAAGCTACAATTGTTGTGATGGGATTCCCCTAAATTAATCCGAATTAAACCGGTGAGAACTTTGACCGAGCCGCCAAAACGGATCAAGGCTACCATGCAAAATGCATGCCCACAATGGACATATCACTTGCGGTGTAAAGATAAACTGTGCGCCATATATTTTTATTGTATCAGGGAAAGATTTCCAATCTTAATTGTAACAAATATCTTGCAAAGCTTCATAAGATATTTAATAACCCTGTATATTCGGATTTTAAGAAAAAAAAAATATATCTAAATTCGCGACATGAACATATGAAAAGTCATCTTCAGCGTGCGTAAATTTACACAAAATCCCTGATTCAAGAACAAAGGATCTGTGGGGCTCAAAATCCGTGACTTACGGTGGTTATGCATGTTTCGCGTGGTTTAGGTAAGGTTTTCCTTCCTATATTCTCTTTTCATGTGCCATTTACCGGTCGAATGTTCTGCTATTCCTGCGGTTCAACCCTTCGGATTAATTGGTTATAACTTGGTTTGCTTTTGATATGATTTATTGTGGTGGCTAGGATATTTGCATGTGCCCTGCATCAATGATTTTGACTAGGGCTTTGTTTGGGGAAACTTATTAGTTATTATCACAGTTCAACCGAACTGGACCCTAGACCCTAATTAACGTTCGGTTCATGCAATCATAACTGTTTGACCGGTGAAAATAAGTCTCCCCAAACAGAGCCTAGGTCTTCAAAAGATTGATGATTCAACTTCCTCGTGGTTTTCGGCTCTTGTGAGTTCCAGTCATTGTGGAGGGCTGTTTTCAACTTTCTGTTAACATTACACAGAACACACAACAATATTTCATTTTTAGTAATGTCTATCATTACTTGTAGCTAGAACATTCATACATATTTATATGGGGAAATTGCGGCTATTTTACATTACTTAATATCACAGCTTAAAGCAACTATAATTTTTGGTTCTTGGGCTTTATAAAGATGGGCCCACTTGCTGCAGAAACAACCAAGCAGTTATATTAAACTATGTCAAAAGGTGATTTGAAATTTGATATTATCCCCTTTGCGGGTTGCAGGTCTTTCATCCCTCAAAGTTAGTCTTTACATTCCCCTTTGTAACCTCTAGGGTTTTAATATTGCATTGACTTCGAAGTATCATGAAGCGATCTTGCGCTGAGGGCTTTGCAAGCATATCAAGCGATCTTGCGCTGAGGGCTTTGCAAGCATATCGACTAATTGATCTTCCGATCGGCAATATGATAAGATGATTGCTTTCCTGTCCGCCAACTGGCGAATAAAATGACGCTTTAGATCAATATGTTTGGTTCTTTGATGTTGCACTTGATTGGTTGCAATTGCAATAGCCGATTGATTGTCACAATACAAAATTAGGGGTTCATGCCCTGCTTCGTCTTCAAGGATGTCATCAATTTGTTGAATATTGAGTTCTTTCTCACTTTTCTTCTCTTCTTTAGTTCCAGTAATGGCTGACCTGCTGTTTCTTCAATCATCTATTGCAGCCATAGGGATTTTGAGGCTGCATGTGCAATAGCCACCTATTCGGCTTCGGGAGATGATAAAGCTACAACTTTCTACTGTTTAATACTTCAGGTGAAGTGCTTTGAGCCGTGAAAGAAGATATAGGCTCCGTTTGGGGGGACTTATTTTCACCGGTCAAGCGGTCATGACCGCATGAACCGGACCTTAATTAAGGTCCGGTTCATGCGGTCATGACCGCTTGACCGGTGAAAATAAGTCCCCCCAAACAGAGCCATAGCCACTTGTGTTGGTCCGGTCATCTAAAGAACCACCCAAGTCGTTGTCACGATATCCTTTAAGTTTACTTTCTGTCTCTCGAGTGTATAGCAATCTGAAGTCTGAAGTACATTTTAAGTAAATGAGAATGTGTTTAATAGCCATCATATGTATTTGGGAAGGATTACTTACAAATCGAGAAACTATAGTTAATGCATTGCCGATATCAGGTTGCGTTGCAGATAAGTATATTAAAGTAGGTACCAAAGATTTTGCGATACATAGTTTCATCTGTTGGCTGTGAGACATCTCTTTTCATTAATTTGGCATTTGTGACCATCAGAGTGCTTACTTGTTTAGCATCTAGCATGTGAAACCTCGTAAGTATGGTATATCTTTCTTGATTAAGAAAGGTTATGTCAAGGTTTTGAAAATCGGACCGGACATCGAACAGGCGGAGGGAAAGGTTCAAGCTCCAACCGGTCCAACCGGGGTTGAACCGTTACATATATATATATATATATATATATATATATATATATATATATATATATATATATATATATATATATATATATATATATATATATATATATTAGAGAATGAGAATAAAAAAAATTAACATTATCTTAGAAATTTACCTATAAATTTTAGGTTCAAGGTCGAATATAAAAATGTATGAAGTTTCTTATATAAGGTCAGACGTTCAAGAGCGACGGTTAATATATCTAAAAATGTGTAATTAGTATTTATATAGATATGTATATTAAATTATATATGGTTATTTTATATATACATTAATATTTATATGTATATAATATATTACGGAAAAAAACCATAAGAAACAATCAGCCTGTTGGTTTGCTATTCATCCAATTTGGTGATGGTGGGCGGTTCGAATCCCCCCTCCTATTTTTTTCTGATATTTAATAGCGGGTAGCAGGCGGGCCTTTGGCCTGCTTGGTTGTGTGAAACCGCGCCCAGTTCCCGGCCCACCGGTCCGCCCGCCCAGTTCCGCGGTTCTTGAGCGGTCCGTGAAGGGCGTTTGCTTAACTGGACTGGACCGGCTGGGCGCCCGGTCTGCGGTCCGACCGGCCGGTCCGGCCCGGTTTTTAAATGTTTGGTTATGTGGGTTGCTAGATTACTTGCAATCCCAAAAAATACTGTATCATATCTAAATCTGTCATATCATAATTTTGCATCATTTTTTCTTTAAACTGATGAACATCCAGAGCTTTAGTACCGGCATAAATGATATCATATACATAGATTGCTAACAGTAAATAATTGTCATTATCATACCTTCGTTTATATAGTGCATGTTCTGATGGGCATTTGAGAAAACCTTCTTGTTGTAGATACCTATCTATATGAGCATTCCAAGCTCGTGGAGCTTGTTTCAAGCAGTATAATGTCCTGTTTAATTTATATATTTTAATCTCTTCAGTCTCTTTTTCAAACCCCTCAGTCTGACAAACAAATATTTCTTCAGTTATATCTCCATTTAAAAATATATACTGGAAGTTAGTTCTGCAGTGTTATAGCCAGAATGAGACGGACTATTTCCATTCTTGTTACTAGTGCATGTCTCTGTGTAATCCCTTCCAAAAATCTGGGCATATTCTTTAGCAACAATCCTTGCATTATACTTTACTATTTGCCCATTTTTATAGTATTTAATCTTATATAATCACTTAAGGCCTATAATATCTATATTGTCAGGCATGTCCATGTAGTGCTGCAGCGCATTCTAAAATAATCCCGCTACACTGCAGGCTAGCAACAGGATCTCATGTTAATTGTGGGACGGGGTATATGTATAGCGGCTATATTATTATAGCATAACATTTGGTGCTCTCGTTGAGAGATCGCCTTCAATGGAGGCGACTCCTTCCACATCTCCATCCGACCACCCCGCCATATCGCAATCAGCCCGCGCCATTACCTGGCAAGACTTTGATATGAGGCATGCACTGTACATGGAGCAACATTCAACAGTGTGTGACAACATACAAGCCATTCAAGAAAGGTTTTCCAAGGATCTTCATCAAGTTTCTCAATCATTGGCCAAGCATGAAGATTAGAAGGATCGTTTACATTCCGCACACAATAGTTTCTGTCAAGAATTCAAGGAGTTTCGAGGAGAACTGCAGAATTTCATACGTTCTTTCCCCACGACGACTCACAACGAAAGTATTCCGCCGGCTCGGGCTCAGAACGGTGATCAAGCCGGTTCCGCATTACCATCCTTGCCGGGCATCCATGGGCTTTCTCCGGCACAAGCTAACTGCATAACAGCCAGCCTACCGGAAGGACCACCCCGGTTCCGGGCTCAAATAATCAATACCGGCGGCTCTGAATCTTCACAGCCCGACATTCTTGGCACTTTTTTGCGTCCGGACACAACCGTGGATATGACACCCACCCCACCTTTGAATAATTCATTATCTTCAACATCCTTTCCACCATTTTCGTCCTATTCTGATAAGCTAAAACAGAAAAATAGCATGCTGCCAGAGTGGTCATGACAAACCGGTACACAAGAGAATTACCGCACAAAGCCGACTAAAATGCATTGCACGCACTTCTCAACAGGCGATCCCACGGAATGGATCTACAAAGCGGAAACCTTTTTCAGGTATAATAACATTAATCCTTTTGATTATGTATTTTTTGCGTGTATGCATTTAGAAGGAGCGGCCTCCAAATGGTTCCAAGGGCTACTACGCGCCAACTTGTGCCCAGATTGGCAGACCTTCAAAAGAGCCATCCAAGACCAATTTGACCCGACAGATTATGAAGACCCATTAGGTAAGTTTATGAAATTATTTCAAACTTCGACTGTTTCTGCTTACCAAGAATCATTTGAGGATCTTTCTTCTCATGCAACGGGTTTTACTCAAGACATACTAAAACGTAATTTTATTGTCGGCCATAAACCTCACATTAAACGAACACTCATTGCACAACAACTGAATCACTCTACCAGACTTTTAAACTGGCCCGACTATTTGAAGACCAAATACACGTCGACCCACGACCACAAAAATAGTTCTTTCCGCGCCAAACATTTTCCATATTTCAGGAAAAACACTCACTTAAACGATTATCTCCAGTTGAAATGCAAATTCAACGGGATAAAAGGCAATGTTTTACATGCGACGAAAAATACTCTCCCAGACATAAATGTAAAAATCGCGCAAAACTTTACCTATTGGAAGGCGATTTAGGTGACAATTTAGATGATGACCATCAGGAACACCCTATTACAACTAATGACGATCCTAGTGAAGAACTAATAGACAATTCTATAATTAGTTTTCATGCTTTAATGGACACTTTTGCCGCCAAATCACTTCGCGTTCAAGGGAACATAGGAAATACAGAGGTATATATTTTCATGGATAATGATAACACACATAATTTCATCACAAAACGCAATGCATCCTTCCTAAAACTGCCTATCAAGCCAATACCTCCTTTTAAAATTCATGTTGGAAATGGTCAAGCTATGCTCTGTAAAGAAAAATGTCCACAAGTGACTTTATCAATTCAAAATATTATTTTTACTATTGATCTGTTTATTACAGACCTTCATGTAGCTGATATTATTCTAGGTTTTCATTGGTTTGAAATGTTGGAACCAATAACCACTAATTATAAAACCCTAGAAATGTCATTTCCTTATCAAAACAAATCATGTGTCATTAAGGCTTTGCATCCATCTCAAGTTCAGACTGGGTCAATTTCTTCTTCCCAACTTCATAAATTAATCGCTCAGGATTCAGTAGAATCCATGTTGTTATGCTTCCAATCAGACCTGACAACTACCTATTTGGATAACCATAGTCTTCATAATATTGAGTCCCTAGACTCTTATTCCAATGAGATAAAGGCCTTACTATCCACTTATTCTAACCTTTTTCAAGCTCCTACAGGGCTTCCTCCCCAAAGAGCGGTGCACCATAAAATTCCACTCATTGACGAAAAAAATCGCAAAGGTAAAACCTTACAGATATCCATATTTACAAAAGAATGAAATCAAAATTTTAATTTCTGAAATGTTAAACAATGGTTTAATACGTCCTAGTAATTCTTCCTTTAGTTCACTGGTCCTGTTGAATAAAAAACTATTAAGGATAGTTTCTCAATGCCCACCATAGATGAACTCATTGATGAGCTACATGGGGCAACAACTTTCTCTAAAGTAGACTTGCATTCAGGATACCATCAAATTCGAATGAATTCTTCAGACATACATAAAACTGTCTTTCGTACCCATCAAGGGTTGTACGAGTTTGTAGTGATGCCATTTGGCCTCACAAATGCTCCAGCCACCTTTCAAGCTCTTATGAATTCAATATTTCAGCCATTCCTACGATGATTTGTTGTTAATTTTTTTGACGATATTTTAATTTACAACATATCTGAATAAGATCACCTTAAGCACCTTCAAGCAGTTTTCTTCATATTGCTACCCATCAATTATTTGTCAAGGCTTCTAAATGCTCTTTTTCTAAACATACCATAGATTTTTTAGGGCATTTGATATCTCCAGCGGGAATTCAACCTAATGCCTCGAAAATTGAAGCCATTCAACAATGGCCAACTCCTAAAAATATCAAACAACTTAGATCAGTTTTAGGATTGGCAGGTTATTACTGCCGATTTATTCATCATTATGCACATGCTATCGCTCCCCTTACAGATTTGCTAGTCAAAGACAAATTTCAATGGACAGGCCAATCAGAGAAGGCCTTCCAACACATAAAAACGCTTTTAATGACTACACCAATTCTGGTTTTGCCCAATTTTTCTCTTCCTTTTTCTATTGAATGTGATGCATCTTCCACTGGTATAGGCGCTGTTCTCCAACAGCAAGGTCATCCCATCGCATTTTTTTAGTAAAAAGCTAACACCTCGAGAACAAACACAATCTACTTATATACGAGAAATGCTAGCAATTACCTCTGCGGTAAGTAAATGACGACATTATTTAGTGGACTCGACTTTCACAATTTTTACCGATCATCAGACTCTTCATAATTTAAACTCCCAGGTAATTACATTGCCCGAACAACAAAAGTTTTTATCCAAAATGTTAGGCTTTAATTACATTATTATGTATAAATCGGGAAAGACTAATGGAGTAGCCGACGCATTATCTAGTCCGGAGGAACCACCCGACACTAGCGTAATAAACAGTTTTCAAAATATTTCATTCTCAGTTTCTACATTATTCGAAAACCTTCACACTTTATATCACACGGATCCACAAGCACAAAAAATTTTTTCTTTGTAAAAGGAATCGCCGCTAAGGTCCCTGATTGGACTTTTGTTGGTGATCGGTTATTTTATAAAAAGAAGCTTTATGTCCCCGAATCATTACGAACCATTTTGATAAGTGAAGCTCACGATACACGAATGAGCGGTCACTCCAGAGTGAAGGTTACAACTAAACGTTTGACTCAGTATTTCTACTGTCCGGGTATCCAAAAGGATGTTTTGACATATATTCAGCACTGTGATCTTTTTCAGAAGGCTAAAGATCACAATGTTGCTCCGTATGGACATCTCCAACCCCTGGCCATTCCAACCCAAACCGCGTCAAGGATGCAAAGATCCAAACTCTGCAGACGGAGTTTGAGATGCTTCGCATGAAGGAGACGGATTCAATAGATGACTTCACAATGAAGCTCACCACCAACGTCAACATGCAAAGGGCGTTGGGAGGAGAGGTAGCGGAGGCTGCGGTTGTGAAGAAGTTCCTGCGATCCGTCCCGTCGAAGTTCGTCCAGATTGCTTCGACGATAGAGCAATTTGGCGACTTCACGACGATGACCGTGGAGGAGGTTGTCGGCCGTCTCTCAAGACTCATGAAGAGCGTGTTGGTGGGGCTACCAACAAAGACGAGGAAAAAATCCTCTTGATGATGAGGGAGTTTATGGCTCGTGACAAGAAGCCATATAATGGTGGAGGACACCAAACCGGAGGCCGTGGAGGCCGCGGGCCGTGGACGAGGGCGCGGCGGACAACATCGCAACAACAAATCGACGCGACGGTCAAGATCGCAACGACGGTGGTAAAGATAAGTCAAAATTGAGTGCTTCTATTGCCACAAAATGGGCCACTATGCATCGGAGTGCGCTCGAAAAAAAGAGGACAACGAGGAGAGAGCGCACATGGCCGAAGCCTTCGAGGATATCGAACCGGCTCTTTTATTGGCGGAGGGCGAAGAAGTCCACCCGAAAATGGTCTGTTCTAATCTTCTCCTTAATGAAGAGACGTGCAACCGAGTATCTTTCCAGACAACGCGACGAAGTCCGATTGGTACCTTGATACGGGGGCTAGCAACCATATGACGGGTTGCAAAGAATTTTTTCCTCACTTGATGAGACGGTGAAAGGCAAGGTGAAGTTTGGAGATGGCTCTTCGGTGGAGATATGTGGTCGGGGGGCGGTCTTCTTCAAAGACCAAGGAGGAGAAGCACAAAGTCTTCACCAACGTCTATTACATCCCGAAACTCCGCACAAACATTGCGAGTTTGGGACAATTGGAGGAGAACGGATGCAAGATCGTCATGGAGGACGGATTCTTGTGTCTATTCGATCAAGAGAGGCGTCTCTTGGCGAAGGTGGAGAGATCCAAGAATCGTCTCTACATCCTAAACATGAAGACGGATTCTCCGGTGGCCTTGCTAGAGGAACAATACAAAGATGAGGCGTGGCTATGGCACGCTAGATGGGGACACCTCAACTTTCGAGCACTTCATGACATGGGGCATTTCAGATGGTGGAGGGAATGCCCTCCATTGAGCACTCACAGGAACTTTGCGACGGGTTGCTTGGTGGCAAAACAAAGAAGGTTACCATTTCCGAGTGTTGCGGCGGGCCGTGCAACAAAGCCTCTTCAACTTGTACATGGAGATTTGTGCGGACCCATCACTCCGGCCACTCGGGAGGTAAAACAATACTTTTTCTTGCTAGTGGATGTCATGCAGGTTCATGTGGGTGGAGTTATTGAGATCCAAGGACGAAGCCTTGGATGCTTTCAAAAGGCTAAAGGCGCGAGCGGAGATGGAAACGGAGTTCAAAATAAAGGGCTTCCGTAGCGATCGAGGTGGGGAGTTCACCTCCAAGGGGTTTGATGCCTATTGTGAGGGAGTCGGGATCAAACGCTTCTCACAGCCCCTTACTCTCCGCAACAAAACGGCGTGGTGGAGCGCCGCAATCAAATTGTCATGAGGATGGTTCGGAGTCTTCTAAAGTGCAAACACGTGCCGACAAAGTTTTGGGAGAAGCGTTGACAACCGCGGTGCATCTTCTTAACGGGCGACTACTCATAGCGTTGTTGGGAAGACGCTTACGAGGCGTTCTACGGAAGGAACCAAAAGTGCACTACCTTCGCACTTTCGGTTGCCTTGCGTACGCGAAGACAACAAAGCCCAACCTTGCAAAGCTTGAAGATCGGGGCACCAAGATGGTACTCATTGGGTACGAGGCGGGGTCTAAGGCGTACAGACTATTCAAATCCAGCAACGGGCAAGCTTGTGATCAGCCGTGATGTCGTCTTTCACGAAGAGGCGAAGTTGGATTGGGAGAGAGCAATGGAGAAGACTCCTCTATCTACGATCTTTTTCTGCCATCAGCAGGAGCAGCAGCTCCTCTTGTTATCACACGTACCAGCAAACCCTGGCTCCCTACGGCCAGCGTCACGCCGCTGCCAGCAGCTCATCCGCAGCGAGCAGGTCGCCCGCTGCCAGCAGCAGTTTCACCGCTGCAGCCAGCAGCGGTTCGCCCGATGTCAGCAGCAATCCCGCTGCAGCAGCAATCCCGCTGCCAGCAGCTCTCGCTGCAGCAGCTCTCCCGGGACCAGCAAATCCGTGCTTACAGCAGCTCTCCCGGACTAGCAACTCTCTCTCTGCCGTGGCCAGTGAATTTCCCACTTCCGGATCTATTTCAAGCTCCGGCAGACGACTCGATTCCGGCCCCTTGAGGAGATCTACGCCGAAACCGAAGAGATGGAATTACAACAGGAGGAAGGCTGGGACTTTGCCTCTTCGCTGCAGGCGAACCAGCAACTTATGAGGAAGCTAAAGTCGATCCTAGTTGGAGACGAGCTATGGAAGAGGAGCTAACTTCCATCCGGGACAATGACACTTGGGAGTTCGCCACCCTCCCGAATGGTCAAAAATCCATTGGACTCAAGTGGGTTTTCAAGACGAAGCGAGATCCGGAAGGGAACATCGTGAAACATAAAGCTCGGCTCGTGGCGAAGGGGTATGTGCAGAAGCGACATGGGGGTTGACTTCAACGAGGTTTTCGCACCCGTGGCAAGATTGGAGACGGTCCGTTTGCTCATTGCTTTGGCAGCGGAGGAAGGATGGGACATCCACCACATGGATGTCAAATCGGCTTTTCTCAACGGGGATCTAGTCGAGGAGGTATACGTTTCTCAACCTCCCGGTTTTGTAATTATTGGAGAAGAGCACAAGGTGTTGAAGCTCAAGAAGGCGTTGTATGGCTTCGACAAGCCCCGCGGGCTTGGAACCTCAAGCTAGATCAAAGTCTATCTCATTGGGCTTTGAGAGGAGTCCGACTGAACACGCTGTTTACAAGCGAGTTGTGGGAGATTCAATCTTACTGGTTGGAGTCTATGTGGATGATCTATCATCACCGGATCAAGCGGCGTGGAAATAAACAAGTTCAAAGCTCAGATGAAGGAGTTGTTTTGCATGAGCGATCTCGGATTGCTCACCTACTACTTGGGGATAGAGGTATCACAAACGCCTCATGAAATCACTTCTTTGTCAGTCTGCATACATTTGAAAATACTTGAAAAAAATGGGATGATAAATTGCAATGCACTCATGTTCCAATGGAGCCTAGACTCAAGTTGAGCAAGGCAGGTGATTTTCCCTTAGTGGGCCCTACGGAGTATAGAAGTGTGATTGGTTGCTTGAGGTATTTGGTGAATACTCGTCAGACATTGCCTTTGCCGTGGGGATAGTAAGCAGGTTCATGGAGAAACCCAACACCCAACACCAAGCAGCGGTGAAGCATCTTCTAAGGTATCTGAAGGGTACTGTTGGGTTTGGACTTTCTTATGAGAAGAACCTTCGTGGAGGAACGAAGCTTGTTGGCTACTGCGACAGTGATCATGGAGGGAGCATTGATGATAGGGAAAAGCACTACGGGAGTTGCATACTTCCTAGGCCAGAACATCATCACTTGGATGTCGCAGAAGCAACGGGTTGTAGCCTTATCTTCTTGCGAGGGCCGAATATATATCAGCTTCAATTGCGGCACAGCAAGGGGTATGGTTACTCAACCTACTCGATGATATTCGGAAGAGGATTAGGTGCAAGCAACACTCTTTGTGGATAAACAAGTCGGCAATTGCACTAACCAAGAACCCCGTATATCATGATCGGTCTAAGCACATTGATACTCGTTACCACTACATTCGGGATTGCGTGGAGCGTGGAATGATCGAGGTCGAGTATGTTCATACTAACGACCAACTAGCTGATATTAAACAAGGCACTCGCAAGGAACAAGTTCGTTGAAATGCGGGAGCGACTTCGAGTGCGGGACGTGAAAAAACATAATAATTAGGGGTTGAATGTTAATAATTAGTTACGTTACTTTTCTATTTAAGTCTTATTTCAGTTTTCTAGTAGAGAATTAATGACCGGAGGTTTCATGCTTTACTCATTTCATTTTAAAGCTCTTGGCTGTTATAATTTTTTGCTTTAATTAGGCATTTTATTTTTCCTTCCATTGTAAGTCTTGGCTTTGCTATTTATATGGCAAGTTTTGTATTGAATAATGAAGTAATTAAAAAAGCTTTCTTCCCATTTTTCCTCTGTCATGTATTTGGTTTTGAGTTTGTTCTAACATGCCCAATTTTTCTCTTCCTTTTTATATTGAATGTGATGCATCTTCCACTGGTTTAGGCGTTGTTCTCCAACAGCAAGGTCATCCCATCGCATTTTTTTAGTAAAAAGCTAACACCTCGAGAACAAACACAATCTACTTATATACGAGAAATGCTAGCAATTACCTCTGCGGTAAGTAAATGACAACAATTATTTAGTGGACTCACTTTCACAATTTTTACCGATCATCAGACTCTTCATAATTTAACTCCCAGGTAATTACATTGCCCGAACAACAAAAGTTTTTATCCAAAATGTTAGGCTTTAATTACATTATTATGTATTAATCAGGAAAGACTAATGGAGTAGCCGACGCATTATCTAGGCTGGAGGACCAGCCCGACGCTAGCGTAATAAACAGTTTTCAAATATTTCATTCTAGTTTCTACATTATTTGAAAACCTTCACATTTTTATCACACAGATCCACAAGCACAGAAAAATTTTCCTTTGTTAAAGGAATCGCCTGCTAAGGTCCCTGATTGGACTTTTGACGGTGATCGGTTATTTTATAGAAAGAAGCTTTATGTCCCGGAATCATTACGAACCATTTTGATAAGTGAAGCTCACGATACACGAATGAGCGGTCACTCCAGAGTGAGGGTTACAACTAAACGTTTGACTCAGTATTTCTATTGGCGGGTATCCAAAAGGATGCTTTGACATATATTCAGCACTGTGATCTTTGTCAGAAGGCTAAAGATCACAATGTTGCTCCGTATGGACATCTCCAACCCCTGGCCATTCCAACCCAAATCATGGGCTGACATTACAATTGATTTTATTACATCTCCCTCGGTCTAAATAGTTTACTACAATTTTGGTTATGGTAGGATCGCTTATCTAGGGGCGCATTTTGCTCCCTTACCCCCACACTACACAGCTCCATTGGTGCCTCGTGTATTTTGGGATTACTGCGGCAAACTACACGGTCTACGGAGTCAATCGTTTCAGACAGGGACTCATTTTTTGAGTTCCTTCCGGTTGACATTTTTTAAGGAAAACGACACGAAACACCGTTTAGTTCACCTACAATCCTCAAACGATGGGCAGACTGAACGAGTAAATCGACGTATCAACCACTATTTACACATATTTGCGTTTCAACATCATAAAAACTGGGCCTCTCTTTTGAGCTGGGCCGAGTATTACTACAATACTTCATACCATTCTGCAGTCGACATGTCCCCGTTCGAGGTCATGTTCGGAGCCCCCCACCCTGTTTCATCCCTGCGACCACCGGAGGTTCGGCCACAAACTTATTACCTATCTCTACCACATCTCGAGCACGTTTATTACTAGATTATAGCAACATTTACAGGCTCAATCCAAAATGAAAGCCTTAGCAGATAAAAAAGGGTAGAAATTAGCTTCAAGACTGGAGATTTTGTTCTGCTCCGTCTTCACCCATATAAGCAAACATCACTTCACCATAAAACCTGCAAACGATTCAATGCGCGATATTATGGACCTTATACTGTGCTCAACAAGTAGGCAAAGTCGCATATAAACTAGATTACCTCCGACTAGGAAAATCCATCCAGTTTTTCATGTGTCCCTCCTTAGCCTTATACTTCTAATACCATTTTTAATATTCATGACTTACCACCGTCGGATAATTCTAACCTTCAACGCCCAACACCAATAGAAATTTTGAAAATCGTTACATAGAGGAAAATGGGAGACAAATAAAAAAGGATTCCTGCGTCGGAAGGATTCTTATCTGCATTGATGTAACCAATGGAAGTCTCTTATCAAGGAGGCCGGGTGTTTGATCCCCGACCTCAACGACCCGCGGAGTTCAAGGATTAAGAAAAGACAGAACTGCGAGCCTAAGCACGCCAGTCATTTTCAAAATTGAAACAGGAGTTCAAGGATTAAGAAAAAGATAGCATAATTACCAAGGATTCCAAATAATATCGGCAGGTTTTCACCAGTTCCATTGTAAGGAGCCAGTTCTTCCACCGCCCACATTCTCTGATCACACAAACCAAAAATCGTTCGAGAGCTCGAGAAACTTTCATGATCAAATTGTATGCCTAAGATATCAGATTTGGAGATTACGGTTGGAAAGTGTCCTGCTGGAGACGAATCGGAGAAGAAGAACAGAACCGAAGGCAACCAGAATGGATAAGCCAGTGAGAGAAGGAAATATTCTCCGTTGAGGTTCTTTTACTCCGATCAATCTTCTCATCTCCTCCTCCTCCCTCCCAAATCGAGATCGATCCATGGAAGTCTTCAGATCTTCCACCTCATTCCCTCGCTTTTCTTTTGGTTCGCCTGTATGTTTTTTTAAGAGCAATGTTATAAGATGACCTACGGAAAAAGCTCGGCGGATGGAGAACAAGATCGGGCCACCGGAGAAAGGAAATGGCAAAAGTGCGCGATGCGGTCGGCGGATGGAGAACAAGCTCGGGCTGTACTCCGGTAGTCCTCTTCCGCACGGCGAGATCGGGGGATCGTGAACACCAGCGGATCGCAAAATCGCCGAAAGCCCTGCGGTCAGCGGAGGAGAGGAACAGGAAAAAAGCCGGTGTGCGGTTAATGAGGATAGTTAGGGTTTTGGTTGTTTTTTTTTAGGGTTTATTTTGGTGTGTCAATAGCGGTAATGGGTGTGCTTTTACATTGCTCTATTAAAATTGCTAGCAGCTTTTATTTGAGTTGAATGTGACTTTGTCAACATTAAGGCTCCGCTTGGCGCGGCGTTTTTACTCGTTGAGTTTGGACAAAAACTCCACCATCCGGTGCGTTAACTCGATTTTTTGGGACCTCAAATTTTTTAATGTTGGATGTATTTTTGGGACTATTGGATGTATTTTTTAACTATTGATGTATTTTTGGGTCATTGGATGTATTTTTGGACTGTTAAAAATCTAATAGAAAAGAAAAAAGTTTGACTTTTTGATGTGTCATTAACAATTCTAACAATCGGTGTGACAATAAAAAAATTGGTGTGTGAAAATAAAAAATTTGGTGTGTCAATATAAATGGGTTGTCAATAGCGATAATTGGTGTGCTTATAACATTGCTCTTTTTTTTTGGGGGGGAGGGTAGGGATGTAGCGCATTCTAGAATAATCTCGCTACACTGCCGGCTACAGGATCTCATGTTAATTGAGGATGGGGTATATGTATAACGGCTATAATATTATAGCTATAAATAGTAGGCGGATGCTGTAAACAATATTGTACAGTTTTTTATTAATCAGTTCTTTCTCTCATATTGATTCTCTCTCTCTCCTATCGTTTTCCTCTCCCTCTCTTCAGGTCGATGGCCATTCTTGTTCAATTCAATCACGTAACATATGTTAGAAAATAAACCGGGTTCACCTCTTCCGCTCTATCTTGTTTTGGAACCTGTAAATAATAAATCATAAGTCAATACTTATCTTTGACTTATAGGATGTTTATCTCTCCCTGTAACAAGTTTTATAACAGTGTACAAGCTATGTTTGATAATAATAATGTTTGCATATCCTCAGTTTGTTCTCTTCCTGTAAATTGTATCGTGCTTTCCTTAATCACAATTGGTATCAGAGCTTAAAAGCTCTCATCGAGTTAAACATCATCAGATATGGCTTCCTATTCTAACCCATCCTCTTTTGTATATTCTCATTCATCAATTCTTGTGTTTGATGGTGAGAAATAAGATCATTGGAGCATCCAAATGAAGTTTGTATTCATGTCACAAGGTTTGTGGGATCTTGTTTGTCATGGTCCTGAACTTCCAACTCTAACTGAAGTAAGCAGTAAAACTGCCGATGCTGCAGTTATGAAACAAATTGAAGAAATCAAATTAACGATGCTCGTGCCGTTTCAATAATTATCAAGGAGTTTCAGAAGCTATTTTCCCCGGATAATGGGTGCTGAAACTGCTAAAGGTGCCTGGGACACTCTTCAAATAGAGTATAAAGGCAGTGCAAAAGTGATGGAAATGAAGCTGCAACGTTTCTGGACTGAATTTGAGTTGTTACGTATGCAGTCAGGGGAAACAATTGATGCTTTATAGCAAGGACTGTTAAGTTGATCAACCAAATTAGAAATTTTGGTGGGATTATTGAAGATAGCACTATAGTGCCAAAACTCCTCAGAAGCTTGACTGCTCCTTTAACCCTGATGTGATGGTAATTGAGGAGTCAAAGGATATCAAAAAGTTATCGTTAACCGAGTTAGCAGGATCTTTAAAGGCACATGAAGATCGCTTCAAAGAGACTCACTTCCTTTGGAACAAGTGTTTCAAGCTAAGGCCTCTTTCAAACAGCAACCACCAAAAACCTTTGTTAAATCAGGTCATGCTAGTGGTGTCACTGGAAACAAGCCTTATGCTAGTGGAGAAGTTTCTAAAGGTAAACAAAAAGGAAAGGTGTTATCAAAGTCTAACACCTTACAAGCTTCAAAATATCAAAAATACTGCATAATCTGTGATAAACAGACACATGATTCTAAGGATTGCTATTCCAGATGTAAGAGATGCAGAGTTCACTAAATTGCACTCCTAAATCGCAATAAGTACCAAAAATCGATTGTACTTTATGGCAAAGCTCTAATAATGAATATATGTGTGTCAAGCATAATAGTAAAAAAGATTCAATCCGCCGCCGCCGCCCGCCGCCGCCGCCGCCGCGCCGCCCGCCGCCGCCGGGCGCCGCCTGCCCGCGAGCCCACGAGCCAGCATATTTCAAAAAATTCATTGTGGAATTTATTGAAAAAGGGAAAGCACCTCAGGAGGAAAATGGTAAAGAAGAAATGTTCTACTCATGTTTGCAAGCTTCAACAAATTTATTGAAAAAGGGAAAGCAGAACAATCAATATGGTATGTAGACAGCGGCTGCTCTAGTCACATGTCTAATGATAAATCAAACTTTATTTCTTTAGATGAAGAGTATAAATCTGTTGTCCATCTTGGAGATGGAAACACAGTCCCTATTGAAGGAAAGGGATCTGTATCCTTCTCTACTAAAAGAGACAAAACCCGTATCATACCAGATGTTCACTATGTGCCTACTTTAGCACAAAATTTACTTAGTGTTGGGCAGTTGCTAAGCAAAGGATATGAGCTTTTGTTTACCTCTAATTCCTGTCAAATCAAAGAAAAACAGAGTGGCAATATGATTGCAGCAGCTAATATGTCACACAATAAAGTTTTTACCTTGGATATGTCCAAACCCTCATTAAAGACACTTACCAGTCAACAAAGTCCTTCCCCAACAACTGTGTCTTCTCTATGGCATGCACGGCTAGGCCATGTTCACTGGCAAGGTTTGGACTTATTGATTAATAAGAATCTTGTGAGAGGTCTTCCTGAAGAAAAATGGAAAAAAGAATTATGTCCAGCTTGTGCAGAAGCTAAAATACATTCTCTTCCTTATCAAAGGCTATCAACAATACGATCATCACAACCTTTGGAGCTTATTCATGCGGATTTATGGGGACAATACTCAACACCATCAGCTGGAGGTAAAACGTATTTTCTGCTTTTTGTAGATGATTTTTCACGATATATATGGATCTACTTCCTAGCTCACAAATATGAAACTTTAGACATATTTTAAGATGTTTAAAGTAGCAACTGAAAAAGAATTTGGCCTTCCTATTAAATGTTTAAGAACTGATATAGGAGGGGAGTTCACCTCAAATCAGTTCTCAACCTTTTGTCTGTCTCAAGGTGTAGGAAGAGAATGCACAGCTCCATACTCCCCTCAGCAAAATGGGGTCGTGGAAAGACGTAACAGGACTGTCATTGAAATGGCTAGATGCCTTCTTCTAGCAAAAAAGCTTCCAAAAACACTTTGGACAGAAGCTTGCAGAACTGCTGTTTATTTATTAAACAGATTACCAACAAAACGCCTTAAGCAATGTACCCCTTATGAGCAATTAAATAACAAACAACCATCCATTGCTCACCTTAGGATTTTTGGTTGTCCCTATTATGCCCTCATACCATCTATGAAGAGAGACAAATTAGACAAGAAGGGGGAGAGATATTTATTTATAGGTTATAGTGAAATGTCTAAAGCCTATAAATTATATCAACCATCAACCAATAAAGTGTTAATCAGCAGAAATGTAGTTTTTGATGAAGATCATTTGTGGAAGTGGCAGTCATATAGGCAATCTGTAATGGTTGAGCCAAGGAAAAGCTCCATCCCTTTTACAGATCTTGTTCAAACAGATTCTATTGGAAATGATCCAGAATCAGATGATGAGACCTCATTGCCACAATGTACTCGTAGTATTCAGGAACTTTATGAAACTACAGAAGTTGCCTTCACAGTTATGACACCTTCAACTTATTCAGAAGCAGTGAAAGAAGAAGTATGGAGAATAGCAATGGAGGAGGAACTACTATCAATAGAGAAAAATAAAACTTGGCATTTAGTTCATAAACAAGAAAAATAAAAACACAGTTGGTTTAAAATGGGTTTATAAAACCAAGCTAAATGTTGATGGAACCCTAGTAAAACATAAGGCTCGTTTGGTTGCAAAAGGCTATTCTCAGGAATACGGAATATACTTTCATGAAACTTATGCACCAGTGGTAAGAATGGACACAATTCGTCTACTACTAGCATATGCTGCTCAACATACCTTCCCTATTTTCCATTTGGATGTAAAAGCTGCTTTCTTAAATGGAGAAATTAAAGAGGATATATATGTAGATCAACCTCCGGGCTATCAGAAATCAGGTAAAGAAGAAAAGAAAGTTTATAAATTGGTTAAGGCCCTCTATGGCCTTAAACAAGCTCCAAGAGCATGGAATCACAACATTGATGCATATATGTTAGATCAAAACTTTGCTCATTGTCCAAGTGATCCATCGTTATACGTGAAACGAAACAAAGAGCACATCCTTTTAGTCGGGTTATATGTGGATGACCTATTGGTTACTGATAGTTGTGCTCAAATGATCAAGACCTTCAGAAAAATGATGCAAGAGAAATATAAAATGACAGACCTTGGAGCTGTTCAATATTTTTTTGGGGTTAGAAATACAACAAACACCTTCAGGAATTTATATATCGCAACATAAATACTTGATGGATGTTCTCTAAAAATTTAAAATGTGTGATTGCAATTCCACATTACTCCCATGGATACTAGAGTAAAATTATCTAAATTTACAGAAGAAGATAAGGTAGATGAAACAGAGTTTCGTTCTCTTGTTGGCTCCTTAAGTTACCTTACACATACTCGCTCAGATATTGCAAATGCTGTGAACATTGTATCTCGCTTCTCCAACAATCCCCAAACTTCACATATGATAGCAGCAAAAAGAATCCTACGTTATCTCAAAGGGACATCATCTTTGGGACTTGTTTATGCCAAGGAGTTAGAATCAAGAGTTATAGGTTACTCTGATTCTGATTGGGGGTCGAGTATTGATGATCGACGAAGTACAACTGGGTACATCTTTTACTATGGATCCAAGGCAATTCTATGGGCTTCCCGCAAACAGCCTACGGTGGCATTATCCACCACTGAGGCAGCATGTGTTGCGTTAAGCAATGCTTGCTGCGAAGCCTTATGGCTAAAAAATTTTCTTTCAGAAATTGAAGGAGAAGATAGAAAAGAAACAATCACGCTCTACTGCGACAATACCTCTACCATTCACCTTGCAAACAACCCGGTGACTCAACGAAAGAGCAAACACATTGAAATGCGTTTTCATTTCATTAGAGATCAAGTGGAGAAGAAAGCAGTAAATGTCAAGCATTGTTCTACTATTGATCAACTGGCTGATGCCCTCACCAAGCCACTGCCAAGGTCATGATTTCTGGAGCTTCGCACAAAGTTAGGTCTAGGGCTGATAAAAGGCCCGGTTTAAGGGGAGATTTGTTAGAAAAATAAACCGGGTTCACCTCTTCCGCTCTTTTCTTGTTTTGGAACGTGTAAATAATAAATCATAAGTCAATACTTATCTTTGACTTATAGGATGTTTATCTCTCCCTGTAACAAGTTATATAACAGTGTAAAAGCTATGTTTTATAATAATAATGTTTGCATATCCTCAGTTTGTTCTCTTCCTGTAAATTGTATCGTGCTTTCCTTAATCACAGTATAACGGTCCACAGGCTCCCAAGTGTGATGTTATCATTTGTAGTTCTTATTGCATAGCCTCAAATCCATCTTGGATTGTCTTTATCCTCATCATAAGTGTGTGACTCAGTCACCATACATGATATATATGGTTTAGCATATAACTCTTTTACTCTTCTATATTTCTTTGGTGGATATGATGAGTCGTCAAGACTATCAGATATGCACTATGAACTTGAAGAATGGCTATCACTGGATGGTAGAGGCGACTCTTCTTCATTCAAAGAGATTTCTTCATCTACAACCAAGAGATTTCTTCTTAATAATTTATTTTGATCCTCATTTACATTCCAAGTCCATGCTTTATCATCTTGAAATATAACATTTCAAGAAATAGTTACACATTTTATTACAGGATTATATAATTTGCATGCTTTTGATTCTTGACTATAGCCCACCATTATACACGGTTCACTTTTTGCATCAAGCTTATCTCTTTTGAAGGCTGGCATAAGTGCATACGTTAAAGATCCAAAAACCCTAAAGTGTGTTAAAAAGGTTTTTCTTTTATGTCATACTTCATTAGGCATACTTTAGTTAAATGCAGTTGTAGCAGCTCTATTTAATAAATATACAACACAAGTGTTACTGTCCAAAATTCTTTGGGTAATTGTTTTGCATATATCATTGTTCAAGACATTTCAACAATTGATCAATTTCTCCGTTCTATTATGTTGTTCTGTTGAGGTGTCATGTGAATAGTAAGCTGCTTGTAGATACCTTTAGAATGACCAAAGGAAATGAACTCTTTGATTAAGAATTTTCCTCCTCTATCACTTTTTATTGCTTAAATGGTAAGTTGCTTTGTTTTTCCATAAGGCGTTTAAATTGGCTGAAAACTTCTGATTTTTGTTTCAAAAACAATACCCATTGCATACAATAATAAACATTTGCAATGAGTAAGAAATAACAGTTACTTGAAATTGAAAGAATGATGGCTGCTCCCCATACATTCAGGTGCAATGACTGTAATGGAATTGAAGCTCTCCATGTAGTATATTTTGGTACTCCGTATTGTGTATGCTTTCCAAAGATACAATTTTCACATGCTTCACCTTGTTTTGGAATAAAAGGTAGACCTCTGACCAATGAGTGCTTATTTAGCTTATATAAGTCTACTATATTAACATGGTCATATATTATGTGTCCTAGTTCAGTTACCTTTAATTCCTCTTTACATGCATATGACACAAAATGTTGCATTTTACATGAAATTTTTTAATTTTGGGCCATTATAACAGTCATCACTATTTCCTATGTAGCTGGACCAATAATCTGCCATTGTCATGTTTCAAATACTACATTGAGTCCATTATGGTTTAATTGACCAATACTTAACAGATTATGTTGTAATTGAACACATTTTTTTTATTAATTTAGAAATACCATGAGGATTGAGGACGACCACATCACCCTGCCCTTCAATTGCTAATGTATTGCCATTCCCAATCATCACATCTACTATAGTAGGGGTATATGCATAAAAATAACATGATTGTTGCTCATATGATTACAACAGCCACTATTAAGTATCCAAATATCACTGTTGTGGTTGTTTTTAACTTGATCTGTACAAAACATTTGTTGAGGCAGGGAAAAATCAATGATAGTCATCTTAGACGTTTGACCTTCTTTATTTTTATGCTAGCAATCCTTATCCAAATGATTTACTCGCTTACAAGTTTTAGACCTATAAAAGCAATTTCGTATATAAGGATTTGTTCGTTTACAAAGTATATAAAATTGCTTTCTGTATTTTGTTGCTTATAAACGGTCATTTTGTTCTATATAGTCTCCGAAAGAATATTGGGGTAGTTAATACACCTAGAGTGGGATGAATATGTGCTTAGCTTTTTTGTGCCTTTTGAAAGTTTTAAACTAATCTATTACAGAATCCAACCACAAAGCACATCACACAATCAACACAAAAGATTTATAGTGGTCCCCAGAGTATGAGTACATCCACTGTCCCTCACAGACTATCTAGCAGTATGCTAGACTCGGCAAACACCTCCCACTACTTAGATCCAAGATCCTACAACTCAGATTCCTCAGAATCTTACCTCAGGTATTCAACAAGACCCTACCTTCGGTCTTCAGTAAGACCCTACCTCAGACTTCTCCATAGTCCTACCTCAGGTTGTCTACAGCCCTACCTCAGAGCACAAATACTCCTACACCTCAGAGACCCAGCTGGTCTGCGATGTTTTGCGTTTGTCAGAGCATAAGGACTTTATGGCGGATTTAGTGGTTATACCACTCACAGAATTTGACATTATATTGAGCATGGATTGGTTAGTACGACAGGAAGCAGTAATTAATTGTCGGAAGAAAGAGGTGATGGTTAAATGCGCAGACCAAAGTGTAACTATTTTTCGCTGTCTAAATGAAGTGTACAAGATGTTAATTTCATCCGTAAAGGCATCCAAAAAGATCAAAAAGGGATGTGAAGCTTTGTTGGTGTTGGTCAAGGGAACGTCAGAGGAAAAGCACGAGATCAATACAGTACTAGTGGTACGTGAATTCCAGGAACTTTTTCTTGAAGAACTCCCAGGACTTCCTCCAAAACGAGAGGTAGAATTTGAAATTCACCTGGAAGAAGGAGCGAGACCAGTGGAGAAGACGTCGTATAGAATGGCGTCAAAAGAACTCGCAGAATTAAAATGTCAATTACAAGAATTACTAGATAAAGATTTTATTCGCCCCAGCTCTTCTCCATGGGGAGCGCCGGTATTATTTGTTAAAAAGAAAGAGAGGACATTATGGCTATGCGTGGATTATCGAGAATTAAATAAATTGACAGTGAAAAATAAATATCCTCTGCCACGCATAGACGATTTATTCGAACAACTTGTGCATGCAAGGGTATTTTCAAAAATGGATTTGAGATCGGGGTACCATCAACTTCGAATTAAGGAGGAGGATATTTTTAAGACGGCCTTTAGCACGAGATATGGATATTATGAGATTGTAGTCATGTCATTCGGACTCACTAATGCCCCTGCAGCGTTTATGGACATGATGAACAGAATCTTCAAAGATTCTCTCGATAAATTTATCATTGTATTTATCGATGATATTCTCATCTATTCACCGTCTGAGGCAAAGCATGCTCATCATTTACGGCTAGCATTGTAGACACTGAAGGAAAATCAATTGTATGTGAAATTCTCGAAATGCGAATTTTGGTTGAAAGAAGTATCGTTCTTAGGCCATATAATTACAGAGCAAGGTCTCTCTGTGGATCCTGCGAAGATTGATTCAGTTTTAAAATGGCCACAACCTACGAATGTAATAGAAGTGCGGAGTTTTCTTGGATGGCAGGTTACTATCGACGATTTGTCAAGGATTTCTCAAAAATTTCCTTGCCCTTGACGCAGTTAACGCGGAAAAATGTTCCTTTTCAGTGGAACGAGAATTGTCAAGATGCGTTTGAGATTTTAAAAGAAAAATTAACGACAGCTCCTGTGTTAATACTTCCGTCAGGTACTGAAGGATTTTCAGATCTATATTGGCACGTCCTATAAAGACTTGGGATGTGTGTTAATGCAACAAGGTAAAGTGATTGTCTACGCCTCTCGTCAGTTAAAGGATGATGAAAGAAATTATCCAGTTCACGATCTAGAGTTTGCCGCGGTTATTTTTGGGTTAAAAATTTGGCGTCATTATTTGTATGGGGTAAGATGTGAAATTTCACCGACCACAAAAGTTTGAAGTACATATTTACGCAGAAGGAATTAAACCTCCGTCAGCGGCGGTGGCTGGATTTATTAAAGATTATGATGTGGACATTCAGTATCTCCCCAAAAAACAAATATTGTAGCTGACGCATTAAGCCAAAAAGATATTACGAGTTTAATAACTCTCAAGATGTTCAACGCACAATTAGTGCAAGAATTTGAGCAAATGAAAATAACCCCCATTGTATCAAAAGAGGATAAAGATTCCCAACTTTTTGAAATGCAAATCAGATATGCATTGAAAGACAGAATTCTAGAGGCTATGCCAAGAGATGGGTATCTGATGGTCCTGAAGGAAAAAGTAAAAACTGAAGATTTGCCGAATTTTTCGGAAACGGATGGCTTGTTATTAATGAAGGAAAGAGTTTGTGTTCCGAATGTGGGCACTATACGGAAAGACATTTTGTATGAGCCCCATAATACCCCTTATTCCATACATCCTGGTCGAATAAAAATGTACCACGATTTAAAAGAGGATTTTTGGTGGCCTGGATTGAAGACGAACGTAGTCAAGTATATTGCGTCCTGTCATACTTGTCAACTTGTTAAAGCTGAACACCAAAAACCCGGAGGATATCTACAATCGTTACCAATACCAGAATGGAAATGGAAAGACATTGTCATGGACTTTGTCTTTGGATTGCCTCGTAGTAAATTGGGTCACAATGATATCTGGGTTATTATTGATCGACTGACGAAGAGTGCACATTTCATAACAGTGTGACAAGATGGGTCACCTGAGAAACTGAGTAGTTTATATATATAATATCGTGAAGTTGCATGGGATCCCTCGAACGATTATTTCTGATCGAGATGGCCGATTCACGTCAGAGAATTGGAAACAAATTCATAAAAGTTTGGGAACGAAATTACAGTTCAGTACAGCTTTTCATCCGTAAACTGATGGTCAATCGGAAAGGACGATCCAATTTTTAGAAGATTTATTGCGGATGGTGGTGCTGGATCTTAAAGGTTCATGGGAGAAATATTTGACGCTTGTGGAATGTTCTTACAACAATAGTTATCAATCTTCTATTCACATGACACCGTATGAAGCTTTATATGGCAGGCGTTGCAGGACGCCTTTAAGTTGGGTTGAAGATGGTGAACGCCAGGTATATGATTAAGAGAAGGTTGAAAAATGTCACGAGAAAATCGTTATCATTCAGCAAAGAATGAAAGTTGCGCAGGACCGTCAGCTAAAATATTTTAATGACAAGCATCGCAAGGTAGAATTCCAGGTAGGTGATCTGGTATGCTTAAAGATTAAACCCTTTAAGGGGGTGTTTCTTCAGCGGCGACTCGGGAAATTGAGTCCACGTTACGTGGGACCGTTGCCAATTATTGAACGAATTGGAGAAGTCGCGTACCGATTAGCACTGTCGGAGGATTTACAGAGGTTGCATGATGTTTTTCATGTGTCTGCACTGCGGAAGTACGTGCGAGATCCTGAGAAGATAGTCTCGACAGAAAATGTTCAAATTAATGCTGATTTATCAAGCCCAACAGAACCATATCAAATTGTGGATCGACAACAAAGGCACTTACGAAATCGAAATGTGAACTTTGTTTGCGTGCGGTGGAAAGGTCACTCCCAAGATGAAGCTACTTGGGAACAAGATAGCTTTATGCGAGATATTTTCTCTCAACTTTTCAATGAACCTGACGTATAATATTTTCGAGACCGAAAATCTATAAAGAGGGAAGAATTGTGACGTTTCGCGTTTGTCAGGTACGTCTTTTGTATTTATTTTTGCAGCACAATTTTTATTATTAAAGTAACCAAAGTAAACGTGACAATTAATTCCCGATGATAAAAATATAAAAATGAGATCCAACATTGTTTATTATAGTGATATACGTCAGTTTAAATAGCATGCGCGTAAACAAGGTCGCGCAAAGAGGTTGATATACTCGATATTTCTAAATAAATATGGAGTTGTATTCTTTGGGCAATATATGGGTTTTGGTAATGAATTGGCGAAAATGACATTAAATTGGTTATGGGTTGGCTACGAAATAAAATTTCGGATTGACGACTTAAGGTTATGATAACTATTAGCTAGTCTTTGAAGGATTTGTAAAGGGGTTGGCTTTCAGTTGATTTATTTAAGTGTTAATAAACACTTGTGGCAAAATTAATGTAATTCTTACTATGGCATAAGAGGCGGTGGAGAGCTGCATACGTGTAGGTTTCTTTCCATTTTGCCGCTCTACCGATCATTTCCTTCAGTCTTTCTTCTCAGTGACATCACAGATAGGGTTTGCGAATCGTCCTTCTTCTCCTCTTCTCTACCTCTCATCTCCTCCGATATTGAGCAGAAATCGATCAGGATTTCTTCTCCTACTGCTGGTTTCACTATTCGGTGTTGAGTTGGCGGCGCTGGAAGTCGATTGTGGGTTCGTGGTACTTGCATCAGTACTTGACTTCTTGTTATTTCACTGCCGCCTCACTGTGAGCTCTTCTTCTTTCTTCTTCGTTTAATTGCTTTGTGCGGGGTTGTTTTCACAGAAAGTGGTTAAGGATGCGTGGTATGTGGTGAATCTGGAAATTGTCAGCTAGGGTTTCTGTTTTTCGTTTGGTATCGGCAGGGCTTTCATGTGAGAATTTTTGCCTTTGTCTTGTTGTTGCCTTGGGTTGTGCTAGATGTTACTGATCTAACCGTGTCAAGTTGGATTGGGGTTTCAATCCATTGAGCTGGCTGTTGATCTTTAGCTCTTACCTGGAATTGTTTCACTGTTGGCTTTGGTTTAATATTGGCCGACAGTTGCTATCCTTGTTCTGTTAATTGAGTTTGGAGGTTGTTTTTGTTGTTGTTCTTGTAGAGGCTAGTTACAGGCGCCCAGTAGAGGTGTTTTTCAATTTTTGTTTGGGAAAATTCTGCCTTGAACGGCTTTAAGGAGTGGGAAGTTGTGTGTGTGTGTGCTATGTTTCTTCAGCAAAAGGAGATGTCTTTATGGGTCAATTGTTTATGGGGGTGTGCAATCTGTTGTGTGCACTTTGTGTTGTGTGGGCAGCATGTGTTAGTGCTAAAATAAATTGTGTCTGTGTGTGTGATAAACCTTCAACCTGTGTGTATGGGTATGCGTGTGGCATGTGATAGCAAAGGAGTCCACCTTAGTGTCAACACTGATATTATTATGTGATGCAACCCAATAGAAATAGTAATTTGCCTCAAAATTACAATGATATGACAGATACATTGAAGGATGATATCGCACAATAGTCGCGACGATGACGCGAGGCGTAGTATCGGGAATGAACACCTCAATGTGAGATCTACCTTTTTAATTTATGCTTACTGTTGTTATATTTTCTTATCCTCGCACACGTACTTTTCAATGATACCTGCGTCGCTCCCATATATGGACAATGAATAATTGTAACTGCATTGTTTATGATATGGCTTTCTTTGAAAGTAAATCAAATCACTTTATTCTGAGGGGAAAAAATTAAATAAATTCACTTATGTAAATGTGTCGACACAGAAATGTTTAGGGCATATTGAAAATGATGCGCATAAATGTTATTACTGAATGTCCAAATCAGTCGGCCGAAAGACATAAACGCGTGATGAACGTACTGATTTGGCTATATGAAGACCCAGCAGGGTCGGGCCCAAAATACTGATATACTTAAAACAGATACGGTTTACTGATTCAATTGCCCTAAATATTTCTAATGAATGTAATTATACAGTGCATGAAATGGAAAATACGATTTAATGTTATAATATATTCTTGCATCCTGTTAGACATTTGCTACATGCACATGATTACTATTCTGCTTACGTGTTCTCGAAATCACTTTTAAACTGAATATGCATATTGTTATATATTCATGTTCACTTGTATGTATAGCAGGTTAAAAAGATAGTTGCTCACTTAGTTTTTATTAAAGACTAACGGTTGCTAATCCAAACATTTTAGGTAAAGACAGCTCACAAAATAAACAGCGCTGAAGTTTCTTTAGCTGCGAAGACCCCTTCTAAGAGAACTACTACATATTTTGTTTTTATATCGATGTATATGGACAGACATTTTGGTTATGTAAATATTTAGTCATATCTTTAGTTTGGTACTGGTTTAGAAATAGATGGTTAGACTTGATGGTTATAGATGATATGTAAATATGTTTCATCGTGGCAAGAAAGTAGACTTTGATATAGAATATCATATGGCATTATATGAAACTATTATACTCATTGTGTTTAAACATGGAAGAAAATTTGAAAATTTGCAATGTATTTACTTGTTTTAAAACCTATTTATATGAAATTGGACAGACTTGGACGGACTACGGGCCGTTACATGGTCTCCTACCTCAGGTATATACAGGATCCTATCTCAGGCTTAACTCCAAGTCTTACACTCAAATACATAGAGATCCTACTCAGAAATAATAAATAAAGAGATTACAAAAATGACTCAGAGAAATTTAACTTTAAGCTTGAGTCTTCTTAAATTTCTTGAGTAAAATTATTTTTTGAATCAGCACCTGAACAAAGAATGTCTACTTGAATGTCGGTCTAGTGTTTTTCTTGTTTGAGAGAAGAAATGGACAGATTTCTTCTTCTTTTTCAGCAGGAAGATGAGCTTTCTATTATTTTTTGGAGCTAACTTGCATCACTTGCAAACTGTACAGAGATCTTCTATGTTCTCTTATTGAGCTCTTGCTGCTTCTATTTGTTCGGAAAGGCTAGCTGTACTGTTTTATTGCTTTAAGCACTCAGTATAGCTTTTCTGATGACTTGGATTTTTCCGGCCGTTATGCTTCTCGTTCTTCGTTAGGTTTACATGACCATTTCTTGTTCTTTTATTACTTTGTATTTTCTAACGGTCGAAATATTGGACGCATCACGTTAAAGTACTTTTCAAATACTAGTGATGTGGCATGCTTTTGGCGCCCCGTTGACTTGCGATCCCGTCATTCTGGACAACGAGATGGTAAACATTTGATAAAGACGATATCATTTTGTGAATACTTCTCACAAAACGGTATTGTACTTAGTTGCAGGAAACCTGCTTCTTTGAATTTAACAAGACGGTAACACTGTGTGAATCCTTCTAACATAACAATGTCATTTTGTCCTCTCTACACATCAAAATGATATTGATGTCGAATTTGTTGAAGTGGAGTGAGACGGTTTGATATGGAAGACCGCACAGACCACAAAGATCACCAGCGATCTAGCGAGTTGAAGGTGGCGGTTAGCCGGATTTCGACATCTCTTCTTCTCTCTTGCGGTCTAGTTCAGCAAGCACCTTGGGAGGTAACGGGGCGGTTAGCAGCAGCTAACAACGATGTTGCGGTCTGTACCGTGAGACCGCACAGTCCGCTTGGAGCTGTCAGGTTCTCTGGCTCGCGAAGGGGTAGGTGGTTAGCGCGGTCTGCGAAAACTAACAGATCAGTTCGTTGGGTCCTATTCATGTAGTTTGTGCTAGAGTTCTTGATTGTGTGGACGGTCATGGTGTTATGATAAGTCTTGTTTGTTACCGAGTTCGTAGTGTCTGCATGGTTGTGCGGTATTCTCTGAAGTTTGCAGAGCCCGCAATTCGCGCGGTCTGTTTGTGAAGACCGGCAGTTTGTCATAGGTGTGATGATGGATCGGGTCGCGTGGCTTGATTACAAAGTCCATGCGGACTGGTGTTGTTCTCCGTTCGGCTTGGCGGACTGGTTGTTCTTTCCGTGTAAGCAGATAGATGGTTATTGTGCACAGACTGATGTTAGTATCCACACTTGTGTGGATACATGATGCTAGTTGCGGTTTGACGGGCGATTATCATATCGCTATTGACGGTGCCAACACTCCCCCTATCGCCTATAAATAGGGGTCCCCGACTTGTCATATATAACGAGAATAATGAATACTTAGCTTGCATTTTGACCTTGTGGTTATAGTTTTCTAACTAGCGCGACTAAGCTAAGTTGACTTGTCTGTACAGGATGTGCGGCTACCACTGGACGACTAGGCAACTAGTTGGAAGGCTCAGTGTGGAACCGTTCGTGGTATACAACAAGTCGCTGTCTCAGTTGCTTGAAGTCACTTTCTCGGAGTTGCGGTTAGTTCGTCCGATCTATCAGCAGGTTCTGTTCAGTTCATCAGCATTCAATAATAGGCAGTCCGCACAACTTGAATGTGGTTTGGCGACTTGGCGATTTTGGCGGACAGGGCTTGCGGTCAGCGGTTTGTGCGGTTTCAGATCGGACCGTGCAGTTTCTTCTTGTATTTTTTTGTTTTCATCGAATGCATTGTGAAATCATGTCTCGCAATGTATGTCTCGTCCAATAAAGAAGATTATTAATTCCAGATTGAGACTAATGTGCTGCCATTACATCTGATTTCTATTTGACTTAGGTGTGATTGAGAGTTCCTGCGAGCTTTCTCGGATTCTATCAGAAAATTTTACACCTGCAAGTTGAAAGGGGATAATAAGATTTTTTTAACTGTGACTTGCCTCCTGCATACACTCAAAATTGACCTACGGTTAACAACACTCTATATAAAATTCAACTTAAATATAAATAATTTTTGCCAATAAGGCTTGGTCCAATTGGATAAACTCCTGCATTAGTTTCCATTCACCTTCTGAAGCGTTGATTGCAACCCGCATTAGTTTAGTTAGTTCTAGTTTTATTTTCAAAATCCAAATAAAAGCTCTTGTTAATTTAAAATCTTTATAATCAATTTTTCAAACGATAGAATCACGCGCTCAAAACATGCGTTCCTTTAAGAATATCGTTTTATATTACTTAAGCGACCGATGCATTGTCCCATAACATGGATGTTATTGGTTCGATTATCACCATGTGTGAGCTTTGTCTACTTATTTAGTATTTTTTTGTTTGATTAATTTTTGTTTAATGATGTAGTTATCGATGCTAATGCTTTCAATGTAATGTTGTTGGTGTTGAGTGCGCCACGTGGAATGGACGGTGATGACCGAGCGTGTGACGCGACTCGTTAAAAGGGGTGGTTTAGTCCGACACCGCCTACCATGTTATTTGGTCATGTGTGTATAAGCGGGGTGACCACTTCTTCCCAAACCGCATTGTTTTGGGGAGTGGCGCCACAATGCCTTACAGTTGGTACATTTATTAGTCAAGATAGATATATATATATATATATATATATATATATATATATATATATATATATATATATATATATAAATTGTTGAAAGGGGACTGACCTACTCATGTGAGTATCCCGGGCCGCCCCCAGCCGGACTGCAGTCCACCAACCCTCCTTTGCCGACCTAACAAACCGTCAGACCCGTCCGCACAAACCGCATGGATAGATTGCCTAGGCCGCCCAGGCCATCCACTTTTACTTCAAAAATTTCAAGACTTCCCCCTGAAGTGAGAAGTGGAGACCAACCCTAGCAATCCCCGTAACCGAGTAAATGACCCCTTCGACAGCGGCTTCGTGAAGATGTCTGCGATGTTGTCCTCACTCCGCACGTGTCCAACCACAAGAGACCCCTCCAACACCTTCTTCCGAATGAAATGGTGCTCAATCTCAATGTGTTTGGTCCGCGCATGACAAAATGAATTATTAACCAGTTTAATGACACTTTCATTGTCACCGTATAGCAAAGTGGGACCACGCACTTCGTCATGAACGTCCTCTACCAGCCTCCTATGTCAGATGGCTTCCCGAACTGCCAAAGTCGAAGTCTTATACTCCGCTTCTGTAGTAGAGACGGATACAGAATCCTGTTTTTTGCTGAACCACAAGATACTCGTTGAATCACATGTAAAGACATAACCGTACGTCGACTTCCTGTCGTCTGAATCTCCCTCATAGTCAGTATCTGTGAACCGTGTAGGTTGAAGCATGTGTCTGTACCATAAAGGAGACTCATATCAGAAGTGGACTTCACGTACTTCAGAATGCTTTTTGTCGCCATCAGATGAGGCTTCCGAGGTTCCGCCATATACCAACTTACTCGGTCGACAACATAAGTAATATCTGGCCTCTTAATCGTCAAGTAAATAAGACTCCCAACAAGAGCCCGGAACACTAGAGGATCTGGAAGTATCCTCCCCTCATCTCGTCGAAGCTTGATGCCAACATCAAGTGGAGTAGAGCTGCTCTTCCCCTCCAGCATGCTGAACCGCTGAACGATCCGTTCCGTATAGCTCTTTTTGGAAACGAGTATGCCGCTCTCTTTCCTCTCCACCTCGAGTCCAAGGAAATGGTGGAGCTCACCAAAGTCCTTCATCTCGAACTGAAAGGCTAGCTCTGCCCTGAGCCTAGCCACCTCCTACTTAGAGTTTCCCGTGACGATCATGTCGTCCATGTACAACAACACCAAGACATGAAGCTCCCCCTTTTTTTAACGAACAAGCTCGAATTTGAATTAGAGGCAAAATAACCGCAGAATTGGAGGTATTCTGTGATCTTGCCATAACATGCTCGTGGAGCCTACTTCAAGCCGTAAAGGGCCTTTTGGAGCTTGCAAATGTATCCTGGATGATCTTCAAACACGTACTCTGGTGGCTGAATCATGAAGATGTCTTTATCTATTTTTTCATAAAGAAAAGCATTCTTTACGTCCAGCTGTCACACCTTCCAACTTTGGCAAGCCTCCAAAGCCATCACCACCCATACTTAAGTTATTTTTGCCACATGACTAAACGTCTCTCCGTAGTCTTCTCCATACTATTGAGAAAAATCTTGAGCTACAAGGCGAGTCTTGTACCGCTCGATGCTCTCATCTACCTTCTTCTTCAGCTTGTACACCCACTTATATATCATAGGAGTAACGCCTTCGATCTTAGGCACAAGGTCTCAAATCTCATTTTTCCTGAGAGAAGTCATCTCCTCATCCATGATATTATCCCACTCCTTGACTCTAGTGACATATTCAAAACTAGAAAGCTCTCGCTCGTCTAGAGGACCTGCGAAGAAACAAGAGACCAAGCTCACTGTGTTTCCTTCGATATAACAAGCCGGTGGTTTGATGGTCCTCTTCGATCTCCAAAGAGTCTGACCCTTACTAACCACCTCCGCTACTTCTTCTGAATCAACTTCATTCCCTGGCACACTAGGAGCATCGTTCCCCCTGCTTCCTAAACTAGAAGTCTCCATCCTAGAGCTAAAAACACATGGAGCTTTTGGTGATACATGCAGCTCTACCAGAAGATCCTTAATAGCCTCCTCCTACCCGTCATTTGACCTGCTTTCCTGCAGATCCACTGTTGATCCACCTCTATATGACGTCAGTTCGTCGAAGACTGCATCTCTCGAAATGATGAACTTCTTCGTCACTGGATTCATATACTTACATCCCTTCTTCAGCTCGTCATACCCCACGAAGACAAGCTTCCTCGCCTTCAGATCCAGTATTGTCCTGAAAGTATCCGGGATGTGAACGTAACATGTCGATCCAAACACCCGAAGGTTTCTAACTTCAGGCTTCTCTTTAAACATCATCTCATGAGGAAACTTCATATTGATTAGACTCGGAGACATCTGATTGATGACATAAGTTGCGCAGACCATCCGCTCGCTCAAAAGGACCTTGAAATATCTTTGGCAAGAAGCCAACACTTGCAGGTCTCTGTCAGATGACGGATTTTCCGCTTTGCTACTCCATTTTGTTGTAGAGTATTCGCACAAGTGTGCTATCTTCGGATCTCGTACTTCCTGCAAAAGTTAAAGAACTCATTTAAAACAAACTCACCTCCGTTGTCCGTTCTCAACTTCTTAATCTGCAGTCCAAGCCAGCCCTCCACCAGCTCCTTGAACTACACAAACAACCGGAATGCATCCGACTTCTTCTTCATGAAATACACCCAAGTGTACCTTGAGTAGTCATCAATCAACACCACCATGTAACTATTGCCTCCAAGATTGGCGGTGACAGTTGTCCCCATCAGATCACCATGGATACACTTCAATGGTTCTTTACTTCTGGTCTGCGACTTGTCAAATGGAAGACGATGAGCCTTTCCATATTGACAGC
Organism: Platanthera zijinensis; assembly: GCA_039513925.1. Classification (NCBI taxonomy): domain Eukaryota; kingdom Viridiplantae; phylum Streptophyta; class Magnoliopsida; order Asparagales; family Orchidaceae; genus Platanthera; species Platanthera zijinensis. The sequence goes on along the minus strand of CM077081.1, from coordinate 19,880,714 downwards.
CCGTGCAGACATGACCGTCACCAAAGGAAGACAACTTATGCAAGCCTTTCAAAAGGCCATTCACTGTCATAGCTTTCAATTTATCCATCTCTACATGTCTCAGCCGCTCATGTCAAATAGCTGCATTATCATTGGCCCTCATCCGATCAACATAGGAACTTGTTGATAGCACAAACAAGTCTTTTACCCTTCTCCCTACATGATCAACGTCAGCCTTAACCGATAACACGTTGCGGAGAAACTTCACTTCTGTTACACCGAACATAATGTGGTAGCCTGGGTCCACCGCGTCGGTCACTGAGACGAGATTATTCTTCAATCCCGGTACGTGATAGACACTCCTCAAGGTGAGTGGACCATTATCACTACCTAAAGAAACGACACTCTCCTTCTCGATTGCATGAACAGTATCATCAGTAGTTATGATAGCTTCGTTACCTGAGAACGTGTGTAGAGAGGAGAACTTCGACTCGTCCTCGGTGAGGTGGTGACCACACCTTGAGTTCTCTATCAAGACATCTTTGTAGGCGATGGTGGACATGGCACGAACACATGTGCCCGTCATAAAGGCATTCCCCATCCGACTTCCTCAGTACTGGAAACAATTAACTTCCTCTTTATCTATAACATGTCCCGGTTGCAGCTTGACCTTGCAGTTCTTCTTGAAGTGACCCGACTGATTACATCTGAAATACCTGATGTACAACCCCATATTCGCTGGGTAGGACCCAGAAGACAGACTTCAGGGGTCGGTGTTGGGCTAGTCCCGGGTTAGCCCAAGGGCAGACTAGCAGAGTTCTCGCCCTTAGGGAGCTCCTGCCAACCAGTAGGCAAGATCGTTCGCGCCAGGACTCGGGTCTTCAGGTCGGCCGTTGCCTTCGGGGAAGTAGAGCTCCCGCCTGGAAGGAACTCTCCCTGGGGGCGAGCGAGTGGGCGTTGAGAGAGCTCCACTCGCTCAACGCCGCATTCGGCAGCAGAGGGCGTCGAGTGAACTCCACTCACTCAATGCCGTGGTTAGCAGTAAGGGCGTTGAGTGAGCTTCACTCACCCAGCGCCGCGTACAGCGACAGTGGCATCGAGAATTCCGGGAGCGAGAACCCTCTCGGCGGGAGATCTCGCCAGGATAAGCCAAACCGGGGCTCAGCGAGAGCCTTCTCGCCCGGGGTTCTCGCCAAGCAGGTCCAGGCGGTGGGGCCCAGCCCCCAGGAAAAGATTATTTTAATATTATTATCCCCGGGTAAAATTACCTGTATGCCCCCAGGATGACAGCGGGATCTGGCTATTGGCAGACCCTCCAGGGGTATTTCAGTATTTTCAGGTCAGGGGAAGACTATAAAAAGACCCATAGGGGCTCTTTGGAAAGCAGGCTTTTTCATTATTCTCCAACTCTAGTGCTTTCTGAAGAGCTCTCAGCCCGGCATTTGGCTTTGGAGGGGAAGCTCTCAGAGATCTTCCGGGTGTGAGGTGGGACCTCCCAGCTGAGGCTTTGGGTCAGTCTTAGAACCTTAGCAGCCAGTCAGGGGTCGAGATTTGGGAGAAGTAGGCATTGGCTACACTTTGGTTCGTGAACATTCGTTGGGGTCAATTTTGGCTTCAACACCTGAGCCCTATCTTTTTCTTCCAATCATGCTTAGGAGTATAACTCCTCTCTTGCTGACATGAAGTTGAAGGTCCATCATCAACAGCAGGTTTCTTCTTCTCCTCTCATCTTTTTTTCTTCCCTGAGAAAAGCGTCTCACTACCTCCTTCAGAGATAGTGACTCCAGTCATCTGTCTAGCTAAGCTCTTCTGCGAAGACAGTAGGTTCTCCAGCTCCAGTAAAGACGGCTGAGTGGTTCATCTTTAAACAGAAGTGACAAAGACCACATACTCCTTCCGCAAACCGCGGATTATGTGTCTCTCCAGCTTCGCTTCCGAGATAGGTTCATCAGGGTCCAACGCTGAAATCTCAACGCACAAGTTCTTCATTGTTGAAAGGAGGCCGGCCCACTTATGTGAGTATCCCGGACCGCCCCCAGCCGGACTGCAGTCCACCAACCCTCCTTTGCCGACCTGACAAACCACCAAGCACGTACGCAGAAACCGCGCAGACAGATTGCCCAGGCCACCCAGGCAGTCCACTTTTATTTCAAAAATTTGAACAATAATTTCTATAATAATTACAAGATGATTATTTAATCTCACAAAACAAGAGACAAAAGCCTTTATAAGGTTTCGGAAATGGACTCCCAAATGTCAAGCTTAAGGAGATAAGAGGAGCAGGACATACACAAATGAATGAGAGGCAGATGTGAGGACAGGGTCGACGTGGGGACCCGAGGGGGGATCAGAGTGATCCATGGGGGAGTAGGGATCGAGGCAACCCGCAAGGGGAGCCTGCAAACCATGTTCCGCAGAGGGGTCGCCTCGACCTCCTTAGATCCCCCCAAAAGAAAAGATCATCTTCTCATCCGCAGATATGCCAGACTATGAGGATCCGTTCTGCGACGCGTTAGTGATCCAGACGGCGGTGGAGAACTTCACCGTCTCCCGGATACTGGTGGACAACGGGAGCTCGGTGAACGTGATTTTCAAGAAGGCCTTTGGCGAGATGGGGGTGGAAGGGAAAAGAGTCCTAGCTTCCGATGGACCGCTTTTCGACTTCTCTAGGGAGAGAAAGGAAGTAGAAGGGGGAGTAGGCCTGCATGTAAGGCTTGGGGGCGTCTCATGGAACTGCAGGTTCGTGATCGTGGACGCCCCAAGTAGTTACAATGCCATCTTTGGACGTCCCCTCATCAGCGCCTTTCGCTGCGTACCCTCCTCATTCCATCAATGCCTCAAGTTCAACAATGGAGGGGTGCATGTTAGGATCAGGGGGGATCCAAAGGTGGCAAGGCAGTGCTACGTGACGGCGGTCAACACCGTGTCGTGGATGGTGGAAGCGGAAGAGCTGGAGAAGGAGATGGCTGAGCAGGAAGGAGGTGTTGGGGAAGGGGAGACAAGCCTGGAGGAGGCGAATGAGGTTGTCGAAAAGCAAGCGGAAGAGGTGCAGGAGGCGAGCCCGCAGGAAGCGGAGGAGTTGGAGGCAGAGGAGATGGAGGTAGAGGAAATTGGCCTGGAAGAAACAAGAGGGGCGGCAGAAGAAGGAGAGTAGAGGCAAGGTGAGAGCTTGGAGGAGGCGATGGAGGTTGATGAGCTTGGAGGAGAAGAGCTTGAGCCAGAGGAGGCAAGGGCAGGTTGGGAACGGACGGGATTGGAGCCGGCCGAAGAGGTGATAGAGATGGAGGTGCACACCAGGGCGGGGCAGGTACAAAAGGTGCGGGTGAGCGGAGGCTTAAGCCTCGAGGATCAGGAGCGGATGCGAGCCTGCATCCAAAGCAACGTCGACATCTTCGCTTGGAGCGCGGCAGACATGCTGGGCATCGACGCAGACGTGGCTTGCCATCGCCTGAACCTGGACCCCAGGACTCGCCCCATACGCCAGAAGATGAGGGCCATCGCCACCAAGCTGGAAGAGCCGATCCGGGAAGAGGTCAAGAAGCTCTTGGAGGCGGGCTTCATCTCGGAGATCCAGTATCCAGGCTGGATCTCCAATGTGGTAATGGTGAAAAAGGGGGGAGGAAAATGGCGCATGTGTATTGACTTTTCCTTGTTAAATAAATCATGTCCTAAGGATTGCTACCCCCTGCCTCGGATCGACGCGCTGGTTGACTCAGCCGTCGGTTTTTCTCTCATGAGTTTTTTAGATGCTTTTTCAGGTTACCATCAGATTCGGATGCACCCTCCCGATGTCAAGGATGTTTCCTTCATCATAGAAGAGGGATGCTTCAGCTACAAGATGATGCCCTTCGGGTTGAAGAACGCAGGGGCAACGTACCAACGCATGATGGATCGGATCTTCCGGGATCAAAGAGGGAAGAATCTAGAGGTCTACGCCGACGATCTAATGGTAAAAAGCAAATGCCTGGAGTCCCACCTACGGGACTTGGAAGAGACGTTTGCCACCCTGCGGAGATTCAAGATGAGGTTGAATCCCTTGAAGTGTGTCTTCGGGGCCAGTCGCGGGAAATTCCTTGGACACCTCCTGACCCCGGCAGGGGTAGAACCTAACCCAGACAAGGTAAAGGCCATCTTGGACTTGGAATCACCTCGCAATGCCAAGGAGGTCCAGCGCTTAACCAGAAAGTTGGCCGGACTGAGCAGGTTCCTCTCTCGGTCCGGGGACAAGTGCTCCTCCTTTTTCAAGGTGCTTCGTGGTAATCAAGTGCTTGAATGGACGATTGAATGCGAAGAGGCTTTCCAAGGACTGAAGAGGCAACTCTCCCGGGCTCCGCTACTCCAAATCCCCAAGGAGGGAGAAGACCTGACCTTATATCTCGGGGTGGGGGAAGAAGCTGTAAGCTCAGTCTTGGTTAGAGAAGAAGGGAAGAAGCAGCTACCCGTCTACTATGTGAGCCGAATCTTGAAAAAGACGGAGCTCCGCTACCCCATCCTGGAGAAGCTGGCTTATGCCTTGGTCGTTTCGGCAAGGAAGCTCCGTCCGTATTTCCAAGCGCATTCGATTAAGGTTGTGACAGTTCATCCTCTTCGCAAGGTCTTCGAGGGGGTGGAGCATTCGGGAAGGTTGGCAAAGTGGTCCATCGAGCTTAGCGAGTTCGACATTTCCTTTGTCCCAAGGCTCTCCATCAAAGCCCAGGTCGTGGCAGACTTTTTGGCGGATTATGTCACCGAGGCCGAGGAAGAAGAGCCGAGGTCGCAGGAAGCGTGGAGAATGATCGTCGACGGGGCTTCAGGAAGGCACTCCCTGGGAGGAGGTGTGGTGTTGGTAAGCCCTCAAGGGGTTACCATAGAACAGGCAGTGGCCTTCCACTTCCCTGTGACCAACAATCAAGCGGAGTATGAGGCCGTGATAGCCGGCCTTCGGTTGGCCAAGGAGCTGGAAATTCGGGATGTAGAGGCCTTCACCGACTCGATGGTAGTTGCGTCACAAATCCGTGGGGAGTTTGAGGCTCGGGAGCCCACCCTCGCGAGATACTTATCCAAGGTAAGGACCATCATCGGAGGTTTTCGTTCCTTTTCTATTCAACATGTTCCCAGGGAGGAAAGCATGGCAGCTGACCGGTTAGCAAAGTTCGGGCCTCGGGGTGGGGGTACCCTAACCGAACTATTTCGGCCAGCCATTGAAGAGGGGGAGTTGATGGAGGTATGTCGGCGGCCCTCATGGATAGATCCGTTGGTGACCTTCTTAACCACAGGAGAGCTGTCGGAGGAAGTCAAAAATGCAAAAAGCTTCAGGCACAAGGCGGCTCATTATCTGATGCTGGAGGGGAGATTGCATCGGAAGATGTTGTCAGGGCTCCTCGCGAGATGTGTAGCTGAGGAGGAAGTCCCTAAGATCCTGGAAGAGGTGCATTTTGGAGAGTGTGGCAGTCACTCAGGGGGAAGGACATTGGAGGCAAGGGTGATAAGGCAAGGATATTTTTGGCAGAACTTGAGGAAGGATACAGCTGAGTTTGCAAAGAGATGTCTGAAGTGTCAGGTACATGCTCCCCTCCAGCTCTCGCCCGCCCAAAGGCTTCGAAGTATCACGGCGCCATGACCTTTCGCCATTTGGGGGATGGATCTAGTCGGGCCCTTTCCTCCAGCTAGCGGGCAAAGGAGGTTCCTCCTCGTCATGATTGATTACTTCTCGAAGTGGCTGTGTTGGGGTTTGTCTCCACAATACCTCAGATTTGTAGGAAGTCAGACCTTGAACTAAGATGAATTAAGATGTATTTGATGTGGTGTTTGAGTTGTATGTGTGCAGGTTCTAATTGCCAAGTGTAGACCAATGTCAGTCTATAATGGGTCACCAAACACAGGACCATGCAATGTAATTCCTCATTGTGTGATCCAAAGTGTTGGCCTATGTATAGCCTCTCTATTGGGATACACTTCTCATTCATGCACTTGGATTGATGGACAGAAGCATTGGAGCTAATTTCCTCAGAAAATATTTCTAAGTCCAAAATACTCGAGTAACCTCTTTCTTATACTCGAGTATCAGACTTAATACTCGAGTAGCTAGTTAGACATACTCGAGTAGTTAGTTAGACATACTCGAGTAAATCAGTTAGACTTACTCGAGTAGGCTCTGAATACTCGTGTAGATAAATCCATACTCGAGTAGTTAAGTAGTCATACTCGAGTAGTTCTTTTCATACTCGAGTAAGTAACTTAATCACTCGAGTAAATCATGTATCATACTCGAGTAGATCCTTTTTCTTCTCTTCTCTGCAAGTTCAAGTAGTTATACTCGAGTAGTTTCTTCTAATACTCGAGTAAGTATTTCTATACTCGAGTAATTGATTTTTCATACTCGAGTAAATTATTCGATACTCGAGTAGTTGATTTTAATACTCGAGTAAGTATTTCCATACTCGAGTAATTGACTTTGATACTCGAGTAAGTGAATGTTTCCCGGATACATATTCTGATACTCGAGTAACTTCCCCTTTCACTCGAGTATATCTTTCTTTCACTCGAGTATATATTTCTGATACTCGAGTATATCTTTCTGATACTCGAGTATATCTCTTCTGATACTCGAGTAGTTCATCTTTCACTCTGTAAAATTTCTCCTCTCATACTCGAGTATAATCCTCTTTGTCACTCGAGTATCTAAATTCCCATACTCGAGTATATCTTCTCTTACTCGAGTATAGCAGTTCTCTATTCCAGAGTTTCGAATTCGCCATAAGTATTTTAAATCCGTCAATTCTAATTGGTCCACGTGTCATCCCTAATTAAGATTATGACCGTTGGAGTCCACCTATAAATAGGTCATTTCAGAATTGACTAATTAACAAGATTACAGAGATATTCTTTTTAAGAAAGAGAAGATTCCGTGAACCCTAATTCTCACGCCGCCGCCGCCATCGTTGTTCACGGAAGAAACTTTGGATCGCCGATCTTCGTCTTCAACGACTATTTCTCCAGCGATCCAGACAAAAGTGAATCACTCGATCTCGCCGAGCCTCAAAGATTTCAGATCTATCTTCTTGATCGAGGTGGTTCTAGTTTTCAGATTTGTGGATCTCTCTCAAGTCATCTTCAACCGTTTCTGATCAAGCCGAAGTTCCTAAAGAAGAAGACTGTCAAAGATCCAGATCTGAGATTGTTATTTTGATTTTTTTTTTCTCAAATCAAAATTTCTTTGTAGGAGTTTTTCTCCGAGATTTGTAGGAAGATCTTTCTTCCGAGTTTTGTAGATCCAGTTGGATCGAGTTTTGTAGGAACGTGGTTCCGAGGTGTAGGATTGTTTTTAATCCGAGATAGTGGAGTAGCCGAGTCTAGTGATTTGCTAGATCGGTGAGGAAAGTGGACGTACCCAAGGTTGGGGAACCACTATAAATCTCTTGTCGTCTGTGATTGCTTGATGTGTGCTGTGTTAATTTTTAATTCCGCATTTGACACGCATTTCACCTATTCACCCCCCTCTAGGTGATTTAGGCTAACAACTTAGACCTCTCAATTGGTATCAGAGGGAGGTTGATCATTAAAAGGTTAACACCTTGATCGTATCCTTCTAAGTTGAGTATCAAGCATGAGTAAGACTAAGGATTTTGCCAAGCTCCCTATCTGCACCAAGAACAACTTTCCTATGTGGAAGGAAAGAGTCAAATTCTTCATGGAAGCTGTAGACCCTCGGATCTTCATGATTGTTGAAGAAGGTCCTCATGTTCCTATGACCGCATCAACAATAGATCCAACCAAAAAGGTACCAAAGAAATTGATGGATCTAGACAAGGATGAGATTGCACTTGTCTCTCTGGACAAGAAAGCAAAGAATATCATAGCAAGTGCAGTCGATGACTCAATGCTGCAAAATCTGATTCATTGCCAATCTGCCAAGGAGATGTGGCAATCCCTAGTGACTCTAATGGAAGGTACAGAGGAAGTGAGGGATGATCGGAGATCCCTTCTGAATCAAAAGTATGAAGCCTTCCGGCAAGGTCACAAGGAAGCCATAGCTGACACGTTCGAGAACTTTTTCAAGATAGTGAACGGCCTAAGAGTTTATGGCCGAGTCTTCACCAACGGGGAACTCAATGACAAATTCTTAAGATCCCTAACCAAGGAATGAGACAATAAGGTATGTGCCATTCGGGAGTTTGGAAGGTTAGCTGAGACGGACCCGCAGAATCTGTTCGGAAAGCTTATGTCTTACGAGCTGCAAATCAACTCAAGAAAAGCTGAAGAAGAGACAAGCAGGTCTGTATCCAAGGAGAAATCTGTCGCTCTAAAGGCAGATAGCTCAAGGAAGATAAAGGCTAGCTCTCCTGCCCCAGTTCCTGAGGCTGATGAAGAAGAATCATCTGAGCCTAGCTCATCTGGCTCAGAACTATCTGATGGAGAGTTCTCCCTACTCTCAAGGCAGTTCAAGAAGTTCTTGAACAAGAAGAAGCAATGGAGAGGCAAGGATGCCTCATATAGAAGATCACGACATGACGGTGATCATCGGAAGAAAGGCTCAAGCAGCCATGACAGGTATAATTCTAAACAGAACAAACAGATCTCAACTGACATCATTTGTTATTGTTGCAATAAGCCAGGTCACGTCATCGCCGATTGCCCTCACAAAAAGAAAGAGGGTGGAAGAAGAGAGGAAAAGAAATCCTCACACCATAAGAACAGGAAAGAGAAAAGCTTAGTAGCCAAGAAGAGCAAAACTCTCAGCGACTCTGACTCATCCGAGTCGAGTGAAGAAGAGGAAGCTTACTTTGGGCTCATGGCTCACTCAGATGATGAACAAGTCCCCCAGTTTACTGGGGAGGTAAAATCTCACACTCCTCTCTCTGATTCTGATGATGACAATGAGCAAGAGGGATATTCCTCTGAAGATGAATCTGAGCTCATGGGTCAGTATAAGGAGTTACTCACCGCCTACGAAAAATGTCGTAGATTAATGAAAACTCAAGCCAAAGAGATAAATACTCTACGAGCTAGTGAGAGCAGCTTGAGAGAAGAGGTCGATAAGACTAACTCTCTTCAAGAGAACCTCAATGCAGCTATGGAGGGATACAATAAAGCTCTCAAGCACATCGACCTTAAAGAGGAAATCATCAAAGAATTGGAACGACAACTCGAGGCTGAAAAGAAGCTTGTTGAGAGTTTCTCCAAGCCTAAGACAGTTCTTCCAATCGTTGCTGAATTCTCTGCTAAGGCCAAGGGTGCTGGTTTAGGCCACATTGTCTCTTCTATTAAATCCTCTAGGAGAAACAAGGCCAAGAGAAAGAATAAGGCTGCCCGGAAGGCTCTAGCTGAAGAAAAAGGGAAAGCTCCCTTGGAGCCTGTTGTGTTCAAGAAAGTTATCTTTCCCACGAACGAACTCGATTATGAGTCCACCTACGGACACTTTTCTAGGCCGATCCCTGAGAAGCCTAAGTCAAGATACCAAGGTTGGACTCGTCCTCGTAACTTTGGCGAGAGTGTCTTCAAGGCACCTTATGAGGAGATTCAGCTTCAAAGCTATGGACCTTATGCTCATGGTCATAATCTCAAAAAGACACCAAAAGTAAAACCCATTGTAGAAAAGCCTATGAAGGAGAAGACCTCATGTAACTGCCATCATCATGAAGCCTCTTCCTCCAAGAGTAAAGCTCCTGCTGGACCTTCATTCCAGAAAGTCAAGCAGGACTACATAAGGCAAAGATACAACAGGTTCAACTGTTGGTGCTGTGGCAGAATTAGTCATTTTGCCAGTGATTGTTGGTTCAATCCTGAAAATGCTGCAACCCCTAAAGTTAGCAACTTGAGAGTGACCACTCATGAGACTAATACTCGTAGGGGGAGTATTCTAACTCGAGACCAAGGACCCAAACTTGTTTGGGTTCCTAAGGCTAAATGATTGTAATTGCAGGTATGTCCAAAGGCCACCAAAATGCCAATCTGGTACTTGGACAGTGGATGTTCTCGGCATATGACCGGGACAAGGAGCCTACTACAGAATTACACCTCAGTCTGCAACGGACCAAAGGTCATCTTTGGAGGTTCAGATCGAGGAATAACTAAAGGCTATGGTATGATCTCTAACGGTAGCGTATCCTTTTCGGATGTAGCCTATGTTGAATGATTGGAACACAATCTCATTAGCATAAGCCAACTATGCGACAAAGGATACGTAGTTGAATTTCATGCTGACAAGTGTTTGATAAAATCGGTTAACAATATGGAAACTATTTTATCAGGCACTCGAAGTAGAAATATTTTCTGTCTAAATTTTATTTGTATAGACTCTTCGACACCAGTGTGTCTTTTGGCAAAAAGTAGTGCATCTCTTGCTGACCAATGGCACAAGAGACTAGCACATATTAATTTCAAAACTATTAATAAATTATTCTCTCAAAACTTAGTGCGTGATGCACCTAATGTCAAGTGCGTTACGGACAGTCCTTGTCACGCTTATATCAAAGGCAAGCAAACAAGAAGTTCGTTTAAAAGCATAATAGGCAAGGATTCCAATAGAAGTTTGCAGCTTCTCCATATGGACTTGTTTGGTCCACTGCAGGTTAGAAGTTTGGGAGGTAAGGAATATACGTTGGTTATTGTGGATGTTTACTCGCGCTTTGCGTGGGTGTTCTTTCTGAAACACAAGTCAGATACCTTCGGTATTTTCACTAATTTTGTGAGGCAGATCCAGAATGAATACAACTGTTCCGTAGTCAAAATCAGAAGTGACAATGGAACGGAATTCAAATCTGGAGCCATGACAGAATTTTGTGAAAGTCAAGGTATCTTTCATGAGTTTTCCTCTCCTCGCACTCCACAGCAAAATGGAGTAGCTGAGAGAAGGAACAGAACACTCATAGAGGCTTGTCGGACCATGTTGAGTGATGCCTCGCTTCCGGAGTATTTCTGGGCTGAAGCCGTCAACACCGCTTGTCACGTGCAAAATCGAGCACTCATCAACAAGAACCATGATAAGACTCCTTACGAACTTCTAAAAGGCAGGCAACCAACCATTTCATACTTCAGAATCTTTGGCTGTAAATGCTTCGTGCTTAACAACGGCAAGTATCATTCTACCAAGTTTAGCGAGAAAAGCTTTGAAGGTATTTTTGTAGGATATAGTAGCCATAGTAAGGCTTATAGAGTATTCAATAGAAAAACTCTGGTGGTGGAAGAGTCGATACATCTTGTATTTGATGAGACGAGTCTGTTGCAAAGCAACTCGTCTAGTGTGCCTATTGTAGATGCAGGTACAAAGTTGAAAGAACTTAGCTTGGATGAATCTAGTGAAGATAAAGATGAGACATTCATCAAGGTCCCCTCTACAACCACCATTAGAGAGGTGGATGATCTAGATGAAGAAGACATCCCAGCTGAAGATGCAACTCCAGTGGCTAACGAGATCCCAGATGCAAGGACTTTAGAGTTCAGACACTTGAAGGATCATCCTGTTGACCAAATAATAGGAGATCCTCGGGATGACGTCAGAACTCGTCGAGGTACAACTAACGAGAATTTACACTTAAGTTTTCTCTCACAGGTTGAACCAAAGAAATTTGAGGAAGCCAACTCCGACGCATCCTGGATTCTAGCCATGGAAGAAGAATTGAATCAGTTCAAACGATGCAAGGTTTGGACACTTGTTCCTAGACCCAAAGGTAAGAATGTCATTGGGACAAAATGGGTCTACCGGAACAAGATGGATGAAGATGGGATAATCGTAAAGAATAAGGCCAGACTTGTCGCCAAGGGATATCGTCAAGAAGAAGGAATCGACTTCGACCAGACTTATGCTCCAGTAGCAAGACTGGAGGCGATCAGGTTATTTCTTGCCTACGCTGCACTTAAGGGCTTTACCGTCTATCAGATGGACGTAAAGTCCGCCTTCCTGAATGGTGACATAAAGGAAGAAGTGTACGTAGAGAAACCGCCAGGTTTTGTTGATTCAACCCATCCTAATTATGTATACTTATTGCAAAAAGCACTATATGGTCTTAAACAAGCTCCTCGAGCTTGGTATGAGACTCTGTCTAGCTTCCTTCTTGAGAACAAGTTCACAAGAGGAACGATAGACAAAACATTATTTCTTAGGGAAATAAAAGACAAGATTTTGCTAGTGCAGATCTATGTCGACGATATTATTTTCGGCTCTACGGATAACAACCTCTGCAAGAAGTTTTCTAAACTTATGCAAGGGAAGTTTGAAATGAGCAGTATGAGAGAGCTAAAGTATTTCTTAGGGCTTCAGGTGAAACAATCTGAAGATGGGATTTTCATCTCACAGACCAAGTTCACCAAAGAGCTACTTAAGAAATTCGGAATGGAGAATGCAACCTCTATGAGGACTCCAATGGCCTCAGCTATGTCTCTGGACAAGGATGAGAAAGGGAAACCTTTTGATGAAACCAAGTACAGAAGCATAATTGGGTCCCTGCTCTACCTTACTGCGAGTAGACCAGATATAATGTTCTCAACATGTGTATGTGCTAGATTTCAGGTGAACTCTAAGGAATCTCACTACATCGCTGCAAAGCGAATCTTGAGATACCTCAAAGGTACACCAAATCTTGGCTTATGGTACCCAAGAAGTAATGATAGTGAACTAATTGGTTTTTCAGATGCAGATTTTGCAGGTAGCAAAGATGACAGGAAAAGTACCTCCGGGACTTGCCAATTTCTCGGAAGGAGACTCATTTCCTGGAGCAGTAAGAAACAAAACTGTGTAGCCATCTCAACGGCTGAATCAGAGTATATCTCTGCAGGCAACTGTTGTGCACAGCTTTTATGGATCAAGAATCAGTTTGAAGACTACAACATGAAGTTCCAGAACATTCCCCTGTTCTGTGACTCTTCCAGCGCCATAGCAATAGCCAACAACCCAGTCTCCCACAGCAGGACCAAGCACATAGAGCTTCGCTATCATTTCATCCGGGAGCATGTGGAGAATGGAGACATAGATCTACAATATGTCTCCACAGACAGGCAAGTGGCAGATATATTCACGAAGCCGCTGGACGAGTCCAAGTTCTCGTTCTTCAAAACTGAGCTTGGACTACTCAACAAAGAAGACCAGTGATGGACTCTCAAGATTAAGAAGATTTCAGTAGTGTTGGCTGCTCAGAGGTACAGTTTTTCAGTGGAAATAGACATCTACCAGGGAAATTCCTTCAAGTATTAGAAACTCGAGCATCGTTACACTTACACGAGTAAACGGCTAATACTCGAGTAAAAAATTTCATATACTCGAGTACTCCAAAAGATACTCGTGTATGAACTTCTGATACTCGAGTATGAAAATTCGTCAAGTACTTAATACTCGTGTATGCTGATTACATACTCGAGTATGAATTCTTGATTACTCGTGTATGTTGTAACCTACTCGAGTATACTAAATCTCATACTCGTGTATGCTGTCATCCTCTACTCGAGTACACGGAATTTTTTTTTCTGGATTTTCATACTCTCTATCCGCACCAAGCAATTGCCGCCTCGTTCAGGTATGTCCTTATACTTAATCCTTTTTAAACCTAATTCGGATTATTTATATATATATTCAAAACGAAAAAGTCCTTTCCACTTCTCATTCACTCGAGTAGCCGCCGACTTCTCGTATTCCCGAACCCTGTTCTTCCTCTTCCGTCGCCGCAAGGTTCCTGTCTCTTCGTCTCCCAGCGCAGTTGCAGAGCTTCGTCGTCCTCGTTCTTGTTTCCTTCGCATTGCAGAATCGCTGATGGCTCCTCCCTCCTCCAAGATTGGAATCGGCTCTGAACTGGTGACAGACGGTATTGAAGAAATTTCTGATGACTTCAAGAACTTATTGATTCTCCTGGACACGGCCGGGTTGTCCTTCGTTCTTCAAGAACCCTGCCGTCTCCTGCTTCCTGAGGTTGAAGAATTCTACTGAAATCTGAAGATTAGACACAACGGCACAGTTCTGAAATCCAAGGTAAAGGGAGTTGAAATTCGGTTGGATAAAACTTCAGTCGCCACTCTGCTCCGGATGCCAGTGGTCAACGAAGAAGATGACCTAGACAAGGCAGATGCCGACCGCACCTCTCTGTTCTGCGGTCGAGATCCTGAAGGTGGAGGTGAAACCCTGAATCGCTCCTTGTTCAATTCAGAAGGGAAGTTTCTCGTTGACATCATCGCCAAAATCCTATGGTGTAAGACATACTCCATCAGAGACATCTCCCAAAATCTATTCGACGTTATGCAAGCAATTGTCTGCAGGAAGAAATTCCAGTTCGGAATGATGATACTGGATAAGATCCGAGAAAGCATCAAACATCCCAGTTTTGCTAGGATTATCTCCCTCCTCCTCCATGAGATCAACCCTACAGTGTTTGACTTATCTAAAGGGACTCCTCTTCACCACATGAAGAAAGTTTCTATCTCTTCCATTCAGAGGTATGACCTCAAGCTCCTGAACTCTGCCCAAGCTTCAAAGGCTGATGCCATCTCAGAACTACAACAAGAAAAGAGTTTACCTGAAGACAGGATTCCATCTCCTCCTCTACATCAAACTATTGCTACCTCTGGTACTTTAGTTGAGGGGGAGTCTGCCTCTTCTCTCTCTCAGCATCAAGTTTCTTCTGAATCAGTGATTCCAGCACAAGAAGATGTCAGAGTTGCTACTCCTCCAGTTTCTCCTACTCCAACTCATCTTCAATCAGCAATTCCTGAATCTGAAATTCCAGATACAGCTCACCTACTGTCTACAGCTGAAGATATTAACAGCCTTATTGATGAGCTAAGCTCAGATGCTCCTCTTTTTCAGAATGATTCAGCTGCCAAGTCTCCTGTACAATCTCCTGCCAAGTCTCCTGTTGGTGAGCCCATCACATCTGATCATGTTATCCTGTCTGATGACGAGGAGGATTCCCCAGAACCTGTTGACCCTCCTCTGAGGACACTTGACTTCTCTCTCCCCTCTTTCACTGACCCTTGTGATTCCATAGAGATAATTCCAACCAAGAGAGCTGTGAGCTCAATGATTGTGGAAGAGATCCCCCCTTGGAATACTCCTGCTCCCTCAGTCCCTGCATCAACCTCAGCCCCCTCTTCTTCTTCCTCTTCAGATCTTGTAAGCAAGATTGAGCTTATGCTCAAAGAACAGCGAGATTACTTTGATGCCTCTCTGTAGTCAGTCACCTCCAAGGTCTCTGCTCTTGAAAAGGAGATGAGCAGAGGCTTTGCTGAAATTCAAGCAAACACTGACACACTCAAGCAGCTGTTCAATATTGGAGGCAAAGCCATAGATCACACCATAACAAGCATAGGTGAGCAAAGAAACCAGGCAGAGACAGTAGCTCACAATCATCTCAAGCTAGATGAGAGAGCTGAAACTAATGTTGTGAAAATCTGTAATGAAGTGGGCACCTTCAGAGATGAAGCAATTGCCCAGCTATCCATAGATATCAGCAAGGGGGAGAAGATCGTAAAAGAACAAGTTGAAAAGCTCTCTGAACAGGCTGAAGCTCAAATCAAACAACTATCTACCCAATCTCAAGATGTTGTAAGTGATCTAGTAAAAGGATTGAAAGAATCCATTCTTTCCCAGCTCCAGTCTGTCAAATTCTATACCTATGACACTGCTGTCTGGCTGCATAATCAAAACATTCCTGAGTTTCAACTGGACCCTACCATTATACCTCAGCATCTAGATCCTCTTGCAGAACAGCCTCCAACAGATGTCTCAGCTCAAGCAACCTTTCAAGGAGGTGTGCCAGTCTTCTCACCCAGACCTGAGGGTGATGTGACTGAGCCTCCCCTATCTTATACTGAAGCATGGCAAGATGATTTTCCTTCCAGTTCTCAAGGTCCTTCTAAGAAGAAAAGAAGATATGGTGACGGCGCTTCTGCCAGCCGTTCTGCACCCAGGAAAGAGCCAGCTTCTGAAGGTAGACCACCTGTTGTTCATGCTGAAGTGTGGAGTCCTACCTCTAAGTCCCTAATTCTTGATACTTTGAGGTTAGTGACTGATCTTGGAGAGAACAGAGATAATTACTACAGTTATTCAGAGTGGAAAGCCTATGAAGCATCTCAGATAAAGATCAGGCTACATGACAGAAATTGGGGGCACAACAACCCAGCTGCTCCTCCTAGGCCCAGGACTTACTTTCCAAAACCTTTCAGCTACCTAGAGAGGCAAGAGCTGAAAAGAGAAAGGATACACAAGGATGCCCCATCTTGAGTTGAACTGAGAATGTGGAATTGGACTTTTGTTTCTGTGCTTAAAACATTTCTATATATATATATATATTTAATTCTGATTATGGCAATGTTTTGTTCACCCTGCTTTAGTTTAGTTTATTCTCCTGTTATATGCATGTTGTTCTTTTACTCTTAAGTAATTCACCTTAGTATAGAGAGTACTGACATCTACAAATAGGGGGAGATTGTTGGAGTTTGTCTCCACAATACCTCAGATTTGTAGGAAGTCAGACCTTGAACTAAGATGAATTAAGATGTATTTGATGTGGTGTTTGAGTTGTATGTGTGCAGGTTCTAATTGCCAAGTGTAGACCAATGTCAGTCTATAATGGGTCACCAAACACAGGACCATGCAATGTAATTCCTCATTGTGTGATCCAAAGTGTTGGCCCATGTATAGCCTCTCTATTGGGATACACTTCTCATTCATGCACTTGGATTGATGGACAGAAGCATTGGAGCTAATTTCCTCAGAAAATATTTCTAAGTCCAAAATACTCGAGTAACCTCTTTCTTATACTCGAGTATCAGACTTAATACTCGAGTAGCTAGTTAGACATACTCGAGTAGTTAGTTAGACATACTCGAGTAAATCAGTTAGACTTACTCGAGTAGGCTCTGAATACTCGTGTAGATAAATCCATACTCGAGTAGTTAAGTAGTCATACTCGAGTAGTTCTTTTCATACTCGAGTAAATCATGTATCATACTCGAGTAGATCCTTTTTCTTCTCTTCTCTGCAAGTTCAAGTAGTTATACTCGAGTAGTTTCTTCTAATACTCGAGTAAGTATTTCTATACTCGAGTAATTGATTTTTCATACTCGAGTAAATTATTCGATACTCGAGTAGTTGATTTTAATACTCGAGTAAGTATTTCCATACTCGAGTAATTGACTTTGATACTCGAGTAAGTGAATGTTTCCCGGATACATATTCTGATACTCGAGTAACTTCCCCTTTCACTCGAGTATATCTTTCTTTCACTCGAGTATATATTTCTGATACTCGAGTATATCTTTCTGATACTCGAGTATATCTCTTCTGATACTCGAGTAGTTCATCTTTCACTCTGTAAAATTTCTCCTCTCATACTCGAGTATAATCCTCTTTGTCACTCGAGTATCTAAATTCCCATACTCGAGTATATCTTCTCTTACTCGAGTATAGCAATTCTCTATTCCAGAGTTTCGAATTCGCCATAAGTATTTTAAATCCGTCAATTCTGATTGTGTACAACCCCGTATTCGCAGAGTAGGGTCCTTTCGGCAGGCCCAGAGCCAGTTTTAAGTTTTTAAGCTTTTTAGAGATTTTGGACTCTTGGTGGCCAATTTTGGCTTGGACTTGGAAATATACTAGTAGGGGGATGAAATATTTTTCTCCCCCCCGGCCCTCTCGGGGGGTCACCAGGCCGCCGAGCTCCCCAGGCCGCCGAGCTCACCAGTCCGCCGAGCTCACCAGGCCGCCGAGCTCACCAGGCCGCCGAGCTCCCCAGGCCGCCGAGCTCCCCAGTCCGCCGAGCTCCCCAGTCCGCCGAGCTCCCCAGGCCGCCGAGCTCACCAGTCCGCCGAGCTCCCCAGTCCGCCGAGCTCCCCAGTCCGCCGAGCTCCCCAGGCCGCCGAGCTCACCAGTCCGCCGAGCTCCCCAGGACGCCGAGCTCACCAGTCCGCCGAGCTCCCCAGGCCGCCGAGCTCCCCAGTCCGCCGAGCTCCCCAGTCCGCCGAGCTCACCAGGCCGCCGAGCTCCCCAGGCCGCCGAGCTCCCCAGTCCGCCGAGCTCACCAGGACGCCGAGCTCCCCAGGCCGCCGAGCTCCCCAGTCCGCCGAGCTCACCAGGCCGCCGAGCTCCCCAGGCCGCCGAGCTCCCCAGGCCGCCGAGCTCACCAGTCCGCCGAGCTCCCCAGGCCGCCGAGCTCACCAGTCCGCCGAGCTCCCCAGTCCGCCGAGCTCCCCAGTCCGCCGAGCTCCCCAGGCCGCCGAGCTCACCAGTCCGCCGAGCTCCCCAGTCCGCCGAGCTCCCCAGTCCGCCGAGCTCCCCAGGCCGCCGAGCTCACCAGTCCGCCGAGCTCCCCAGGCCGCCGAGCTCACCAGGCCGCCGAGCTCAAGGCCAATTGGTCGTAGGGGCATTTCGGTCATTTGACCCCCAGGACTTGGAAAAACTATAAATAGACCCCCTTGGGTACCTTTGGAGAGGCATTGGCTTTTGGCTTCCTCCTCCCTAGTTCTCTTCTTGGTAGAGTTGAGAGAACTCTCCAAGGTACCCCTCTCTGCCATTGGTAAGGGAGGGGAAGTGTTTTTGTGACCTTCCGGGTGTGTGGTGGGACCTCCGCGCTAGAGCCGAGGGTCTGTTCCTAGTTTCCCAAGTCTTTGGTCCGTGACGTTCTCTCGAGTGTAGTAAGTGTGCGGTCACCCCTTCCCCAAGGGTGAACTCCACAGAGACCGGTTTTCCGGTTTCAACATTTTGGTGCGGTGAGCGTGGAGAGTGACCAACACAGAAGATCTTGGGAGAGTGTCATGGCTGAGGATCAGGGAGGTAGTGATGACCTCGGTGGTCTCCCCCACCTAGGACCCTTTGTAGGAAGGGAGGAGTTCATGGCTTCCATCGAAGGCATCATGGGGATGCTTAGAAGCATTGCCCCTCGGGCTGACAGCTCAACCCCCACCCCCCAGGGACTAGCTCCCAGGGGTCTCGGCGAGCCAACCCAGAGTGGTCTCGGCGAGCTGGCTCCCAGGGGGCAAGGCGAGATCACCCCAACAGGGGGAGAAGGAAGTGTGCCAGATAGGAGACCAGGGAAGGAAAGGATGGTGGAGGGGGTCGAGCGAGACCTCTCAGGCCGGGAGCTGTTCCCCAGCCCGACGAGATCTAGCCCCTCATGCGAGCAGGTCGCGCGAGTGGCGGTTGCGAGAGCTCCCCTTAGGGGGTCACCCTTCAGTGAGCTGATCATCTCAGCTCCCGTTCCCGAGGGGTTCAGGGAACTTGACAAGGCATACTACACCGGGAAGGACGACCCCATCCAGCACTTACAGTGGTTCGAGGATGCCGTCTCCATCATACCAATGACGGATGCCTTCAAGTGTCGCCTCTTTGCGATCACGTTGAAGGAGAAGGCAAGGGACTGGTTCCATCAACTCCCTCCAAGGTCCATCTTCGGGTTCGAAGACTTGAGCCGGAGCTTTCAGCTTCGCTTCTCCACCTCCAAGAAGAGGAAGAAAGGTCCTGAGTCCCTCTTCCTGATAAAGCAAAGGGCCGAGGAGTCGCTGGC
Source organism: Platanthera zijinensis (assembly GCA_039513925.1). Lineage (NCBI taxonomy): Eukaryota > Viridiplantae > Streptophyta > Magnoliopsida > Asparagales > Orchidaceae > Platanthera > Platanthera zijinensis. Next base: position 19,861,272 of record CM077081.1, on the reverse strand, counting down.
CCATTACGTTGACAGGTTCCAGGAGGAGGTCCTTGACATCCAAGAGGTGCCAGGGTATGCCCTCCAGATAGCATTCACGGTGGGGTTGCGTGAAGGGTTCTTCAAGATGAGCTTGACCCGGAAGACCCCTCTTTCCTTCGAGGAGCTGATGGAAAGGGCGGCAGAGGAAATAGCCATGGAGGCAGCCAACCCGGCCTTTGTAAAAAAGTTGGCTAAGTTGACAGAGGTGGAGTCGAAAGAGCAAGGTGGCTCAAGGCACCAGGAAGGAAGGCGGAGAGAGGAGCAGAGAGCCCAGGGGTTCCAGAGACAGGAGGGTCCGGAGCCAGGCAGGAGGCAGCAGGGAGGACCCGCCCATGGTCCAGGAAGAGCTCTCATCCAGGATGGGGGGAACTTTCATGGGGGTCAAGGGAGGTTCAACTACCAAAGGCAAGCCCCAAGGCAACTCCTACCCCCACCGCAGCAAGCCTTGGCAATAGGCGAAGGAAGAAGAGGCAACGGGAGAGATCGCCGAGTCCGCCGAAGGAGGCTGGTAGAAGAAGCATTGTCGTACTGTGACTACCACCAGGTGGAGGGGCACGCGACGGCTACTTGCCCCGAATTCCTGGAGGTGAGAGGAGCGAGAGGTCAAGCCCAGCAACCACCCCCGAGGCAGATCGAAGCCCCGCCCCAAGCCAGGGAGGAAGACAGATGTGAGGATCGGGTCGACGTGGGCACCCGGGGAAGGATCGGTTGATGCAAGAGGCGAAAGAGCCTCGCCTCAATAGGATCTTGTATTTTTTATTATGTTGTACTGAGTCTAGCCCCCGACCCACTGAGTCGGGAGAGGTCATGTAACCCATCTTTCTTCCCCATTTGAGGATGTTGAATTTGGCAAGGTTTTTGTTGAGACGCCTAGTCCCACCTCCCGATGATGGTCCCGTTGTCAGGCTCTCACTAGCTGGCAGGTCAGGCGTACCTCTCGTGGAAGCCCCAAGTCCTTAGCTCCGATGATGGTCCCGCTGTCAGGCTCTCACTAGCTGGCAGGTCAGGCGTACCTCTCGTGGAAGCCCCAAGTCCTTAGCTCCGATGATGGTCCCGCTGTCAGGCTCTCACTAGCTGGCAGGTCAGGCGTACCTCTCGTGGAAGCCCCAAGTCCTTAGCTCCGATGATGGTCCCGCTGTCAGGCTCTCACTAGCTGGCAGGTCAGGCGTACCTCTCGTGGAAGCCCCAAGTCCTTAGCTCCGATGATGGTCCCGCTGTCAGGCTCTCACTAGCTGGCAGGTCAGGCGTACCTCTCGTGGAAGCCCCAAGTCCTTAGCTCCGATGATGGTCCCGCTGTCAGGCTCTCACTAGCTGGCAGGTCAGGCGTACCTCTCGTGGAAGCCCCAAGTCCTTAGCTCCGATGATGGTCCCGCTGTCAGGCTCTCACTAGCTGGCAGGTCAGGCGTACCTCTCGTGGAAGCCCCAAGTCCTTAGCTCCGATGATGGTCCCGCTGTCAGGCTCTCACTAGCTGGCAGGTCAGGCGTACCTCTCGTGGAAGCCCCAAGTCCTTAGCTCCGATGATGGTCCCGCTGTCAGGCTCTCACTAGCTGGCAGGTCAGGCGTACCTCTCGTGGAAGCCCCAAGTCCTTAGCTCCGATGATGGTCCCGCTGTCAGGCTCTCACTAGCTGGCAGGTCAGGCGTACCTCTCGTGGAAGCCCCAAGTCCTTAGCTCCGATGATGGTCCCACTGTCAGGCTCTCACTAGCTGGCAGGTCAGGCGTACCTCTCGTGGAAGCCCCAAGTCCTTAGCTCCGATGATGGTCCCGCTGTCAGGCTCTCACTAGCTGGCAGGTCAGGCGTACCTCTCGTGGAAGCCCCAAGTCCTTAGCTCCGATGATGGTCCCGCTGTCAGGCTCTCACTAGCTGGCAGGTCAGGCGTACCTCTCGTGGAAGCCCCAAGTCCTTAGCTCCGATGATGGTCCCGCTGTCAGGCTCTCACTAGCTGGCAGGTCAGGCGTACCTCTCGTGGAGTATGACCTTTTTTCCCCGAGGCTGTCTCGTCACCCAGGCTCCTATTAGCTGGCATGACAGGTTGACCCCTCGGGAGGCTAAGTGTTTTCACCCCGAGGCTGTCTCGTCACCCAGGCTCCTATTAGCTGGCATGACAGGTTGACCCCTCGGGAGGCTAAGTGTTTTCACCCCGAGGCTGTCTCGTCACCCAGGCTCTTATTAGCTGGCATGACAGGTTGACCCCTCGGGAGGCTAAGTGTTTTCACCCCGAGGCTGTCTCGTCACCCAGGCTCCTATTAGCTGGCATGACAGGTTGACCCCTCGGGAGGCTAAGTGTTTTCACCCCGAGGCTGTCTCGTCACCCAGGCTCCTATTAGCTGGCATGACAGGTTGACCCCTCGGGAGGCTAAGTGTTTTCACCCCGAGGCTGTCTCGTCACCCAGGCTCCTATTAGCTGGCATGACAGGTTGACCCCTCGGGAGGCTAAGTGTTTTCACCCCGAGGCTGTCTCGTCACCCAGGCTCTTATTAGCTGGCATGACAGGTTGACCCCTCGGGAGGCTAAGTGTTTTCACCCCGAGGCTGTCTCGTCACCCAGGCTCCTATTAGCTGGCATGACAGGTTGACCCCTCGGGAGGCTAAGTGTTTTCACCCCGAGGCCGTCTCGTCACCCAGGCTCCTATTAGCTGGCATGACAGGTTGACCCCTCGGGAGGCTAAGTGTTTTCACCCCGAGGCTGTCTCGTCACCCCGAGGCTGTCTCGTCACTCAGGCTCCTATTAGTTGGCATGACAGGCTGACTCAGCGAATACGTCGGGTTGGATGTTTCTTTCCGAGCTTGTGCCAACCTCGAAAAGAGCGGGGATTATGTACAACCCCGTATTCGCAGAGTAGGGTCCTTTCGGCAGGCCCAGAGCCAGTTTTAAGTTTTTAAGCTTTTTAGAGATTTTGGACTCTTGGTGGCCAATTTTGGCTTGGACTTGGAAATATACTAGTAGGGGGATGAAATATTTTTCTCCCCCCCGGCCCTCTCGGGGGGTCACCAGGCCGCCGAGCTCCCCAGGCCGCCGAGCTCACCAGTCCGCCGAGCTCACCAGGCCGCCGAGCTCACCAGGCCGCCGAGCTCCCCAGGCCGCCGAGCTCCCCAGTCCGCCGAGCTCCCCAGTCCGCCGAGCTCCCCAGGCCGCCGAGCTCACCAGTCCGCCGAGCTCCCCAGTCCGCCGAGCTCCCCAGTCCGCCGAGCTCCCCAGGCCGCCGAGCTCACCAGTCCGCCGAGCTCCCCAGGACGCCGAGCTCACCAGTCCGCCGAGCTCCCCAGGCCGCCGAGCTCCCCAGTCCGCCGAGCTCCCCAGTCCGCCGAGCTCACCAGGCCGCCGAGCTCCCCAGGCCGCCGAGCTCCCCAGTCCGCCGAGCTCACCAGGACGCCGAGCTCCCCAGGCCGCCGAGCTCCCCAGTCCGCCGAGCTCACCAGGCCGCCGAGCTCCCCAGGCCGCCGAGCTCCCCAGGCCGCCGAGCTCACCAGTCCGCCGAGCTCCCCAGGCCGCCGAGCTCACCAGTCCGCCGAGCTCCCCAGTCCGCCGAGCTCCCCAGTCCGCCGAGCTCCCCAGGCCGCCGAGCTCACCAGTCCGCCGAGCTCCCCAGTCCGCCGAGCTCCCCAGTCCGCCGAGCTCCCCAGGCCGCCGAGCTCACCAGTCCGCCGAGCTCCCCAGGCCGCCGAGCTCACCAGGCCGCCGAGCTCAAGGCCAATTGGTCGTAGGGGCATTTCGGTCATTTGACCCCCAGGACTTGGAAAAACTATAAATAGACCCCCTTGGGTACCTTTGGAGAGGCATTGGCTTTTGGCTTCCTCCTCCCTAGTTCTCTTCTTGGTAGAGTTGAGAGAACTCTCCAAGGTACCCCTCTCTGCCATTGGTAAGGGAGGGGAAGTGTTTTTGTGACCTTCCGGGTGTGTGGTGGGACCTCCGCGCTAGAGCCGAGGGTCTGTTCCTAGTTTCCCAAGTCTTTGGTCCGTGACGTTCTCTCGAGTGTAGTAAGTGTGCGGTCACCCCTTCCCCAAGGGTGAACTCCACAGAGACCGGTTTTCCGGTTTCAACAGATTGGTCCACGTGTCATCCCTAATTAAGATTATGACCGTTGGAGTCCACCTATAAATAGGTCATTTCAGAATTGACTAATTAACAAGATTACAGAGATATTCTTTTTAAGAAAGAGAAGATTCCGTGAACCCTAATTCTCACGCCGCCGCCGCCATCGTTGTTCACGGAAGAAACTTTGGATCGCCGATCTTCGTCTTCAACGACTATTTCTCCAGCGATCCAGACAAAAGTGAATCACTCGATCTCGCCGAGCCTCAAAGATTTCAGATCTATCTTCTTGATCGAGGTGGTTCTAGTTTTCAGATTTGTGGATCTCTCTCAAGTCATCTTCAACCGTTTCTGATCAAGCCGAAGTTCCTAAAGAAGAAGACTGTCAAAGATCCAGATCTGAGATTGTTATTTTGATTTTTTTTTTCTCAAATCAAAATTTCTTTGTAGGAGTTTTTCTCCGAGATTTGTAGGAAGATCTTTCTTCCGAGTTTTGTAGATCCAGTTGGATCGAGTTTTGTAGGAACGTGGTTCCGAGGTGTAGGATTGTTTTCAATCCGAGATAGTGGAGTAGCCGAGTCTAGTGATTTGCTAGATCGGTGAGGAAAGTGGACGTACCCAAGGTTGGGGAACCACTATAAATCTCTTGTCGTCTGTGATTGCTTGATGTGTGCTGTGTTAATTTTTAATTCCGCATTTGACACACATTTCACCTATTCACCCCCCTCTAGGTGATTTAGGCTAACAACTTAGACCTCTCAGGCTGGAAGTCAAAGCTCTAGCCAAGGTTACCTCTCAGGTCGTCAGGAACTTCGTTTGGGGGGAAATCATATGTAGGCATGGGCTACCCCAAGCAATAGTGACGGACAATGGTCCTCAGTTCGCCAGCGAAGAATTCATCAGCTTCTGCACCCAATCGGGGATTGACCTCAGGTTCGCCTCTGTCCATCATCCTCGGAGCAATGGCCAGGTAGAAGCGGCAAACAAGATTATTGTCAACTTGCTCAAAAAGAAGGTGGAGAACCTGAAAGGTAACTGGGTGGAGCAACTCCCTTCCGTCCTGTGGGCCCTGCGAACAACTCCGAACACGACCACAGGGGAGACCCCCTTCAAGCTCTCTCATGGGTGCGAGGCAGTCCTCCCGGTGGAGTTCGAGGTTCGGTCTCCGCGGGTCGCGGCCACAGGTGAAGGAAGCGAAGCTTGGAGGCTGGAGAACGAGGAAGGGTTGCGCTTCTCGCTGGACATGGCGGAAGAGCTACGGGACGTCGCTGCCATCAGGCAAGAAGAGATAAAGCGGCGGATGGCCAAGTACTTCGATAAGCACATTCGGGTCAAGCAATTCGTCGAAGGGGACCTTGTGCTGAAGAAGGTCGACGCGGCCGGGAGATCGGCCCCTGTTGGCAAGCTCAACCCTAGCTGGGAAGGGCCATACATAATAGAGAAGGCTCTGGTTAATGGAGGTTACTACCTCCAGGATGTGGAAGGAAAGACCTTGAGCCATACTTGGAGCGGTGATGACCTAAAGCGCTTCTACCCATGAGGAGAAGGAAGGATTGTAACGTTGTAAATAACTATTGCCATTTCAATAAGTTCATTTCAGAATATTGATTCTCTAAGTATGCAATCGCAATGCCTTTTGTTTTAACCGGCCATGTCTTCTCATCTTCATGATAGAATAGGTCCGGTTGACGGAATCTTCATCAGCACCCCGAGCTCGGCTCGGCCCCAGGTAGACCCGCTGCGCAGGCTCTCATCTAGCTGGCAGGTCCGAAGGCTCGCCTGTGGGGGAGAGGTTTGAATATCTTCATCAGCACCCCGAGCTCGGCTCGGCCCCAGGTAGACCCGCTGCGCAGGCTCTCATCTAGCTGGCAGGTCCGAAGGCTCGCCTGTGGGGGAGAGGTTTGAAAATCTTCATCAGCACCCCGAGCTCGGCTCGGCCCCAGGTAGACCCGCTGCGCAGGCTCTCATCTAGCTGGCAGGTCTGAAGGCTCGCCTGTGGGGGAGAGGTTTAAAAATCTTCATCAGCACCCCGAGCTCGGCTTGGCCCCAGGTAGACCCGCTGCGCAGGCTCTCATCTGGCTGGCAGGTCCGAAGGCTCGCCTGTGGGGGAGAGGTTTGAAAATCTTCATCAGCACCCCGAGCTCGGCTCGGCCCCAGGTAGACCCGCTGCGCAGGCTCCCATCTAGCTGGCAGGTCCGAAGGCTCGCCTGTGGGGGAGAGGTTTGAAAATCTTCATCAGCACCCCGAGCTCGGCTCGGCCCCAGGTAGACCCGCTGCGCAGGCTCTCATCTAGCTGGCAGGTCCGAAGGCTCGCCTGTGGGGGAGAGGTTTGAAAATCTTCATCAGCACCCCGAGCTCGGCTCGGCCCCAGGTAGACCCGCTGCGCCGGCTCTCATCTAGCTGGCAGGTCCGAAGGCTCGCCTGTGGGGGAGAGGTTTGAAAATCTTCATCCGCACCCCGAGCTCGGCTCGGCCCCAGGTAGACCCGCTGCGCAGGCTCTCATCTAGCTGGCAGGTCCGAAGGCTCGCCTGTGGGGGAGAGGTTTGAAAATCTTCATCAGCACCCCGAGCTCGGCTCGGCCCCAGGTAGACCCGCTGCGCAGGCTCTCATCTAGCTGGCAGGTCCGAAGGCTCGCCTGTGGGGGAGAGGTTTGAAAATCTTCATCAGCACCCCGAGCTCGGCTCGGCCCCAGGTAGACCCGCTGCGCAGGCTCTCATCTAGCTGGCAGGTCTGAAGGCTCGCCTGTGGGGGAGAGGTTTGAAAATCTTCATCAGCACCCCGAGCTCGGCTCGGCCCCAGGTAGACCCGCTGCGCAGGCTCTCATCTAGCTGGCAGGTCCGAAGGCTCGCCTGTGGGGGAGAGGTTTTGAAAGATTCATCAATACCCCGAGCTCGGCTCGGCCCCAGGTAGACCCGCTGCACAGGCTCTCATCTAGCTGGCAGGTCCGAAGGCTCGCCTGTAGGGGAGAGGTTTGAAAATCTTCATCAGCACCCCGAGCTCGGCTCGGCCCCAGGTAGACCCGCTGCGCAGGCTCTCATCTAGCTGGCAGGTCCGAAGGCTCGCCTGTGGGGAGAGGTTTGAAAATCTTCATCAGCACCCCGAGCTCGGCTCGGCCCCAGGTAGACCTGCTGCGCAGGCTCTCATCTAGCTGGCAGGTCCGAAGGCTCGCCTGTGGGGGAGAGGTTTGAAAATCTTCATCAGCACCCCGAGCTCGGCTCGGCCCCAGGTAGACCCGCTGCGCAGGCTCTCATCTAGCTGGCAGGTCCGAAGGCTCGCCTGTGGGGGAGAGGTTTGAAAATCTTCATCAGCACCCCGAGCTCGGCTCGGCCCCAGGTAGACCCGCTGCGCAGGCTCTCATCTAGCTGGCAGGTCCGAAGGCTCGCCTATAGGGGAGAGGTTTGAAAATCTTCATCAGCACCCCGAGCTCGGCTCGGCCCCAGGTAGACCCGCTGCGCAGGCTCTCATCTAGCTGGCAGGTCCGAAGGCTCGCCTGTGGGGGAGAGGTTTGAAAATCTTCATCAGCACCCCGAGCTCGGCCCCAGGTAGACCCGCTGCACAGACTCTCATCTAGCTGGCAGGTCCGAAGGCTCGCCTGTGGGGGAGAGGTTTGAAAATCTTCATCAGCACCCCGAGCTCGGCTCGGCCCCAGGTAGACCCGCTGCGCAGGCTCTCATCTAGCTGGCAGGTCCGAAGGCTCGCCTGTGGGGGAGAGGTTTGAAAATCTTCATCAGCACCCCGAGCTCGGCTCGGCCCCAGGTAGACCCGCTGCGCAGGCTCTCATTTAGCTGGCAGGTCCGAAGGCTCGCCTGTGGGGGAGAGGTTTGGAAAGATTCATCAATACCCCGAGCTCGGCTCGGCCCCAGGTAGACCCGCTGCGCAGGCTCCCATCTAGCTGGCAGGTCCGAAGGCTCGCCTGTGGGGGAGAGGTTTGGAAAGATTCATCAATACCCCGAGCTCGGCTCGGCCCCAGGTAGACCCGCTGCGCAGGCTCCCATCTAGCTGGCAGGTCCGAAGGCCTGTGGGGGAGAGGTTTGGAAAGATTCATCAATATCCCGAGCTCGGCTCGGCCCCATGTAGACCCGCTGCGCAGGCTCCCATCTAGCTAGCAGGTCCGAAGGCTCGCCTGTTGGGGAGAGGTTGGGAAAGATTCATCAATACCCTGAGCTCGGCTCGGCCCCAGGTAGACCCGCTGCGCAGGCTCCCATCTAGCTGGCAGGTCCGAAGGCTCGCCTGTGGGGGAGAGGTTTGGAAAGATTCATCAATACCCCGAGCTCGGCTCGGCCCCAGGTAGACCCGCTGCGCAGGCTCCCATCTAGCTGGCAGGTCCGAAGGCTCGCCTGTGGGGAAGAGGTTTGGAAAGATTCATCAATACCCCGAGCTCGGCTCGGCCCCAGGTAGACCCGCTGCGCAGGCTCCCATCTAGCTGGCAGGTCCGAAGGCTCGCCTGTGGGGGAGAGGTTGGGAATGATTCATCAACACCCTGAGCTCGGCTCGGCCCCGGGTAGACCCGCTGCGCAGGCTCCCATCTAGCTGGCAGGTCCGAAGGCTCGCCTATGGGGGAGAGGTCTGGTTAGCTTCATCTAGTTGGTTGAAAGATATACGGGCAAGACTCTGGCCCGGACCGGAGGCAAGGCCCCAAAGATCTCGGTCCAAAAGGGTCTCGGCCCAAAAGGGTCTCGGCTGAAAGAAGTCTCGACTCGAAGGTCTCGGCTAGGGGGTTCTCGCAAAAGAAGGCTCCCTGGCAGACCTAGGCAAGATAGCTCAATCAATAGCGCAAGGCTCCCGCCCGGTCGATCCCCAAGGAAAGTTAACTTAAAGAGACTAAGGGTCTCGGCGGAAGCCCGCGCGGAAGCCACTCGGCTGACTAATCTACTCGTTCGAACATACACCGACAATAAAAATAAAACATTGCATTATACTCAACGATTACAGGGGTTTAGAGCTTCTCGCTCGTTACAAAAGAATATCAAAAGCAAAAAGGCGCTTCACGGGGATGCGCTGTAATCCCCGCTGGTGCTCTCGCCAGAGTCCTCGCCAGAGCTCGCTTCGGACGTCTCGCCAGCCTCTGTGGAAGACTTCGGAACATCTGAGGGAGGAGAGCCCGGCCCGCCCGGGGGCTTCGGCACTGGGTCGAACAGCCAGGGGAGGAGTTGGCGAGCGTTGATGGTTGCGCCATCCTCCCGAAGCAGCTTCGCGTCTCGCAACGTCTCGATGGTCAACTTGACGGTGGCCTGAGCATTCGCCTGCAGCAGCTTGTCGATGTCGTACACCGAGAACTGGCGGCTCTTCAGTCTTTCGTCAAGTGTCGAAGGTGGGCCTTTCTCCGCTTCTGCACGCTGGAGTTGGTCCCTCAGCAGGACGTTCGCGTATCGAGCATCAGCCAACTCCGCGCGAAGCGCCGCGGCTTGGGCGGAATCCTGTGAAGAAGAGATCAGCTCAGTGAATATCGCGCAAACAAGACTTCGAGAGGCGAGAGCCGGGGGCCGAGAAGATCTCGCTTACCTCGACGGCGGGACGTAGAGACAACGCCTCTAGGGCTTTCGCCAACTCCTGGTGAGCATTCGCAAGCTCTGCCTCCGATGCGCGTGCTCGGGCCACCGCCTCTTCCCTCGCCTTGTACATGTCGGCGAAGTTCTTGTCGATGCTGATGCTTCGACGCGCGCACATATGCGCAAGCTCGAACCCGCGTAGTAGGGCCCGGATAGAATCGAAAGCTAGGAGCCGGGTGGGCATCTGGTCGAAGATGCTGGCGTCCTCTCGGCTGCAGAGGCCATAGCCAAGCGCGAAGGCTTCGCCAGTAACCTCCTCCCGCTCCACCCAACTGGGAAGGAGCGTTGAAACCTTGACCAGGTTGGCTTCGGGATCCCATTGGAGCAGGGGCTTCCCCTCGGCGTCGAGGTGCTTCACGCCAAAGCCGTAATTTATGTGCCCTTTCGGCACTTCCTTGGGCGGTGTCCGGGCGGAGGTCTCGACGACCGCTCCCTCTCCTTCCGCCGCGTCAGCGGCCGGTGGGTTCTCGCCGGCCTCGGTGCGCCTCCTGGCGGCAGCGCCCATCTCGCTGTCCATCCGGAGCAGTCCTTCGAAGGACTCGCCCGGGGCGGGAGGCCGGGCAGGCGAGACGGCCAAGCCCTTACCCTTATCCACAGCGGATGGCTTCGACCTCTTCAGCGGTCGCGGGGCGGGAGTGGGGCCCTTCCGCTTCTTTGCTCCGGTCGACAAGGTTAGAGCAGGCTCATCTCGGCAGGCGGCAGCGCTAGCCTCCGCGAGAGCGAGAGGACCTCTCGCGGCCAGATCCTCGGCACCTCGGGCTTCAGCAAAGGGTTGGTGCAGGGGGACCTCCCGCTCTCCTGCAAAGTTAAAATACTTCAGCACGAGAAGATCATTGACAAGGGATTGAATCAGGGGCGAGACAGTACCTTCGCCCGGGTGGACGGGTGGAAGGGAGTCGACGTCTCGCCTGAGGAAGAGAACGTCAAACTCCTTGGTTCCAAAGAATTCTAGGATTGCGCTCTCGCGCGATCCCAGGGTAGGCGGTTTGTAGGCGGCGTTCTCATATTGTACAGGCTGGAGCGGGACGTTGCCGAAGTCCCCGCTGACATAGACGAACTTCTCGCCCCAGTGATGATGCTTGTTGGCGAGACCGGTGGTCTTGAGCAGTTGCCCGGAGAAGAAGACCACCCCTCCTTTGGCGCGGAAGTTGAACAGCTTCTGGAAGATTGCCAAACTGAACTCAATCCTCTCGGATCGCATGTAGCATATGAATGCTATAAGGATTGCGACTGAGTTCGGGTTCAGTTGGGCGGGAACCACCCCATAGTAGCGGAGAGCAAGCCGAACCTCCGACCAAAGGGGAAGGCGGAAGCCCACCTAGAAATGCTCGAGGGGGATGGCGAGCTCTCCCGCCTCCGGAGTATTCACCTTATCGTGATTACCCGGGTTCCGCGCCGAGAAGCCAGCGGGAACGTAGCGGCTGACGATCAGGTTATATTCATCTAAGGTGAGCGTGCAGGAAGGGAAGAGGTGTTTTCGGAAGGCTTCCGCGCAGTGGGCGCGACCCTCGTTCTCGCCAGGCATGGTGGGTTTGCAAGTGAGAGCGAGAGCTGAAGAAGGGTGAAAGCGGAAGCAAGAACGCGAGAGCAAGAAAAGGGGGGTTGAGATTCCGGATCGGAGAAATAAATGTGGTTGGTAGGCATCCCTATTTATAGGGAACCATGATCATGGCGGCTCCGTCCGATAGAGAGAGAAAATGACGGCGGAGCGCAGCTGTCACGATCTGAACCGGCGACGCCTCGGTTTTCCCCCTCAGAATGACAGCAGTCGACGATCGTCTCTCATAGGCGCGAGCCTCTTGGTTTTGGCGCAAGCTTCTTAGCTTTGGCGCAAGCGACCTGATTCTAGCAGGTTCTTAAAATTCACAGCGTAAAGAGGGGAGAAATAAGTAATAGCGTGCTCTCGCGGCCGAGAGCTGGACAAAGTTAACAATAGCAGTTATTACATTCGTTAAGGGTACACGGAGGAAGGGAAGGCTAAAGAGGAAGGAGGGGCGAGACCTAGAAGAACTAATACGGCTCCCAGCGCCATCGCCCTCGTTCTCGCCGCCTGGTTCGCGGAGGGGCCAGCGGGTTGAAGTAAGAGGACAGCGTGGTGCACCCCAGGTTGATCCGCCTAGCGTGATCCCGGATCTGCGCGATGCATCTCCCTGGCGAAGACTGGACGGAAGGTCCTCCCGGCCGATCAGCCTCGCCCAAGAAGAAATCCCGTTCCAGAGCCTCCAGCCTTTGTTCCACGGACTCGCGGAACGCTCTTGCCGCAGCAGCATGGGCGCGGTCTCGTCGGATGAGCTTGGCCAAAATGGCCGAGATCTTCTTCCTCCGCTCCTTCGCATTCCCGGCGCCGTTCAAGGTTTCCTCCAGCGAATATTTTGGGGTTGGACTTGTCTTGTCGAGCGCAGAGCTAGCTCGAAAAGAGCGGGGATTGTGTACAACCCCATATTCGCTGGGTAGGACCCAGAAGACAGACTTCAGGGGTCGGTGTTGGGCTATTCCCGGGTTAGCCCAAGGGCAGACTAGCAGAGTTCTCGCCCTTAGGGAGCTCCTGCCAACCAGTAGGCGAGATCGTTCGCGCCAGGACTCGGGTCTTCAGGTCGGCCGTAGCCTTCGGGGCAGTAGAGCTCCCGCCTGGAAGGAACTCTCCCTAGGGGCGAGCGAGCGGGCGTTGAGAGAGCTCCACTCGCTCAACGCCGCATTCGGCAGCAGAGGGCGTCGAGTGAACTCCACTCACTCAACGCCGTGGTTAGCAGTAAGGGCGTTGAGTGAGCTTCACTCACCCAGCGCCGCGTCCAGCGACAGTGGCATCGAGAATTCCGGGAGCGAGAACCCTCTCGGCGGGAGATCTCGCCAGGATAAGCCAAGTCGGGGCTCAGCGAGAGCCTTCTCGCCCGGGGTTCTCGCCAAGCAGGTCCAGGCGGTGGGGCCCAGCCCCCAGGAAAAGATTATTTTAATATTATTATCCCCGGGTAAAATTACCTGTATGCCCCCAGGATGACAGCGGGATCTGGCTATTGGCAGACCCTCCAGGGGTATTTCAGTATTTTCAGGTCAGGGGAAGACTATAAAAAGACCCATAGGGGCTCTTTGGAAAGCAGGCTTTTTCATTATTCTCCAACTCTAGTGCTTTCTGAAGAGCTCCCAGCCCGACATTTGGCTTTGGAGGGGAAGCTCTCAGAGATCTTCCGGGTGTGAGGTGGGACCTCCCAGCTGAGGCTTTGGGTCAGTCTTAGAACCTTAGCAGCCAGTCAGGGGTCGAGATTTGGGAGAAGTAGGCGTTGGCTACACTTTGGTTCGTGAACATTCGTTGGGGTCAATTTTGGCTTCAACACCTGAGCCCTATCTTTTTCTTCCAATCATGCTTAGGAGTATAACTCCTCTCTTGCTGACATGAAGTTGAAGGTCCATCATCAACAACAGGTTTCTTCTTCTCCTCTCATCTTTTTTTCTTCCCTGAGAAGAGCGTCTCACTACCTCCTTCAGAGATAGTGACTCCAGTCATCTGTCTAGCTAAGCTCTCCTGCGAAGACAGTAGGTTCTCCAGCTCCAGCAAAGACGGCTGAGTGGCCCATCCTTAAACAGAAGTGACAAAGACCACATACTCTTTCCGCAACCCGCAGATTATGTGTCTCTCCAGCTTCGCTTCCGAGATAGGTTCATCAGGGTCCAACGCTGAAATCTCAGCGCACAAGTTCTTCATTGTTGAAAGAAGACCGGCCCACTTATGTGAGTATCCCGGACCGCCCCCAGCCGGACTGCAGTCCACCAGCCCTCCTTTGCCGACCTGACAAACCACCAAACACGTACGCAAAAAACCGCGCAGACAGATAGCCCAGGCCGCCCAGGCCGTCCACTTTTATTTCAAAAATTTGAACAATAATTTCTATAATAATTACAAGATGATTATTTAATCTCACAAAACAAGAGACAAAAGCCTTTATAAGGTTTCGGAAATGGACTCCCAAATGTCAAGCTTAAGGAGATAAGAGGAGCGGGACATACACAAATGAATGAGAGTTTCTCGGCTCTATAGCGTTTTTGCAGTGCTGGGGTGTCGCCACTGTTGGACTGTTCATCGGCTGCGAGCCAGTTGGAGCACAAAATTTGAATTGTTTGCCGCGCACTTTCTTTAAATTTGAAATCAGCCCTCCTATCAATGCCGGAGTATCTACCAGCAATGGCGTCTTCCACCGCCGACCTCCACATTTTCTTCTTGCCTTTACTCTCCCCCGGACACATGATTCCCATGGTGGACCTCGCCATTCTCGTCTCCGCCCGCATTGCCCGCTCCACCATCGTCACCACTCCGGCAAACGCCGAACTCATCCGCCCCTCCCTCGCCGCGGCAGATAACATACGCCTCATCGCTGTTCCCCTGTTTTCCGACGACGGCACAATCTCTCCGGAGAACCTCACGGCTCTCCCGGTCCCGGACATAACTTCCGACTTCTTCGCCTTCCTCTGCCGCCTCGAGCCCCACCTCGACCGCCTCCTCCTCGCCCACCGGCCGGACTGCATCGTCTCCGACATCTTTTTCCCCTGGACCGCCGCCCTCGCCAAGCGCCACCGAATTCCGCGCATCGCCTTCCATGGAACCAGCTACTTCTGCTCTGTTTTAATGCAAGTCGTTGGTAATAATATTCACCTCCACGAGCCAAGCTTCTCCGGCGCAGAGGAGCCATTTCTCGTCGCCGGAATCCCCCATTCCGTCAAATTGACCCGTTCCCAATTACCGGAATTTCTCATATCGCCGTCGGATATTATGGCCCTAATCTCCGCCTCCTTTATTGAAACCCATGGCTTAGCGATGAACACCTTCTACGAGCTCGAGCCTGCGTACGCCGATTATAGTAAAGGCAGCGGACTTAGTTACTGGAATGTCGGCCCTGTATCTCTTTGCCGGCGCTCCTTCGAGATACTGAGTGCCAGGGGCGGCGGCTCCGCCGGCTCCGAAGTGTTCGGGTGGCTCGACGGGAAGGAAGCCGGCTCCGTGCTTTACGTGTGTTTCGGAAGCTTGCCGCGTTTCACGACGGCGCAGTTCGGTTTGATCAGGGATGGGCTGAAGGCGGCAGGCCGGCCGTTTGTTTGGGCGGTGAGGGATGACCCGGCGACAGAGGGTATATTCGCCGCCGGCGGAGAGGAAGGTGGGTTCGTGATAAAGGGATGGGCGCCGCAGGTTGCGATTTTGATGCACGAGGCGGTGGGAGGATTCATGACGCACTGCGGGTGGAATTCGTGCCTCGAAGGGATTGCCGCCGGCGTGCCGATGGTGACGTGGCCGTTGTTTGCAGATCAGAGTTTCAACGAAAGGCTATTGGTGGATGTGCTGGATTTGGCGGTGGACGTGGGCTCGACAGTGAACAGCCTCAGGGAGGAGGATGTTAGAGTGCTCGAAGCATCCGCGTGACCGTCTAGTTTGGAACGGTCTCCTCGTTGCCCCTAGCTAGGGTATTTATAGGCGAAACCCTAAATCCCCGACTACGGGTTTGGATTCCTATCGGATCCTAACCGACCCGTTATGGAGCCCATTAACACATATATAAATATACCTCAACAATCTCCTCCTATATTGTATATAAGTGTTATCAAAGAAAAAGGGCTACTTATTCAATAGTTAATAATGACCAAAACAAAAGAGATTTTCCAGAATTATAAATATGAGTTTTAGATAACAAAATGATAAACTCAAACCAAATGTTCCAAACATGAAATAAAGCAAGAAACTGGAAAAACTCAAACTGATAATTGATCTAGGCGAACAGCAGATCATCATCATCTGGGTCAAAATCAACTGTCTCTCCTCCAAACTCCATTTTCCCTGCAAACAAGTACAACAAGAATGTCATGAGACAAATCTCTATGAATTCAAGCATTTGCAGAAAATAAAGTGATTAGTTCTAACAGCGGGTGAACTTAATACTCTAACTGGGAGGAGAGAATCTCAAGAAACAGCATCTCTATCTAATTTACACAAAATTAGATTTGATTGATTTCATAGAATCAAACTATGTTCCTTCGATTATTAAGATTATTATTAACGTTCCACAATTGTGCTATATCATCAAGTTTGGAATGATACAACAAGCTGTGACTATTATATCATCAAGTTTGGAATGATATAACTAATAATCATAATATCAGGGCACATATCAGCAACCTCAGTACTCCTTTTTGGAATGATACCCAATTCAGCCTTTGGCAAAGAATAATTGCGTAAGTCATCAAGTTTGGAATGACTGGCAACTATCTCACCTCTAGCTTTCATCAGATAACATCTGAAATACTTTAGTGTGCTCAACGTAGATGCTTGAATGTAAGCAGACAACGGTTCTTAAATTTAAAACATAAGCTAGGTATTAAGTCCTCCTAAATGGACATTAATCCCATCTCCCCCGATGTTTTAGATGTGAGAACCTTACATAAGCCCTTAGTAAGGACATCTGCTACATTATCTTTTGATCTCACGTCCAATAGGGAGATTATCCCCTGACTGGTGAGATAGGTCAACCAGGCCTGTTTCATCCTTAGTTGTCTTCGCTTTCCATTGAACAACGTATTTGTAGCAATGGTCTTTGTGGCTTGATTGTCGCAATAAATCGAAATAGAGTTCATTTTTAGACTCGTCATTGGAATGTCTAATATCAGATCTCTTATCCACTCTGCTTCTTCTCCAGCTGAAGCGAGAGCATAGAGTTCCGATTCCATAGAGGATAGTGCAATGCACGTTTGCCTCTTAGACTTCCAAGCTACTGCAGCTCCTCCTAGTGTAAACACAAAACCACTAGTGGATCGACAATCAGCTATTTCCGAGCACCAAGATGCGTCGGAGTACCCTTCAAGCACTGGAGGATGCCCACTGTAACATAAAGCATACTTCTCAGTATACTTTAAGTATCTCATTAGCCTGTCTAAGGCGTCCCAGTGGTCCTTCCCAGGGTTACTGGTGAATCTACTCAACATGCCGACCGTAAAGGCTATGTCAGGTCTAGTGCAGGTAGTAGCGTACATGAGACTTCCTATGAGTTTGGAATAATCCAACTGTCTAATAGTTGAACCTTCATTCGGTTTCAGTCTATTGTTATAATCGTATGGAGTCTCAGCCTTTTTGCTTTTATCATAACCCCACTTTTCCAGTAGATTCCTAATGTAGTGACTCTGACTCAGGGTAATACCCTTTTTTGTGAAGTTCACTTCCATTCCTAGGATGGTTTTCACCTCACCTAGGTCTTTCATGCTAAATTGTGCCGTCAAGGCAACTTTCACGTCTTTCACTTCAGACTGATCAGTGCCCAGAATTAGCATGTCATCAACATACAAGCATATGATGGCTACTTTATTTGCACTTGTCCTTACGTACAGACATTTATCTGATAGACTGGATTTGAAACCCAAGCCTTTTACACAGGTGTCAAATTTTTCATGCCACATTTTAGGTGCTTGTTTCAATCCGTATAGTGACTTAATCAACTTACAGACCTTATTTTCTAGACCTTCTATGACGAACCCTTCAGGCTGGTGCATGTAGATCTCCTCAGTCAGATCTCCATTAAGAAATGCAGTCTTGACATCCATCTGATGAACAGTGTAGTGTTCAATAGATGCTAGTGCGAGAAGAATCCTAATCGTCGCATAGTGACATACAGGTGAGTATATATCAAAGTAGTCTACACCACTCACTTGAGTGAAGCCTTTGGCAACTAGACGTGCTTTGTATTTTGCGATACTCCCATCAGGATTTAGCTTCTTCCTCAGAACCCACTTATTTCCAATGGTTTTAGCCCCTTTGGGCAAATCAACCAAAGTCCATGTGTTGTTCTGCATAAGAGAGTTCATCTCTTCGTCTATGGCTTCTTTCCATAATAGAGAGTCTCTAGATCGCATCGCTTCCTTATAAGTGGATGGATCAGCTTCAACTTGGTAAGTCACGAAGTCTGTACCGAAGCTTTTAGGCATTTTCTCTCTACTAGATAGCCTTCTGGTATCTAAACCAATCGTGTCTACAGGCTCAGTGTCAGAGTTACGTTGTCCTGGCCCAGCTAAAGGCTCAGTACTAGTGGCTGGCAGACCTGGCAGAGTCAGGTTCTTGTCCTTAAGGAACTTATCCTCAAAGAAAACAGCGTCTCTAGATTCTATTACAGTATTAGTGGAGAGATCCAGAAACCTGTCTGCAGCACTGTCATCTGCACATCCTAGGTAGACGCAAGTATTGGTCCTGGGTCCAATCTTTGCTCTTCTAGAGTCTGGTATCCTAACATAAGCGATACAGCCCCAGGTCTTAAGATTGTCAAATCTAGGAGGCCTCTTAAACCAAAGCTCGTAGGGTGTCTTAGTCAACTTAGCATGGGGAACTTTATTAAGAATGTGGTTCGACGTGAGGACGGCTTCACCCCAATAGGCCGCAGGCATGCCGGCAGTCAGCAACATGGAATTCAACATCTCTGTTAAAGTCCTATTTTTCCGCTCAGCGATACCGTTGGATTGTGGTGAATACGGGGCAGTCGTTTCAGGAATTATGTCATTGCTGGCAAGAAAGTCTCTGAACTCCCCCGAGACGTATTCACCTCCTCTATCACTCCTTAGCCTCTTAATTTTCATGTCAAGTTGATTTTCAACCCTATTTTTGAATATACGAAATTTTTCAAAAGCTTCATCTTTGGTTTTAAGAAGATAAATGTGACTGAATCTAGAGTAGTCGTCGATAAAAGTTATCAGATACTTCCGACCTCCACGTGTGACAAAGCTTTTGTAGTCACAAATATCGGAATGTATTAACTCTAGCAATTGTGTGCTCCTAGAAACCTGACTAAAAGGTGTTCTAGTTATCTTAGTTTGAGCACAAATTTCACATTTTTCAAATTTGGTTTTTGTGTCGAGGGGTATATTGTGAGTTCTAGCTAGCAGGAGTAGTTTTCTATAATTGACATGTCCTAGTCTTGCATGTAAAGTCTTAGGATCTATCAGATTTGAGCTAACCTGATTTACTACTTCGTGTGCTAGACTCAGCCTATACATCCCGTTAACGACATATGCGCAACCAAAGTAATGCGAGTGAACCATAAGAGTTACTCGACCACCACTAATGTTAAAAGACATACCCGCATCGCACAACAGACTAATCGAAATTAAATTAGCAGCTAATGTCGGTATTAATTTAACATTTTTTAAAGTAAGAGTCTTACCTGAGGAGAGTGTCAGGGTAGCGTTGCCGACCTTCAGCACGTCAGCTATAGCTCCATTCGCAACAGTAACAGTCTCTTTTACCTCTTTTGTGTCTTCCAGAAGCTTTGGATTGTTGCAGACGTGGCAGGTAGCACCTGAGTCGAGCCACCACTCTGAACTGGCCGTCCCGTTACCGACCATGGCAACAAAGTCGGTAGGCGCAGTCTGATAAACCATGTTGGCTTGATTATCAGTCTTTGGTGTGCTCGATTCGCCCCGTTTGGGCTGCTTGCACTCGGAAGCGCAGTGACCCCACTTATTGCAGTTGTAGCACTTGCCTTTGAATTTCTTCTTTATCTGTTTGCTGGTGGCAGCAACTGCGGGTGCACTGGTCGGTGGGCGAGTCTTCCCAGGCTTAGGCTTTCGCTTAGGGTGAGTGATCATGTTAGCAGTAGAGGACTGCTTGCTGATCGTCTCTATAGCGTGCCTAGTCCGGTTCTCATCCTCAATGCAGATGAAGCGCTTGAGGTCTTTAAGACTCACCTGCGTCTTCTTCCGGTACATCTCAGTCTTGAAGGAATACCAGGCCGAGGGCAACTTGAAGATAATCGCCCCTGCAACAAATCCATCTGGCAGAGGGATGTTCTCACTGTTGAGCTTGTCCACCAGATTTTCAAACTCGGCAACCTGTGGCAGGATTTCCCTTTCCTCAGTGAAGGTGAAAGCCATGAACTTGTCCACCAGGTGCGTCTTGGACATGTTCTCCTCCTCCTTGAATTGCTCCTCTAAGGCGTCCCAGATCTCCTTGGCCCTTTGCATCTTGCCGTACGTCTCTGCAAGCCTGTTGGAGAGGCAATTCAAGATGTAGTCTCTGCAGAAGTCCTCGTCGTTGACCCATTGATCTTCATCTTCGCTTCCTTTGAAGTCCTCAAAAATAGTCTGTACTGTGTAGAAGATGTTCAGGTACTTCATGCCGAACTGCGTGTTCCTCTTCCAGGCACTGAACTCGGCGTTGGAGAATTTCTCCAATTTGATCATCGGCACAGGAGACGAGTGATTGAACGCCTTCGACATTGCGTGCCTCTTTCCAAACGATAGTATTCTACTAGTAACTTAAATCACAAGCAGAAAATACTAGAAAGAAATCACCTGAGCTAGACGATGTGATCTTCGGATCCAATCCAGAGATTTGTTTGCTTCTTCCTCTCTGACTGGATGAATTGATTGGCCCTTGTTAAGCAAACAATTTTGACTTGATCTTGCTGAAATAAAATTTCCTGTAGGAAACTTTTAACTTAGGCGGCTCTCTGAAAAGATGGAGATTTCCGAGAGATCTCCAAGATCTGAAATGAAAGAATCTTTTGATCAATGGAGAAAGATCAGATCTTCCTCTCGGTTTTTATTAATATTATTGAGATTAAATCCCTCAGAAGCTGAGCTTGTCCATCAACAGAGACAAAAGGACCACGTTTTCCCTTTTACTGGTGGTGGCAGCAGGCGAGTGAGAAAGCAAAAAATGGCAGAATGTCCTCTGACGACAACAAGAGATCAAAGCAGAAGTGTCCACCAGTTGAGTCTTTCTCCTCACAGGAAAAAAAAAAAATTTACTGGATCTGACCTCCTTCACGCACATACGGCGACGAGGAAAAACTCCTTCGCGCACACACGCGATTCACTTTCTTCTTCAACGAGAGGTCGCCGGACTGCAAATACTGCACAGCGGCGGAAGAGGCTCGCGATTTAGAAGCAGCGTTTGCGGAAAAATTTTTTTTTTTTCCTTTTTCACGATCTGGATCAGTGACGGGAGAAGCCGACAGCAGATCCGGACGGCGACAGGCTAGGGCAGGAAAACTCCACCAGTGATGACGGCGGCGATCTTGCGATTTGCAATCGGCGACGGGAAAGCTCCTGCTTCGCGATTGAGGGCGGCGCAAGACGGAGAAAACGCACGAGGGCGGCGGCTAGAGCGATCCTCCGATCGGCTAGGTCACGGGAGCACGGCTAGGGCAAACGAAAAGACTTCGAGAATGTTAGAGTGCTCGAAGCATCCGCGTGACCGTCTAGTTTGGAACGGTCTCCTCGTTGCCCCTAGCTAGGGTATTTATAGGCGAAACCCTAAATCCCCGACTACGGGTTTGGATTCCTATCGGATCCTAACCGACCCGTTATGGAGCCCATTAACACATATATAAATATACCTCAACAGAGGAGAGGACGCTGGTGGCGGCGGAGAGAGTGACGGCGGCGGTGGAGGCGATAATGGGGGAAGGGGCGGAGGCGGAGGGGAGAAGGGAGAGGGCAAAGCAGATGAGAAAGTTAGCGGAAGCAGCGGTGGCGGAAGGAGGGTCGTCGGAGGTGGGGTTGGGACTGATGGTGGAGGAACTGGTTGCGTTGAAGCTTGCAAGGACGAAGGAAGCAACCGAAACTGGGGCCATAAGCGCTTAACGATGGAATTTACTTCAAAATGCGTGCACTTTTGAAAATTTTGATTTAAAAACTAGTGCTTACATTAGCATAAAAAATGTCTTCTTTCCCATCTGGTTAAATTTAAAGATTAATAATTTAAAAACTAGTGCTCTAGAATTTATGGTGAAATTTTGTTGTGATTTCTTTTTGACATGTGCGTTATTTGGTTAATGAAATTGTAGGACTCATCTCCGAAAAATCTTACAAAAGCATATGAATTCTGGGTGTTGATTTAGGGGCCATAAAGTGTGACTCAGATTGAATGTTGGGTTGGATGGAGGAGCACACGAAATCGCCGAAGAGATTGCCGGTGATAAAAATGAAGATAAGTGTCAATGGAGATCCGGCGGGGTATACAGTAGGAGGGAGAAAGAGAATGCATTCAAGGAGAGAGAAGAAATAGGCTAGGAGAGAGAGATACTAAACTTTATTTCAATTCATGTTTCCTATTACATTTGCTTTGTCTTTAATTTATAACCTTACAATATATGCAATTATCAAGATACCCCTACATATTCCGTTACAACATGACACCCCAATTCAGCGAGATCTGCATGATGCTCGATGATTTGTGTGTCACAGCTCGAGTGCCTGGTAATGCGGATGATTGACAGCGGAATTCAACTAGTCCCCCCAGTCAAAAATAACCTCATTCGTCGAGCATCTCCGATGACAGGATGTTTTCGCAGCCACTTCTAGGGAGACAACTAACTTATTGTAAGAGCAAATTTATTCACTACATGGATCTGATTGTGAAGTATGCGCTTATATTATTTGGCCGGGGGATGAGTATTGTTATACGGAACAAGCGTTTGGTCTACTATTGCACATAAATACCCTTCTTATTTAGAGTGATGTTAAGTGTAAATTAATTTTAGATAAGTGTAAAATAATTTTGTTAAGTACAAATCAAATTTAAATAAATATATCAAAAAAAAATTCGTTTGCACATAACTATGATTTGCACGTATCCAAAATATATTTGCTCATAAAATTACTCTTATTTTATGCCCCCTGCGTGGCCGCGTCCATGAACAGAGGAAAAAGCAATGCGGGGATATATGGATACCCCCACACAGGCCGGGCCTCAAGGCCTGCTTCTAATTTTGGGAGCCCAGTAAAGGCAGCCTCAGGTCCAGCGCTCTAAAGACATGGGCCTACCACTACAAGGCCCGGACCTCTTCATTGCAGCCCTTTTTTTTCATGAAATTATTAAAGATATCGAGAGAGTAGCGTAATGCAGGTCTTTTTTTTTGATCTGAGGGACACAACGCTCCATTCGGGCTCAAATTTAACTTTCTGAATTCTGATGCATTATATTTATATATAATCTTTATCATATTCAAACATAAAAAAATTGACTCTCATGAAACCTTCAAAATTGATAAATATAGCTTTATTGATTTTATTTAATTAGTTATCATATATTATAATTTACTTAAAAATATAGAATGATCATTTAAATTATTATACCTTATTCTCATATTGAAAGTGACAATGAAAATTTATAAAATTAAAAATGTATTTAGTGAAACTTCTATATCTATAATTTATAATAGGTTATTATTAGAGACGTAAAGTTGATTTGAAAAATAATGATAAAAATAATTTATTTAATTTGAAAAAATAACCATGAAAAAATAATAATGAACGAGTAATAATGATATTTTTATCAAAAATTGAAAAATATTTTTCGCATTAATAAATTAATAAAGCTTTTTTACTTTAAACTTCATTAAATAATTGATATGGGAAGCTCTGTGCCCACCGCAGTCGGAGTTCTGTCACAATCGAGACACTGTTATAGTTGGGGTACTGTCACAGTTAGGATATTGTCGCAGTCGAGCTACAGTCACAATTAATCGTAGGGCAAAAATCCATGTTTATCACTCGTATAATATAATGTGTGGTAAATATCCTCTTATAATTTTTGTCTAACAAAATATGAAATTTCAAAAAAATTAAATGTATAAGAGTATACAAGTGACTGCTTACATAATGTTTCAATCTTCAGCAAATTCAACTAAATTAACATAACCTTATTCATACAATGATTCCGGATAATTCAAAAGACAATTTTCCATGAGTATTATTGACTTATCAGACTGAAATCAAGACAATAGTTGGAGAGTTTTAATGTGCACGAGGAGCCGTGGCGGTCCCAGGATTGGTCCCTCCGGGGTTCGCGGCCGGAGTCATTGATGGAAGATGACTCTCCGGCAAGCCCTCGAGATCATCCTTGAAACAGTAGGGGACGTTGTCTCTTCGGGGCCTGGGCCGAAGGTATCGCCGGGCGCAGAAATGGCCTATGATGCAGGCCGCAACGGCCAGCACAAGGATCACAGATACCACCGCAATGACCGGCCCAAATGAACCCGTCCCTTTGGCGTTTGACGGGTGTGCTGAGGTCGAGTTTGGGTACACCACCACGGTTCTCTGGCCCCAACTCATCTCTCTCTAACTCTCTCTTTCTCTCAAGTATGTAGAAGGGCATTGAGGGAAGCATTGGAGGAAGCTATACTTGAGGTTTAGGGTAATTAAATAGATTATTCTATCTTCATTGTAGAGTTTAGGGAAACTTGAGCTTACCTAAGAAAGTAAGGGAGCAAAATGCACCTTGGGATTGGAACCATGAAAGCATATAGAGATTCTGAACTTTGATTTTAAACTTGCTTAAGGCTTTATTTGTTTCGGCGGTTGCGGGCGGAACCAGCGGGTGCAAAGGCAGCTTTCGAGCTGGAGGAGGGAGGCCGCCAATTGAAACGGCGTTTTTTTCGGGCTTTTCCTTTGTCCGGCGGGAGGAGACGAAGCAAATAGGAGCGGCAATTCATTTGTTTTTCCCCCTTGAGGAAGCGTTTGCTCCAAACGCAGCTTGTAAATGCCGAAATTCGTACTGCTTTCAATGTGTGTATAGAAATTTGTTTCAAAAAATATTCATGTAGAAAACAACAGGTAGTTTTTTTAAGAAATTCAATTCTAGAGAATTTAAATTACTGACCCGATATTTTTAATGGGCTTGGGCTGAAGTTGGGCCAATTAATTTAATGAAAAAATGGAGTCGGAATAGCCCAATTAAATTTTTCTAAATTTTGTATGGACTAAAACAGTACTGATGAATATACATATAGAGGTTTTAAGAAGTGGCGTGGAGAGTACACACAACCCCCCAAAAATCACGTAATTACGATATTAGTACTTGACAGAGATATATCTGAATCATATAGGAAAATGAGGATCACAGACTTATCAACCGTACCGAATAATTCAATGGAGCCAGCAGGCATAACAATAATGATAATTTTTCGGTTAAGACCCGCCCTCTTATTTGGAGATGGGCCCTTCCGATACGGTCACGTGGTAATTAACACATATTTAATGTACATTTGCAATCATATTTTGATTGCAATGCCATCATTTTTATTATTATTATGCATTCACATTCTGATCACCATGGGATAAAAATTGGACTTATTAGATCATAAGCTCTGTGAAATATTCACACAAAATTGATTGCGTGAATATCGTTTATGATATCCTTACATACAAAAATATAGCTACAACAAAATACGTACGAACTCAAGGATATCGCTTCGGATACCCAAACAATCAACATGTCTTCTACGGTATAAAATGATATATGGAGTGCCACGTGGCAGCATCACAAGAGACTCGCCTCCAAATCGCCCCTAGCGATATATGGTAGCTAGTGAGTCTGTTTGAAGCGACATTTTTGCTCCCATGAGTTCAAACAAAAACATCACAAAATGTCTGCCTGGCATGATCACAGTTATGAAAATCTTCACCAGGAAAAAAAACTAATTTGAATGTAAAAGTGAATGAAGTTCCTTTGACGTGGATTTGTTTCACGCTTTATTTTTGAAACAATGAGTTTGAACAAAAACATCACAAAATGTATTTTTGGCATGTTAAATCTTCACCAGAAGAAAAAAATAATTTGAACATAGAATTGAAGTGAATGAAGTTACTTTGCTGAGGCCGAGCATACACAGCTAAATAACGGTTCATAACCACAACTTATATATGCTCCGCATTCACCACAACTTATATATGCTCCGTTTGACATGGCGGCGGCGGCTGTGAACACGGTGGTAATGAACCTACGTTTGAAAACACCTTGTTCGAAAATACCCAACGTCACCAAAAAAAATCATGCATTTTATGCTCAAAGCTAATTTATTTTCTTGATAGCGGTCATACTCCTGCACGCAGCTTCTCTCTCTCTAAACTTTAATGTTAAGTAAAGTGGATCATGGTAATTGAAAGATAATCAACTTACTCTCGTTTTTGTAGCTTCTCTATAAAGCTCCAGCAATTTGGTTCCTCTCTCCCCACTCATATTCTCTCAATATCTCTCTCTTCCGGGCCGGCCGCCGTGATGGGGGATCAGCCGGCAGAGGAGGCGCCCAGCGGCGCCGACAAGAGTATTATAAAGAGTGGTGGCGGCGGCGGCGGCGAGGAGGTGGAGGTGAGGAAGGGGCCTTGGACCATGGAGGAGGACCTCATACTCATCAACTACATCGCCAATCACGGCGAAGGTGTTTGGAACAATCTCGCTCGATCTGCTGGTAATTATTAATTAATTATCACCATATAAGTAATTAATTATGTCCCAATATATGACCGCTATATATATAGTTTCATATTTTTCATTAATTAATGGGGTTATAAATTAATGTGAATATTCATGGTCGCCGGCCAAGGTCTGAAGAGAACCGGAAAGAGCTGCCGGCTCCGGTGGCTCAACTACCTACGCCCCGACGTTCGCCGCGGAAACATCACGCCGGAGGAGCACTTGCTCATCTTGGATCTCCATGCAAGATGGGGAAACCGGTGACTTCCTAATTTTAACCTCTCTCTCTCTCTCTCTCTCTCTCTCTCTCTCTCTCTCTCTCTAACCTAGCTAAGAAATTAAATCTACACATAGAATTTCAATTCATGCATGAAAGTGCATTAATTAAAACATGTGGAATTAATTGAACACATGGTTAATCGGTTTTGCGGTTTAGGGTGCAACATTTATATATGCATGCAAGCCTAAGGCTCTGTTTGGCACGGTGGTCGTGATGACGGTCATGAACATGGGGGTTAAACTATCATTTGTTAGCTAGCGCTCACCTAAGAATTAAACTTTTTCCATTTTTATGTTGAATGGTATTTTTTGTTATATATGGTTTTATTATTGTTTTAAGCTAATGGTTATGAGTTTAATTTTTCATGCAGAATTTTTTTGGTTCAAAAAATAAAATATCTTGCTATATGTAGGCATATTGTAAAAAAATATTTAATTATAACTTAAAATATATTTTTATTTAGATAAACTAAAAAATTTAAAAAATGTGACATTAATTTAATGTAAAAAATTTGAACATAATGTAAAAAATGTGACATTAATTTAATGTATACTTTTTAAATATTTGATGTTTAAATTAATTTGAATAAATTTAATTACTTCACCCACACACACACAAAAATGAATACTCTGCTATATGCATGTGTAGTGTCTGATCTTCCTTGTTATATATTGCACATGCAATAATATACAAGTCATTTTTCATACCCAAACAAATTTTATTTTATTTGACCTCGAATACAAAGCAAAATAGAAAGTGAAGGAGCGGGGAGAGAGAGCAAATATAATTTTTAAAACAATTTTTTTTAGAATTGGGCCAATGAGGCTTTGGCCAATATGGTAAGATGAGGTCTCATGACAAAGAGGTCACGGGTTCGATTCTCACCATGTGTGAGCTTTGTCTATTTATTTAATAGTTTATTATTTGATTGATTTTTATTTAATGATGTAGTCATTGATGCTTAATGTTCTCAATTTAATGATGCTTGTACATTAATTATTAATAAAATAATAATATAGAAAAACAAAAAAGTTTAATCTCAAATATATATAATACTTTTTATAAATATTTGAACACAGAATAGATAAAAATTAATAATATTGTTAGATCAAATAATACTTTTCCCATATTATAAAGTATAATGTATATATACAAC
Organism: Platanthera zijinensis; assembly: GCA_039513925.1. Classification (NCBI taxonomy): domain Eukaryota; kingdom Viridiplantae; phylum Streptophyta; class Magnoliopsida; order Asparagales; family Orchidaceae; genus Platanthera; species Platanthera zijinensis. Next base: position 19,834,020 of record CM077081.1, on the reverse strand, counting down.
AACAACAACACTCCAGCCTTTATCCCACTATTGTTAGGTCATAATCTTACTAATGCCTAAGTACATCATGTTTTTCCTTGTAGTTTCATTCCAAGTCTTTATAGGTCTACCCCTCCCTTGTTTAACATGCCTAGTGACTAGACTCTCACAACGCCTAACATGTGCCACTACTGATCTCCTTCGTATGTATCCAAACCATCTTAGTCGAGCTTCTCGCATCTTCTCTGCAATTGGTGCAACTCCTGTCTTATCCCTAATACATTCATTCCTAATTTTTGCTCATGTACACAATTCACTGCCTAACACTCAGAACCATAGAGCAACGCAGGTTTAATTGCAGTACAGTAAAACTTGCCTTTAAGCTTCAATGATACTTTACGATCACATAAGATTGTTGACGTGCCTCTCCACTTCAACCAACCCACTTGTATATATACTCAACAAAATTATTATATTATATTATATTTATATATAATATTTTATGCATTGTTAAGTGCATCATTATATCAAGGTGATATTTTTGTGCGACATTTTTGCTCTAATAAGTTTTGACAAAATTCACCGTCACGAATTATGTATTTGGCATGACAATGATTAATTATGCCCGGTGTAACAAGACAAAAAAAAACATTAATTTTGAACATAAAAAAGGAATGGAGTTACTTGGGTGTGATCGGGGGAGATTGGGTATATAAAAAATGAATGCAATCAAATTTCTTGTAAAGCAGAATAATTAAAAAAGGTGTGGAGAATGGAGAGGCATAGTTTTGATAATTTGGCTTATTTGGTTGAGAAATATGCATGTGGAGAGGGATGCTATTTTTGGAAAGTTTTCTAAATGTGGTTACATAGCAAAAAGCCGGCACTACCCTAAACGAACTGCCACCTGTGGCTTATAACTGCACAGGTTGGACATCATTTCCAACCATATATAAGAAATCATATTAATTATGCATCTGATATATTATTTTAATTAAATAAATTGCATCCACATATTTCCATGCTTTGAAATATATACTATCCAACCTAAAATTATTTACTATCAAAATAATTCTTGATGGTGTATATAAGTTTAGGGCCGGGTGTGAACTTCTAGCAAGCATATAATTAATGCTTTAACTTGGATAGTGTGGATTTGATTTGATCTCTTTTTTATACCGCATTAGAATCTAAAAAATATTATTAGTTTTAGTTGGAAATTAAGGATATATATATATATATATATATATATTAAAATTATATAATTATATAATTATATTATAATGGTAAATAATATATCCTTGTGTGCTTAAATAGATTTCTTGGGATCTTCCTCCCAAAACTAATTGGTTTAACTAGGTTGGATGCTTAGAATTCATTATGATATTATAGGCGGCTAGATCCTATGACCATTGACCATAAATTTTGACCCTGCATTTGAGGTGGTGTTTTGAGATTGTAATTTTAATTGACAAAAGCAGTTATAAATGAGTACACCTAATAATTAAAACCATGTACCTCTTCACCTCAAATTATTTGATTTTTTATGTTGAATTCAAGTCTAAGGTTTTGAGGGTAAAAACACAACACATGAGGAGGGTTTTGAGATTATAACTACCTACATGCAACAAAAAATAATAAAAATTAGCTCATATATATATTTTTTGCAATTAATAAAGTTCTTGAACATTGCATGCAATCAATTAATTTTAGGTTAACATATATGAGTTTACAAGATATTTTATATGCATGTTGTTGGGGTTGTGGAACACTTCCGGTCCTCTTGTTTCTCACACCGGGTTCGCCCACGTGAGCTTAGAGGAATCGAAGTGTGATCCCCCCTCGACATCTCTGGGACCCACGACAGCGGGGGTCCGGGGGCGGCTGCCCCCGGCGGAGGTCCCGCTGACCGGACAGCGGGCAGGGGTCCAGGGGACAGCGTCCCCGGTGGGGGCTCGGGGGCAACGCCCCCGGACCAAATTTTTCTGAAGGGAATTTTTTGGATCAGCGATCGTCGAACGCTATGGTTCGACGATCGACGATCGTCGACCGACCCTTGGTCGACGGTCGCGATCGTCGACCGGTCTTGCTTTGGTCGACGATCGGCGATCGTCGACCGGTCTTGCTTTGGTCGACGATCGGCGATCGTCGACCGGTCCTGCTTTGGTCGACGATCGGCGATCGTCGACCGGTCTTGCTTGGTCGACGATCGGGGTTGCCGATCGTCGATCGACCTTTTTTTTCCTGGTCGACGATCGTGGCTGCCGGCAGACCTTTATATACGCTGTTTTTCCCGATTTAGGGATACGATTCATTGCAGTCTGCGGCGGCGTATTCTTTTGGAGGCGATACGAGGTATCTCGTTGAGATCGATCCAGAAGGTATTCTTCTATAGTTTTCTTGTCCAGAAAGAGGAGAAGAGGTAGGATCGGATTTGATCCTTGTAACCTTTTGTAATCTGTTTCTTTTGGGTGAATACAAGAAGGAAGAAGAAGGGGAGAGAGGACGTAGCCTGGTTTTGGGTGAACCTCTGTAATATCTGTGTGTTTTGTGATTGCTCTGTTTTGTTCTGTGTTTGTTATTCGTTTTTTTGGATTTCTGCTTCTCGGCACCCCGGATTTCCTACACATGTTGGCGGGCGAATAAATATGAGCGAGTGAAGTTTGTTTTTAGAGGCAGGCTGAAAAGTATCACGTCTAAAAACACGTATAATATCTTTCGCACTTAACATATCAAACATACATAGTTGATTTTTGGTCAATAATTAAAAGTTCAAAAAGATATTTTACATTCGCGCTTACATCAAGACCACAATGACAAACGAGTCCTTGGATATTTATTTCTCAGGCCCTACTATACTTGGGCATAATTGAATTTCATGAGCACATAATAGTTTGGCGAGTTTTACCATTCAAGGAACATTTTCCATTAGCATGCATGTGGAAGCCTAACTAATCACAAGAGCTACTAATGTAAGTAATAATCATAAGCACTTTCATGTGTTTTCCCTATTATGAGTAAGCTTTTTATTTAGTTAGCACTAAGCTAGCTATGGTCCATAAAATCACATAAAGTAATGATCTTGATGTCTTTTCAATGTCCTTATTTGAGCATATAACTAATTGCTCTCCTAAATGATCACAAATTTAATTATGTGTACTTTGTGTAGGGTTTCTAGGGTCTAGCACTTATCATGTGGTCCCCGCTTGCTCTTCTTCTTTATCTCTCTTGGGTGCTAAGGAAAAGAATAAAATATTATAAAAAAAATCTAAATGTAACCCTTAGATAAACAATTAAGAGATGAATCACCTATCATGCCCTATCTCCCTCTTTTGTAGCAACAAAAGGAGTAAAAAGAACAAATAAAATAAAAATGCTCTGTAATAAATCTTTCATATAGTTTCTCTTGTATATGATGTGCACGAAATTTCCCATGCTCAGGCGTGAAAGTACATAAACTTTTTTTCTCTCGTATATGATACCATTGTTTTAATACAAAATTTTGGGCTCCGTTTGGTACTGTGGTGGTCATAAAAAAAGGGTTAAATTGTCATTTGTTAACACCCACTTAAGAAATTACATCCACTTTTATGTTCAAACAAAATGATGTTTGTTAGGTGATCCTTAACGAATGATGGTTTAATTAACCCATTCGTTTACGACTGCCACCACCGTGCCAAACGAAGCCTTGGGATCCGTTTGGGGGGACTTATTTTCACTGGTCAAGCGGTTACGACATCATGTACCGGGTTTTAAGTAAGGTCTGGTATATGCGATCGTAACTGCTTGACCGTTGAAAATAAATCCCCCCAAACGGAGCCTTAATCTAATATAAATTTAGAAAAAAATGAGATAATTGCTACGTTTGGGGCAACTTATTTGCTCCCGTGACTTCAGTCCAAAACTCTATTATTATAGAATATATGTTTGGCAAGACAATAGTTACGACAGTTACCAAGAAAGTAAACTAGTTTTGAGCATAATATGCATGAATTTTTTTAGTGAGGTCGGGCGTTCACGAACGACGGTTTATGACCACGGCTTCCGCGACCGTCACCACCATGCCAAAGGAAGCAAATGTCACTAAGGCTCCATTTGGCACGGTGATGGCGGTCAAAAAATGCATGGGTTAAAACGTCATTCGTTAAGGATCCCCTAACAAACATCATCCATTTAAACATATATAAAAGTGAATGAAGTTGCTTAGGTGGGTAGTAACAAATGAAAATTTAACCCCCGCATTCATGACCGCCACCACCATGCCAAACGGAGCCTAAGGTCGTAAACGCATGAGTTAAATCGACATTAGTTAAAAATATCGTAACAAACATCAACCGATTGAACATAAAAAGTAGATGAAGTTCCCTAGATGCCTATTAACGAATGACAAATTAACCTCCATATTCACGACCGCCACTACTCTGTCAAACAAAGCCTAACTTTAATGAAACAGCAAGTACACAAATTTTTTTTAACATAATAAATACACCAATTAAACATACTTTAAAAAAATAATAAGGAATAAAACTGGAAAGATTAATGTTTTACCCAACTGTGTTTTTAAAATTTTTAAACCTCGTCATACCCAGCCTAATTAAATAAAAAAATATTACATTTTAGTTATTTCATCAATTATTATTATTACTCCCAACTCCAATTAATCTTGATTGTGACAAGGTGGTCCAAAATTGCAAAGCAACTCCCAGGAAGAACTGATAACGAGATTAAGAATTTCTGGAGGACAAGAATACAGAAGAAAGTGAAAGACGGTGAATCCGGGGAGTGCGCGAGCCAAATGATCGCCGCCGACGATGCTGGCGGCAGCTGCAGCCACGGCGGCGCCGGCTGCCTTGATGGGGTTATGACGACCGCGCAGCCAAACTTTCCAACTTATCCAAACGCCGTAAATTCCGCAGGTGCTCACGGCCACGAAGCCTATGCTCCCGCCTACAGTACTCCTGAAAGCAGCACAAGCGAAACCTACTGGAACTTTGAGGATTTCTGGCCCATGCAATCTTGAATATTATGGATTAGTTAATATTAATTAATTAGCTAGTGTCATTAACGCCGTTAATATTTATATATTTAAATATATATATATTTACATATATATATATATTTATATTTACAGCTGTGGATTAAGATTAAGGGTGATATTGAAGTTAATTAGATACAGCTGTGGATAATTAATTAGCATTGATGGAATTAATTCCATGTGTACATAAATGTATAAGATGGAGTAGAGCGGTATAATTAGTAAATGTTGCCGCACTGTGAGACTACTAGATTCATCAATTCCAAAACCACCATTTTTTTTGTCACGGCTGCTCTCGGCCAATGGAAAAGCTTGATTTACAGTTTACGGGACCCATAAATTTTTATTGGCAAAATTGTTCTTAGTAGCTGAGATTATTATTCGTAGATAATTTTGTTATTTACAGGCCAACACAAAATATTGCGGCTAGTGACTGCGCTCCAGATAGACCGGACAAACTGGATTGTCTTAGCTCTCGGAGCGGTCGGTTACGCAAACAGTCACAGAAATAGATCACAGACGAGACAAGCCTTTCTATGTGGAAAACCCTCTGAACATGGTGAAAAACCACGATCGGGACTGTGCCGATAGGAACTCCACTAGATCGGTTGGGGTTACAATGATTCTTTGGCAGAATCGAGGGCGACATGCCGCACCTCGTTACAACTTGAGGGGGAGAGAAAGAGACGGCGTTCGGCGTGCGGGAGAGCGCTTGCGCGCTTCTGGACGATCGCAGGTTGACTGCAGGTCCGGAACTGCGGGTGCTCTGCTGGAGGCATGCTCTGGATTCTGGTGGCTGTGGACGGCGGATGAGCAATTTCCTACTATACAAACTCTGATGTGCGCGGAGGAGGTTAATTACGAACGGACTTTGACTTTGAGGCAAGCGTGGGGGCGGCAAACCTTTGTTGTAGCGCCGAGCACGGCGGCGGCGGACCTGCAGAGAGAGAGAGAGAAAAACAAGTGAAAAAAAGCTAGAGAGAGAAAGAGATTCCGTAGAGATCCGTCCTTTCAAGTTGGAGAAATGAGAAGGATCATGAGTCTATTTATAGGCTTGGAGAGGGGCGACCTGGTAATTTCCTTGAGTAACCACCGCACGGAGCAATAGAAAGGCCCGAAAGTGATCACACGGATTACCATTTTTAGGAAAATACCGAGTCCGCCCCTGGGACCAAAATAGGCCAGCCCGAACTCGGGAAGGACCAAACGGGCAACGGGGGTGGCTATGCACAGTAACCACCCCCAACCGCCCACTTGTTGGGCAGTTACGGGCGATGTTCGCCCCCTACGGGGGCGCCGAACGGGGCAGCCAACCACTTGGGGCCGACCAAAGCCCCCGACCGGCCAAAGCCCCCGGCCGGCCAAAGGGGGAGGTCGGCCCTAAGAGGCTGGGCAACCCCTCGACTGCCCAAAACGGCGGGCGACCGAAGGGGAGGCGGCCGGTCCTTGGGGGTCGGCTCCTCCCCGACCGACCTTGTCATGGGCGGCCGAGGAGAAAGGGGCGGTCGGCCCGTTGGGGGCTGGCGCCTCCCCGGCCGGCCTCAGTGTATGCGGTCGGGGAGAAAAGGGGCAGTCAGACCCTTGTGGGTCGACGCTTCTCCGACCGGCCTCGCCGTAGGCGGCCGGCGAGAAAAGGGACAGCGGCCCCTCGGGGGCCGACGCCTCCCCGGCCAGCCTTGCTATAGGCGGTCGGCCATGTTGTAGGCGGTCAGGGAGAAAAGGGGCGGTTTGCCCATCGAGTGTAGCCGCCTCCCCAGCCGGCCTTGCTTTAGGAGACCAGGGAGAAAAGGGGTGGTTGGCCCCTCGGGGGCCGGTGCCTCCCCGACTGGCCATGTCGTAGGCGGCCGTGGAAAAAAGGGGTGGCCGGCTCTAAGGCCGCCGACCGGCCATGAGGAGGCCGGCGCAAGAGATCCCAAACAACGGTTGGCAAGCCCGCGAGCGGGAGTTAGAATCTCGTGCACGGTGGTTACGATCCGGTGCGTGGTGGTCATGGCATGGATCAGACACGGTGGTCGCGTGCGTAATGGTTTGAACCGTAACCCCCCACTTCGCTAGTGGGGGAGTGGATGTTTTGACTATGTGCAGCCCGAATTGCCTCTAAATTGGGTACGCCCCCATCACAAAAAATGAATAAAGAAATTTATGGTTCTAGCTCCAAACAGAAGAATCATTATGTCATTTAGGATCTCTGATTTCAAATTTACCTTTTTTTAGGCTCTGGTTGGCACGGTGGGCCTGGTGGCGGTGATAAACACAATGGTTAAATGGTCATTCATTAAGAATTATCTAACAAACATTATCCGTTTGAACATAGAAGTGAATAAAGGTTCCGTTTGGGGGGACTTCGATCGCATGAACCGGACCATAATTGAGGTCCGGTTCATGCGGTCGCAACCACTTGACCGGTGAAAATAAGTCCCCCCAAACGGGGCCAAAATGCTTCAGATGGACATTAAGAATGACAATTTAACTCATGACCGCCACCATCATGCCAAAAGGAGCCTTAATCTTTCCTATCAGAATCTGAGACGTATGACTTAATCTCTTTGATATAACAGAGCAAGTATTTATACGATAGGACAAGATGCGTGTTTTTGATCATCTTTGGATTTACATGGAGAGCAGATAATTGTGTTTGCACTTGTTCTTACTTCTTATTTCTTCAATTTCGATGCACGGGATGAAGTCGTCGGCCTGGGCTCAAAAAATCGTCAGAGCAGTGTTGTCGTTGCCAGACTATGCTCGGGATGGAGGCGTTAGTTTGGGCTCAAAAGGTCGGCGGAGATGTTCTTTCATTGTCGGGCTTTGACTTGGAGAACAAAAGCATTGACTGCTTAAGTTTAAAGTTAGTTGAAGGATAAACAATATAAACTAAAATAAAATGAAAATTTTGATTTACAAATAAACATTCAATAACAATTGTCCTTTTTTATTAAAGATAAGTGTTTTACTTTGAGCTAATATATATATAGTTATAAAAGTTGCGCTAATATAAACAATTTTATTAATTACTTCATTATTGTTTCATTTGTTTATTTATTTATCTTCAATCACTTAATTCTCATCTTAATAAAAAAAACTTCCTTTTAAAGTAATTACTTTTGGCATTCTTAAATTCCGCATGTGTGTTAGTACAGCATACTTAGAATACTTTGTTATTAATGAAGATATTCACTTATCATGAAAAATGGTATATGGAATTAATTGTATATCGCATCATAATTTGAATATTAATCTGTATTTACATAATTATAAACATCCAGCTCATTTAATGGTTCAATTATCAATTAATAAATACCAAAAATGATCCATATGTAAAATTTTGTGAAAGCGAGAAGATTATAAGAACACTCAACCAGTCAAGCTAAAAAAATCAGTAACAAACAGAAGAACAAGAGTCACAATTGTATTATCAATCTTCTTTACAATACGAGACATACATTGTGAGACATTATTTCGCAATGCACCCAACGAAGATCACAAAAACAGACAAGAACAAAACTGGAGGACAACACACTGTAACCGCCTAGCCGTCTATCCGCTCCGCTAAATGTCAAGGCCACGCAAACAACAACTTATTGACTGCTGATGAAAACAACCATGCCTGCAACTTCTGGTCGCCTAACCGCGAGGTTGCCTAACCGCTGAAGTCGCCGCGAACAAAATGAACTGAAACTGAGCTATCCACTGTCCGCAACTCCTGGTCACTTAACCCCCAAGGTCGCCTAATCGTTGTCCGCAACTTATGCGTACTTCTGCAGTTTGAGAAGGTTATAGCTTATGGATCTCGCCAGCTGAAGCTGTATGAGAGAAATTATTAAGTACACGACTTGGAGTTGGCGCTGTGATATTCGTCCTGAAGTTGTGTCGGCATTACTTGCATTTAGGGCTGAGCATTGTTGAAATAGGTGAAGTGGAAGTGGGGGTGATCGGTAGTCCGGGTGACCTGGGCGGACTGACCGCGCGGACTGGGCTTAGTCCGGCGGGTTGCTGTTCGGCATTGCTTGTTGCTTGCCGTGGTCAGGAGCGAACTTCGCGGACTGGTTGAGTCCGGCAGTGGGCCGAGCTCTGGAGGTGGTTCCGCGGTCTGTGCGGACTGAGGTTTGGAGTCCGCTGGATCTGTGGTTGATCTGGAGTTGCGGTGAGCTGATTCGGTTGGCGGTCTGGCCTAAGTGCTGGCAGACTGGCCTGGTTTCCGCTGTGTCCGCTGTGACCGGGCTTTGTGCCTGTGGTCCTGGACCTTGCGAGTTGGTTGACCATGGGTGGGCGGACTCGGCGAGTTGATGTTGCTAGCTGCGACCAAGGGGCGGTGTCTCTATCTCATAGGGTGGTGATCACACTCCTCACCCGGCCTATAAATAGGACCCCCCCCCGGCACCTCATTGAGTAGAAGAGTGAACAGTAAGTTGGGCTTGAGTATAGGCTGCGGACTCGTTTTTGTATCCGCGCGGGCTGTTTGCTTAACCGGTTTCTGTGTGCAGGTGGCGCGGCTAGCAGTGTCAAACCAGGAGTTTGGTTCTGACCGCTGGAGTTAGCGGGCTGCATTGGCGGTTGTCAGCATCAGTTTTATCTCAAGTTTCTTCTGTGTCCGCGCGACCTCGCGGTCTTGGCGGATAGGTGGCTTGTTCCTCTGTTCAGCAGCAGTTAGGCGAATAACGGGTTGTCCGCGCGACCTCGCGGTCTTCGCGGACTCCTTGTTGTTTGTTCGGCTTCAGCAGCTTGGCTGGGTGTGATCTGGGCGAGCTCGGCGGTTTCGGCGCTCTCGTCGGCTTCGGCGATCTCAGTGCTCTATCCGCTCGGCTTGTTTTCTTTTCTGCTTTTTCATACTGGCGAAATCATGTCTCGCCATGTATGCCTCGCCTTGTAAAGAAGTTCAATAATATTTTGATCTGCTTGCTTCTGTCTGTGTGTTTGGTTATCTACGTTGCTTCCTTCTTTCCGCGGTTCAAGTTGTGATCTGGGTAGTGCCGAAGATATTAATTTGGTGTTTGGGCTATCTTGTTGATCAACTTGAGAAAATTCAACATGGTATCAGAGGAAGGTTCAGTTGCTTGAGCGGTGTTCAACAGGCTTGTTGTTGCTCTGTGTGCTTCTGAAGGATAACCATATTGCACCATGGACGGTGGTTTTGCAAGAGGTCTTGGTATTGAGCTTCTGACGCCGACTAACTTCAAGAAGTGGAAGTCGTGCATGAAGAGCTATCTTCTGGGTGAGGAGTTATGGGAGGTCGTCGGTGGAGACGATCAAGTAGAAATAACTGCTGAGTTTGGTACAGCCGAGCAGGTAAGAGTGTGGAGGAAGACAAACGCCAAGGCTGAGTTTGCTCTCAAGCGGGCAGTGTCACCTGAACTCTTTGATCACATCTTAGGATGTGAGTCTGCTGCTGAGATTTGGACTTCCCTTGATGGGTTGTTCAATAGGAAGAATGTAGCTAGGCTACAGTTCTTAGAGAATGAGTTGGCTAAGGCAACTCAGGGAGATCTTTCTATCTCCAAATTCTTCTTGAAGATGAAGAGCTTGTGTGCTGAGCTCTCTGCTCTCGATCCTGATGAGCCAATCTCTGAGGCTAAGCTGAAGAGGCACATAATCCGCGGTTTGCGGAAGGAGTATGTGGCCTTTGTTACTTCTGTTCAAGGCTGGGCTACTCAGCCTTCTCTTCTGGAGCTGGAGAATCTGCTTGCCTCGCAGGAGAGCTTGGCAAGGCAGATGGCCGGGGTGACGGTCTCTGAAGGAGCTAGTGATGCTCTCTTCACTGAGAAGAAGAAGAAGAGATGGGAAGGGAAGAAGAAGCAGACTGCGGCTGGAGATGAATCTTCATCTTCTAAACAGCAGGAGGGGAGCCTTGCTCCTAAGAAGGATTGGAAGAAGAACCTGAAGTGCTTCAGGTGTCATCAACCAGGCCACTTCAAGCGAGACTGCAAGGTCAAGCTGCAGCCTGGGCATGCTGCAGGCAAGGAGGAAGCCTCCTCAAGCAAGGAGGAAGCTGGCTGGGGTGGAGCGTTCATGACGGGCACTTGTGTCCGTGCTTTGTCCACCAGTAACATGAAGGACGACTGGATCGTTGACTCCGGGTGTGGTCATCACCTCACCGGAGATTTGTCAAAGTTCTCTTCACTGCAGGCATACTCAGGTAACGAAGCTATCATTACTGCTGATAATACTATTCATGCAGTAGAGAAAGAGGGTATGGTAACGGTGGGAAGTGATAAGGGGCCACTCACGTTAAGGAGTGTTTATCACGTACCGGGTATGAAGAAAAACCTCTTCTCTGTGACCAATGCGGTTGATGCTGGTTATCACGTTCTGTTTGGGCCAACAGAAGTGAAGTTCCTTCGCAATGTATCAGCGGTTAAGGCTGATGTTGCTCATATAGGAAGGAGAGTTAAGGACTTGTTTGTCTTATCAACAAGTTCCTATGTTGATCGGATGAGGGCAAATGATAGCGCTGCTATGTGGCATGAGAGGCTAGGGAATGTCGGGATGGATAAGCTGAAGGCTATGTCAAGCAGGAGCCTGGTGAGAGGCTTGCCTAAGCTGTCATCTTTCGGTGAGGGTCATGTTTGTGCTGGATGTCAATATGGGAAGTCTCATCGTCTTCCATTTGATAAGTCACAAACAAGAAGCAAAGCACCATTGGAGGTTATCCATGGTGATCTGATGGGACCAACCGCGACTGCTAGCCTTGGTGGAAGCAGATATATGCTTGTCTTGATTGATGACTACTCAAGATACACTTGGGTGTATTTCTTGAAGGAGAAGTCTGAGGCCTTCAGATTGTTTGTGGAGTTCAAGGAGCTGGTGGAGGGAAGGCTTAACCTGAAGATCAAAAAGCTTAGAACTGATAACGGCGGAGAGTTTGTCTCTTCCGAGTTTTCTAACTTTTGCAGGAAGCATGGAATCCAAAGGGAGCTCACTTGTGCTCATACTCCACAACAAAACGGAGTAGCGGAGCGGAAGATCCGTCATCTGACGGAGACTTGCAAATGTTGGCTTCACGCCAAGAGTATCCCAAGGTCCTTCTGGGCGGAGGGAATGTCTTGTGCTGCCTATGTCATCAATCGGATGCCTCTGAGTCCGATCAACATGAAGTCTCCCTTCGAGATGTTGCTGAAGGAGAAGCCTAGTGTGGAACACCTTCGGGTGTTTGGATCAACTTGCTATGTGCATATCCCTGATACGCTAAGGACTAAGCTTGATGCAAAGGCAAGGAAGCTTGTCTTTGTTGGCTATGATGAGCGGAAGAAGGGATGGAGATGCATGGATCCAGTGACGAAGAAGTTCGTGGTATCAAGAGACGTTGTCTTTGACGAACTGACGTCATATGGAGGAAGCTCGGTTGAGCTGCCTGAGAGCAAGGTTGATGAAGGTCAGGAGGTGGCTGAGGTAGCTGATCAAGTGGAGCTGGCTGTGTCACCAGCAGCTCCAGTTGCTTCAAGTTCTGGAGAAGAAGCTTCTGGGTCAGGAAGCAGGGGGAGCATTGCTCCAAGCTTGCCTGAGAGTAGAGGTGAACCAGAAGAAGCAGCGGAGGTGATTAGCAAGGAGCAGCCTCTTCGGAGGTCAAAGAGGGTTATCAAGCCTCCTGCTCGCTACTGCGAAGGGAACACTGTGAGCTATGTCTCATGCTTCTTTGCAGGTCCTCTTGATGAGCGAGAGCCTGCTAGCTTTAATGAGGCCACTGGTGTCAAGGAGTGGGAAGATGCCATGAGAGAGGAGATGGATGCTCTCAAGAAGAATGAAACTTGGGATCTTGTGCCCAAAGTTGATGGCATTACTCCGGTAACATGCAAGTGGGTGTTTAAATTGAAGAAGAAGGCAGATGGGAGCATTGAGAGATTCAAGGCTCGCCTGGTGGCTCGAGGGTTCTCTCAACAGTATGGAGAAGACTATGAGGAGACGTTCAGCCCTGTTGCAAAGATGACTTCAGTTCGGATGGTGATTGCATTGGCTGCTTGCCAAGGATGGAGAATGTGGCAGCTTGATGTAAAGAATGCTTTTCTTTACGGAGAGATTGACAAAGACATCTTTATGGATCAGCCACCTGGTTTCGTTTCTAAAGTTCATCCTGATTACGTCTGCAAGCTCAGGAAAGCTCTCTACGGGTTGAAGCAAGCTCCGAGAGCTTGGTATGGGAAGATAGCAGAATATCTGCAATTCTGTGGATACCTTGCTTCAAACTCGGATTCTAGTTTGTTTATCAAGAAAAAGGGGGAGCTTTCTGTCTTAGTCCTGCTGTATGTTGATGATATGATCATCACAGGGAATTCTGAGGAGGAGGTTGCTAGGCTCAGAGCTGAGCTAGCCATTCGCTTCGAGATGAAAGACCTGGGAGAGCTTCATCACTTTCTTGGTCTCGAAGTGGAGAGGAAGGAGAGCGGGATCCTTATCTGCCAGAAGGGATATGCTGAGCGCATAGTGAACCGATTTGGCTTGATTGAGGGAAAGACTTGCTCTACTCCTATGGATCAAGGTCTGAAACTTCGACGAGATGAAGGAAGGGTTCTTCCTGACCCTTTGGTGTTCAGGGCCCTTATTGGAAGCTTGATCTACCTGACGATTACTAGACCTGATATAGCTTACGTTGTTGGTCGAGTAAGTCGGTTCATGGCAGAGCCAAGGAAGTCTCATCTTGTAGCGGCGAAGAACATTCTGAAGTATGTCAAGGCAACTTCTGACATGGGACTTCTCTACAGAAGGAATGCGAGTTTTTCTCTGCTAGGATACACGGATGCTGATTATGGTGGTGATTCGGATGACCGAAGGTCAACGTCTGGTTATGTGTTCACTTGTGGATCAGCGGGCATCTCGTGGTGTAGCAAGAAGCAGGACTCGGTATCTGTCTCCACTACGGAAGCTGAGTACAAGGCGTCTGCCTTGGCTGCTCGGGAAGCCATTTGGCTAAGGAGGCTTGTAGATGATGTCCATGAAGAAGTGCAAGGCCCTACTTTGCTCCGAGGGGATAACGAGAGTGCTCTCAAGCTGGTGAACAATCCAGTTTGTCATGCCAGGACTAAGCATATTGAGATCGATCACCACTTCATAAGGGAGAAGGTGCTGGAAGGATCTCTTGTGGTTGGTCATGTTTGGAGTGAAGATAACCTTGCTGACATCTTCACCAAGTCGCTGTCGAAGGGGCCTTTTCAGCGGCTTCGAGGTCTGCTTGGGTTGATCACCACTTCTCACTTCAAGGGGGAGTGTTGAAATAGGTGAAGTGGAAGTGGGGGTGATCGGTAGTCCGGGTGACCTGGGCGGACTGGCCGCGCGGACTGGGCTTAGTCCGGCGGGTTGCTGTTCGGCATTGCTTGTTGCTTGCCGTGGTCAGGAGCGAACTTCGCGGACTGGTTGAGTCCGGCAGTGGGCCGAGCTCTGGAGGTGGTTTCGCGGTCTGTGCGGACTGAGGTTTGGAGTCCGCTGGATCTGTGGTTGATCTGGAGTTGCGGTGAGCTGATTCGGTTGGCGGTCTGGCCTAAGTGCTGGCAGACTGGCCTGGTTTCCGCTGTGTCCGCTGTGACCGGGCTTTGTGCCTGTGGTCCTGGACCTTGCGAGTTGGTTGACCATGGGTGGGCGGACTCGGCGAGTTGATGTTGCTAGCTGCGACCAAGGGGCGGTGTCTCTATCTCATAGGGTGGTGACCACACTCCTCACCCGGCCTATAAATAGGACCCCCCCCCCCCGGCACCTCATTGAGTAGAAGAGTGAACAGTAAGTTGGGCTTGAGTATAGGCTGCGGACTCGTTTTTGTATCCGCGCGGGCTGTTTGCTTAACCGGTTTCTGTGTGCAGGTGGCGCGGCTAGCAGTGTCAAACCAGGAGTTTGGTTCTGACCGCTGGAGTTAGCGGGCTGCATTGGCGGTTGTCAGCATCAGTTTTATCTCAAGTTTCTTCTGTGTCCGCGCGACCTCGCGGTCTTGGCGGATAGGTGGCTTGTTCCTCTGTTCAGCAGCAGCTAGGCGAATAACGGGTTGTCCGCGCGACCTCGCGGTCTTCGCGGACTCCTTGTTGTTTGTTCGGCTTCAGCAGCTTGGCTGGGTGTGATCTGGGCGAGCTCGGCGGTTTCGGCGGTCTCGTCGGCTTCGGCGATCTCAGTGCTCTATCCGCTCGGCTTGTTTTCTTTTCTGCTTTTTCATACTGGCGAAATCATGTCTCGCCATGTATGCCTCGCCTTGTAAAGAAGTTCAATAATATTTTGATCTGCTTGCTTCTGTCTGTGTGTTTGGTTATCTACGTTGCTTCCTTCTTTCCGCGGTTCAAGTTGTGATCTGGATAGTGCCGAAGATATTAATTTGGTGTTTGGGCTATCTTGTTGATCAACTTGAGAAAATTCAACAAGCATATTATTCGAAACTTGAAAATCGCTCGAAAGTCGTTCGAAAATTGAGCCGAATTCGAATCGGTTAAAATTGATACGACTCAATTTGAGTCGATTCAATTTGATTTCGAGTTGATTTCGAGCCATCCATGAATCGCTCGAAATATGACTCGAATCAACTCGAATTAATTAAAAAAATTATGTATTTATTAATATATTCTTATTTTAAGATTAAAAATAACAAAATTTAAACCTAAATAAAAAATATGAAGGCTTTAAGTATTTCATTTGCTAAATTTATAGATTGTCCAATTTTATTTTGAGCAAACTAGAAACAAAATGAAAAATTGTTAAATTTCGAGCCGACTTGATTTGATTTTGAGCCGACTCGATTCGATTTTGAGCCGACTCGATTCGATTTTGAGCCGACTCGATTCGATTTCGAGCCGACTCGATTCGATTTCGAGCCGACTCGAAATCGAGCAATTTCGAGTCGAGCCGACTCGGCTCGAAATCAATTTCGATTTCGAGTCGATTTCGAGCCGAGTTCGAGTCGAAAATTTCGATTTCAAGCTGAGCCAAAATCGCCCGAACTCGACTCGATATCAGCCCTACTTGCATTGAGTGAAGCTTGACATCTTTACGAACCATAAGTGTCTAAAGAACATGTTGAACCAAAAAGATTTGAATATGCGACAAAGGAGATGGATGAAGTTTCTTGAGACTATACCTTCGAGATACATTATACTTCCGGGAAGGAAAATATTGTCGCAGATGCGTTGAGTTGAAGGGCTCCGACACAGGCCAACTGGATACAGATGCACGATGAGCATCTTATTCGAGATTTGGAGGTCTTGGAGATCACTTTGAGAGCTCTAAGATGTCAATTTTTTTATCCAAAAAATCCCCAAAAAGTCTATTTTCTATAATAAATAGGTCGTCTATTCGGCAGTGTATAAAAAAAGGGGAGTGCAAATGCATGTTTAAACTGGACGGAGATGGAATATGACCTCGCTGACAGAATTTGGCAAGCGTTGGAGTTGGATGGTAGCATGAAACGGTACTTGGCAGAGACTACGGATGGGTAAAAGGCCCAATTTTCCCTTGAAGATGGTCTCTTGTGAAAAGACAGTCGGTTGTGCGTGCCGAATGTGGGTAAATTACGGTAGAAATTGATGTACGAGACACACTTTACAAATTAATCAATTCACCCGGTGAGCACAAAGATGTTCAAGGATATGAAAAAGTTATTTTGATGGTCAGGTGTTAAGAAAGACGTAGCTCATTATGTGACGAAGTGTCAAACTTGCGCCCTAGTTAATGCTGAATGTCAGAAACATGATGGTTTCCTGAAATCGTTACCGATAGCGGAGTGAAAGTTTGACGATATATCTATGAATTTCGTGCACAGCTTGCCGAGATCGTAGAGCGGGAACGATGCTCAGGTTTCCTATATTTGAAAACAACAAATTTTCTAGTTAATGGAAGCTACCGCCCGGCGATAGCCGTTAGCAAACAAGTTAGCTCCTAATTTTTATCTTCTAATCCTGCTTATTAGTTGTGTAAATGTGCTTACGTAAAACCTCTCCACCGAAATGACTTTTCGGTTCGACAAAACGTTATTTCGTCGAACGGAGTTCGACGTTCGTCGATCGGAGTTTGACTTTCATCGACCGGCTTCTGTTCGATTTTTTGTCGACTGGTGTTCAATTTTCGTCGACCGGAGTTTGACGTTCGTCGACCGGAATTTGACGTTCGTCGACCGGAGTTCGACGAACGACGAATGGTGCTTGTTTTTCAGTTGTGGTTTGTTTTTTGTTGCTGTCTTTAGGTATCCAGGGGCGGTGTTGTCTGAGCAGGTAAGACAACGCTCAGCAAGCATATTGTTAGAGTTTAGTAATTTCTGAAAAATATGAGATAAGTTTTTTTCAGTCAGTAGTTGTTCCTGAGAGATACTGTGTTTCTTCTTCCCTAAAAATCTTTTAGTTGAATTCAAAATTGTTCCTTGATTTTGGATATGGCTGTGAGTGCGCCTCCATTGATGGTGATCTAGTGCTTGATCTATCGGTTTTCTGTTCATGTTTGGGATTTCTGATTTCTTGGAATGTTGTGTCTGTCTTGTTAATATGATATATGTTTACAAAAGTGGTATCAGAGGAGATTGGTTGTTTTCGTTCTATTCCTTTGTGCATTATATATGTAAAGAGTCCTGATCATTGATAGGGTACTTGGTGTCATCGTTGACTATCAAACTGAAGAGAAAAAATTTCGCGAGATGGCGATGGGAAGTCGAAAACACACTGAGGATGCACGGAGTGTGGGATACTGTTCAAAATCCACCGGAAGTGGTGTCAGAAGAGGGAAGAGCACAGTAGGCTAATGCCAGGAAGACGATATATGAAACAATTCTTACAAAAGACTACACTGCCACATCTATCATATCAAAGACCTTGGAGGATGGAGATGTGGAGAAGGTTATTGGAGCAGCCAATAGCCATGCTTTATGGGAGATACTTCAGAACTCGTACAAAGGAGGAGGTAGAGTTAAAGAGATGAAGTTGCAGGTGTTGCGAGGCGAGTTTGAGTCGCTTCACATGAAGGACCAAGAGTCCATTGAGGAGTATTTCCATAAAGTTTTGAAGGTGAGCAACGGGCTGAAGCTAAATGGTGAGGCGGCGGTAGATGAGATTAGGACAGTGCAGAAACTTCTGAGGTCACTCTCATAGAGATTTGATCATGTTGTTGCTGATGTTGAGAAATCCAAGGATTTGTCCAAGCTTTCATTGGAAGAGCTTATGAGTTCCTTACAAGTTCATGAGCAGGTTATGAACATAAGAAAGGAGACCAGTGCAGGAGCTACTACTACTGAGGTGTTGAATTACACCAAGAGCACACCTGTTAAGGGTCACTACACTCCTAGAGGGAGATGCACATTCAGAGGTAGAAGCAAAGGAGGAAGAGGTGATACTGGAGGAAGAGCACCTGCACCTAATGTAGAACAACCGACTAATCAAGGTGGAGGACAGTGGCAAGCTCGAGGGCATGGAAGGACCGGGAGAGGTCGAAATGGAAGAGGTTCTGGGAATGGAAACCAAGTCCAGTGCTATACATGCCATAAATTTGGGCACATTTCTACACAGTGCTGGAACAATTCAGAGAAATTTACTTCAAGACCCGCACCACCCCAGTTGCCACAGAAACCACAAAGTAGTGATGAGAGGAACATGGCAATGGTTGAGCATGTTGAGTCAAATTGCATGTTGGGTGTTGAGGCTGCGGTTATCGATGCTGAGAGTAGAAGAAACTTGTGGTACTTGGAAAACAGGGCTTCCAACCACACGACAGGAAGAAAGGAGTTGTTTATTGAGCTTGATGAAGATCTGAGTACTGAGGTAACTTTTGGAAATACCTCTACCATCAAGGTGGAAGGAAAGGGAAGAATTCCTATCAATGGAAAGCGCAGTGGTGTGAACATGATAGAGAATGCTTACTTTATACCAGGGATCACTTCAAACATCTTTAGTTTGGGACAGCTCATGGAGAGAGGTTATGAGATAACAATGAAGGGGATAGTGATGAAACTTATTGAAGCTAACAGGATGGAGGTGGCACGGGTAGAGATGAAGAAGAACAGGATGTTCATGTTGAACCTTGACATGGAGTGGATCTCATGTTTAAGAGCCACAGTGAAGGATGAGGCATGGCTTTGGCACATGAGGTATGGACATCTTAGTTTTGATTGTCTGAACAGGCTGACAAGGGAAGCTGGGGTCCATGGTGTTCCTAGCAGGCTGGAGGAGCTAACCCACATGTGTGAGGCATGTGTACTAGGAAAGTTTGCCAAGCTTCCATTCCCAAAGGAAAGTCAGTGGAGAGCAAAGAGAATTTTGCAATTGGTTCATTCAGACATCTGTGGGTCGATCACACCTGTTTCTGCAGGAGGCAACAGGTACTTGCTAACCTTTATTGATGATTTCAGCAGGAAGTATTGGGTGTATCCCATCAAGAAGAAGAGTGAGGCGTTTGAATATTTCAAACGGTTCAAAAGGTTGGTGGAGATGGAGACTGGCATGAGAATTCAGTGTTTGAGGACAGACAGGGGAGGTGAGTACCTGAGCCAGGAGTTTGTTCAGTTCTATGATTATGTAGGGATCAGGAGGCAGCTTACTTCACCCTACACTCCACAGTAGAATGGAGTGGTTGAGAGGAATAACAACACTTTGATAGAGATGTGTAGGTGCATCCTTAGAGGCAAGCATATGCCAAAAGTTTTTTGGGGAGATACTTTGGAGACAGTTTGTTATGTGTCAAACAGGTGCTCCAAAAAGTCCCTAGCAAGGGGAATGCCGCAGGAAGCGTGGACTGGCTTCAAGCCAAATGTGAGTCACTTGAAGGTTTGGGGGAGCATTGCTTATGCTATCAAGACTGGGTCGAACCTGAGCAAATTGGAAGAAAAAGCCAAGAAATTGATCTTTGTTGGCTATGATCAAAGGAGCAAGGGATACAAGTTGTATGAGCATATGGAGAAGAAAATTATGGTGAGTCAAAATGTGAAATTCGATGAGGCAGCTGAATGGGAGTGGTCAAAAGGCAAGGAGAAGGTTGAAGAAGAAGCTGAGGCTCCTCTAGTGGTGGAGACAGAATATAGTGCCAGTAGTATTCTTCCACACTTTACTGAGGAAGAAGGAGAGTCCAGAAGGCAGAAAATCAGGTCACTTGGAGTGATCTATGAGGTAGCCCCTACAAATGACGAGTTCAGCTTGTTTTGTTTACTTGCTGATACCGAGCCTTTGACCTATGAAGAAGCAGTGAGGACTATTAGCTGGAGGAAAGCCATGGATGAGGAGATGCAGTCTATTAAGAAGAGCAACACTTGGGAGTTAGCTGAACTTCCCAAAGGAAAAAAGCCCATAGGTGTGAAGTGGGTCTTCAAGGTGAAGAACGATGGAGCTGGAGAGGTGCTGAAGTACAAGGCCAGACTTGTGGTCAAGGGCTACAAGCAGAAAAAGGGAATAGACTACGATGAGGTCTTCTCACCGGTTGCCCGGATGGAGACTATTCGTATGTTTATTGCCATTGCAGCACAGAGGAAGTGGCGTCTTCATCAGATGGATGTCAAGTCCGCTTTCTTGAATGGAGATTTGGAAGAGGAAGTGTACATTGAGCAGCCTCCTGGCTATCTAGAAGCAAAGGGAAAGAAGCAAGTGTTGAGATTGAGGAAAGCACTATATGGTCTCAAACAGGCGCCAAGAGTGTGGAACAAGAGGATTGACACATTCTTACATGAGCAAGGGTATGTGAAGTGCCATTATGAACATGCAGTCTATGTGAAGGAAAGTGAGAAGGGGACACTTTACCTATGTCTGTATGTGGATGACTTGATCATCTTGGGGAGCAGCGACTATGTCGTGAGGAGCTTCAAGGAGATGATGAAGTAGGAGTTTGAGATGACAGATTGTGGTGAGCTTAGCTACTTTCTAGGTATTCAGGCAGTGTGATAAGGGGATCTTCATTTCTCAGGAGTCATATGCTAGAGAGATTTTGAAGAAGTTTGGCATGATGGGGTGTAACCCAGTGGGGACACCAATGGAGCCAAGCACACGACTGTCGAGGCACGATGAGGGAGAAGGTTTTGATCCTACATATTTCAAGAGCCTAGTGGGGAGTTTGAGGTACTTGACTTGTACCCGACCTGATATTTTGTATGCAGTGGGTATTGTGAGCAGATTCATGGAAAACCCTGTGGAGACACACCTGTCAGTGGCAAGGTGGATACTGAGATATATCAGAGGCACTTTGAGTTTTGGCCTCTTTTATAAGTGCAGTGAAGATCCCAAGGTTATAGGCTACAGTGACAGTGACTGGAGCAATGATGTTGATGAGAGGAAGAGCACTATGGGATTTCTCTTCTATTTGGGAGAAACACCCATTACTTGGTTTAGTAAGAAGCAGAAGATCGTGACACTTAGTTCATGCGAGGCAGAGTATGTTGTTGTCGGTGCATGTGTGTGTCATGGAGTATGGCTGAAGAGGTTGATGAAATCTCTGAGATTGGATGGTGATGAAGCGACTACCATTTTTGTGGGCAATCGAGTTGTGATTGAACTGGCAAAGAATCATAGCATCACGAGAGGACCAAACATATTGACACCAGATTCCACTTCATCAGAGAGCAGGTAAAAGCTAATGAAGTTCACTTGGAGCACGTGAGGATCAATGACCAGCTGGCGGACATCTTCACAAAGCCCTTGAAGGTGGAGTTATTCAAGAGGATGCGTGACAAGCTGGGAATGCTCAAGAAGAAGGAGCTGAACTTGAGGGGGAGTAATGTTAGCAAACAAGTTAGCTCCTAGTTTTTATCTTCTAATCCTGTTTATTAGTTGTGTAAATGTGCTTACGTAAAACCTCTCCACCGAAATGACTTTTCGGTTCGACAAAACGTTATTTCGTCGAACGGAGTTCGACGTTCGTCGACCGGAGTTCGACTTTCGTCGACCGGCCTTTGTTCGATTTTTCGTCGATCGATGTTTGACTTTCGTCTACCGGAGTTCGACGAACAACGATTGACGCTTGTTTTTCAGTTGTGGTTTGTTTTTTGTTGCTGCCTTTAGGTATTCAGGGGCGGTGTTGTCTGAGTAGGTAAGTCAATGCTCAGCAAGCATATTGTTAGAGTTTAGTAGTTTCTGAAAAAATATGAGATAATTTTTTTTTATTCAGTAGTTGTTCCTGGGAGATACTGTGTTTCTTCTTCCCTAAAATTCTTTTAGTTGAATTCAAAGTTGTTCCTTGATTTTGAATATGGCTGCGAGTGCGCCTCCATTGGTAGTGATATAGTGCTGGATCTATCAGTTTTTTATTCATGTTTGGGATTCTCTGATTTCTTGGAATGTTGTGTCTGTCTTGTTAATGTTAGTTAGGTTTACAATAGCTAGGTACCGTCTGCGATAGCGGGCGTCGAGTTGTTGGAGTCGAGAATCAGTGGCGTCGGTATGCTACTGCACGACGATAGCGATACCGCTAGCACTAGTAGGCCAAGTCACGGATGAGGTTGAGGCGGTCGTTAAACGGCAAAGCTGCGCTGATTGGGTCAAACGGCCACAACCTAAGCTACCATCAGGCGATAGCTCGCTACCGTGCGGCGGTAGCGAATTTAAAAAGAATGGTCAATTAAATCGTGCTCATCCATTCCTTTTGGCCTGAAGATCGGGTGACAGATTTGGCTCGTGAGTATTAAGGGTCAGGGGTGAAAAAACTCTTCTCATTTCTCTTTCACTCTCTCTGTCTCGCTTTCTCTTGGACCTTGAGAAAGAAGAAGGAAAAGAGAGGAAGGAGAAGGCTGGTTCAGTCCTCTCAAAGTGTTTGGAAGGGATTTTTGTGGTCAGATTTGCAAGCCGAGGTTGGATCTGTGAAGAGGAAGATGTTACGAACACTTCCATACAGATCTCTTGCAAATTTCATGGATCCTATGCAATCGACAAAGGTAACGATCCTCCTACTTGATCGGTGGTATCCCCGATAGTAAACTTGCATATAGAATCTGGAATCGAAGTACGGAATAGACATGATGTGTGAAGCCCATCGGGATATGTTAGTATGTGTTATGCAATCGGACCGAGTACCGCGGTAGCGCAACGGAATATAGCTGAACAATTTTAATGGCGCAAAATCATAAACCAGAAGAGATTCCACAAATACACACACAGACGACAAAATAATTACGTGGTTCGGAGTTTGGGCTCCTACGTCCACGGGGAGAGCGCGCCGGAGAAATCCACTATAATCAATGAGGTTACAAGTTACAACCAGAGACCGTTAACACGGTCGAACAACAAGAGAAAAGCAAAAACTAAAGAAGACCGCTGTCGCCGCCAATATCGCCTAGCGATATCGCCCTGTCTTCTTCCTCCTGGATCCGCCGCCTCCTACAACTGCTGTCGTTGTATGGATCCACCACTGCACAGCCGGCCGCCGGGATGAGCCCGGCCAGATGTCGATCCGTCTGGATCGCCCGAACGCCGCCGCCTCTCTGTTCTCGCCGGAGCCTGAAATCGCCGCCTCCTCCTGGTGTTGTCTGCCGCCGCTGGACAGAACACAAAGCCGCCTGAAGCTCTCACTGCTCCCTCTAATGGCTCTCACGGATTTATCCCTCTGGTTGCACAAATGAAACGGTTGGGGGTGGACTCATATTTATAGGATCAAGATCCAACATCAAATTAGGAAGATGATCTCCTATTAAGGAGATTGTCTTATTTCTCCTCATAAAAATATTCCAAATATAGAACTCCTCCAAAATTAGGAATTATGGAGGCACACGGATTGATGAGGTGTCACAATCCAATAATAATATATTCTCCTATTAATGATCTTCCTAAAAAAATTCCTAAATAGGTTTAGCCCGGATTAGGAATCGTGTCCTCCCACAGATCGATGACGTATCGCGATCCTGACAATCCGGGCACAAGGATCGCGGAGGTGTCATAATCTCAGCAATCTCCACCTTGACGCCTCACGTGATGAACTCCACATCGACACCTAACAAACGTAACTCTACCTCCAGCCTGGATCTCCCCTACTGGCGACTACAAACCCCCTCTCTCTGGGGTCCCCGCGATCAACATGCATCAATATGATTAAAGACCGTTCTTGAACTTGACTTCTGTCACTGATTTCGTCTGCATGTTCGCACTATTATCCTCCGTAGAGATCTTCCGCAACTTCATGCCTCCACCTCCAGCGAACTCCCTCGAATCCTGGTAGCGCATACCGATGTGCTTTGTCCTTGCACGATAGACCGGGTCTTTTGCAAGACAACTTGCACTCGGACTTCCACTGTGCAACTCCACCTTCTCCTGAGTGATCCTAAGTTCCTTGGTGGGACTTTTGAGCCAGATGGCTCCCCTTGCGGTGTCTGGGCACTTTTGAGACAATACTCCGCCCTTCTTCTCCACGGCTGCGAAGATTTTATCTTCGTCAAGACCCTTTCTCTACGCGAACTCCTTTGCCACGAAACTTGTCTTGTTCCTCTACTAGTCCTTTCTAGCTTTCCCCTGAGAGCGGTCTTTGCTCTCTAAAGCACTTCCATAGGAATCAGGATCTGAGGAACTGGCCTGAAAGGCATATGCTACCGTGTCATGTAGCCTGAGAGGAAATCTGACCTCTCTCCTCGCCCTTCCACTCGCAGTCGTGGTACCGATCAGTTTTTAGAGAGTACCGTAACGCTCTCCTACCATGACTACCTACGCGCATCTTCTGACCATCAAACATCCGTCGTTGCGTGCCTAGATAAATCAAGCTCTTTCTCAAACTGGGCACATACCGAACGTTGGTGAGTGTCCTGACCACTCCGTCGAACATCCTAATCCTGATGCTACCAACTCCCCAAATCTCGCACTTTGGTTCGTTCCCCATAAAAACACGACACCCTTCACACTGCTTAAAGCTAGAGAACCATCCCATGTTTGGGCACATGTGGTACGAACATCCTGTATCCATGATCCAGGAACCTGTGGTCTCAAGACTGGGTGAAACATGAAGAACGTCGGCGTCATTCTCATCCTCGGATGCCACCGCAGCCTGATGTGGCTCATATGTCTGTTCTCTAAACTTCCTCTTCGAGCACTCATTCTTCCAGTTCCCCTCCTCCTTGCAGTAGTGGCACTTCGTATTCCTGCCCCCGGACTTAAACCTAGGTCGGTCTTCCTCCTTCCCTTTTCCTCTTGATCTACCCCGGGTGGGGTCTTTACTCTTAACGAATAAGTCCTCGTCGGCTCTAGGGCTCGACTTGCTTCTCGTTTAGTTCGAGAGCAGCGTTGTCATCACTTCTTCCATCCTCAAGGTGTCCTTCCCATACAGAATCGTGGTGACCAGATGATCGAAGGACTTCGGCATTGAAGACAACAGGAGAAGAGCCTGGTCTTCCTCCTCGACCTTAATGTCCATACTGCGCAACTAAGGGATAAGTTTATTAAACACATTCATGCGATCAAGCAGCTGAGTGCTTTCGGACATCCTAAGGCTGTAAAGTTGCTTCTTCACGTACAACTTGTTCGTGAGCGACTTGGATATATACAACTCTTCCAATTTTGTCCACAGATCAGCCGTAGTCTCAGCGTCGACTACGTTATACATAACCTCATCGTCCAAGCACAGCTGAATTGTGCTGATGGCCTTTAGATCTAGCTCCTCCCACTCGTCATCCTTCTTCCCGGACTTCTCCTTTCCGAGGAGAGCTTTATGAAGACCTTGCTGGACGAACACCGCTTTGATCTATTTTTGCCACAGACAAAAATCAATTTTGCCGTCGTATTTTGGAATCTCAAATTTCGCTGTCATTGTTTTGCTCGCAGAGCTACTGGGCAATCTGAATAATATTCACGGACCAGATCTGAGAAGATAGGGAGCAGACCGATGTCGTCACCTACCGTTGACACAGATCTAAAACCGGAATGTCAAGACGATCACCCCCGCGGAACCTCCCACTGATACCAATTGTTATGTAATCGGACCGAGTACCGCGGTAGCACAACGAAATATAGCTGAGCAATTTTAATGGCGCAAAATCATAAACCAGAAGAGATTCCACAAATACACACACAGACGACAAAATAATTACGTGGTTCGGAGTTTGGGCTCCTACGTCCACGGGGAGAGCGCGCCGGAGAAATCCACTATAATCAATGAGGTTACAAGTTACAACCAGAGACCGTTAACACGGTCGAACAACAAGAGAAAAGCAAAAAACTAAAGAAGACCGCTGTCGCCGCCAATATCGCCTGGCGATATCGCCTTGTCTTCTTCCTCCTGGATCCGCCGCCTCCTGTAGCTGTTGTCGCTGCCTGGATCCACCACTGCACAGCCGGCCGCCGGGATGAGCCCGACCAGATGTCGATCCATCTAGATCGCCCGAACGTCGCCGCCTCTCTGTTGTCGGCGGAGCCTGAAATTGTCGCCTCCTCCTGGAGTTGTCTGTCGCCGCTGGACAGAACACGAAGCCGCCTGAAGCTCTCACTGCTCCCTCTAATAGCTCTCACGGATTTCTCCCTCTGGTTGCACAAATGAAACGGTTGGGGGCGGGCTCATATTTATAGGATCAAGATCCAACATCAAATTAAGAAGATGATCTCCTATTAAAGAGATTGCCTTATTTCTCCTCATAAAAATATTCCAAATATATGACTCCTCCAAAATTAGGAATTATGGAGTCACACAGATTGATGATGTGTCACAATCCAATAATAATATATTCTCCTATTAATGATCTTCCTAAAAAAATATTTCTAAATAGGTTTAGCCCGGATTAGGAATCGTGTCCTCCCACGGATCGATGACGTGTCGCGATCCTGACAATCCGGGCACAAGGATCGCGGAGGTGTCATATTCTCAACAAGTATGAATTTGTGATGATTGATTTGTGTGTCAGAGAAGACTATGTGGGTAAACGTGTAGTTTTACGGAGTTTTGGGGTGTGCAGGTAGTTCTCAAGGTGTGCTCTAGGAAAAACACCCAGATTTAGGACAAAAATATTGTCATGTCAGATACCGCTGGGTGACAGTGTTACCCAGGGGCGGACCCACCTTGGGGCGACTGTGGGGGGCCGCCCAGTCTCATTTTTTAAAAAAAATAATATTTATCATGGTTTAAACCGTAGCAATCGTGACAAATATTTTATTTTTTTTTAATTAACAGTATTAGCCACAAGTTAAACTGTGATAAGACACAATTTTTTAATAAATTACATATATTAGTCACGGCTTAAACTATAAACCGTAGCCAATATCCTATTTTTAAAAAATTAACGCTATTAGCTTCTGTTTTAAACCATGGCTAATATCATATTCTTATAAAAAATTTACAGTATTAGCCACAGTTTAAACCATGACTAATACCATATTGTTCAAAAAAAATTATATTGGGCGTAGTTTAATAGTATGAATCAAACAATTTTTAAATCCGCCCACACTGAAAAAAAAAATTCTACGTCTGTCACTGGTGTTACCGCTGGCGGTATCTCCCAGTGAGATATTTTGTGGTTGCAAAGCCTGTGTCCATGAGACAAGGTGGGTATCATGTTGAGTTGTTGAGCCTGGAGTGCCCAGCTATGGTGACCGTGAGTGTCAGTCTTAAAACATAACGAGGTTATGTATGTTGTGAATGGGAAAGGGGAGGTTGAACCGCTTCCTGTCTTTCACTTTGATTGTCTTGGTTTTCAGCGTTGGCATGACAATTTGAGCAACGGGAAAGAGTTGATCTGTACCTGCGTTGTGGCGCTCTTGTACTAGATTGCCTAAAGCTTTGGCTTTCGTCGTTGGTATAGTTAGAGTCATAGGCAACGAGCCGAAAAGATTAGATATGTTCAATATTGACCATCAGTCTGTGACTGAGGATGGTGGTGGGACTGGAAAAGTCCAGTACATCGATAATGTGCCCTGAGTGCACGGGACGTGTGGTCTTGCGTGCCAACGTCTGTGGTGATTGAGATATAGATATATTGTCATTCTGCTTGCTTGCAGGGAAGAAATTATACCGCCCCGAGAAGAGGTGTGACCATTATAAATTGGTCGGCTAAAGCTGACCATTGTTTTGTTTTGTCATGTCTTTGTGGATTGTCCCTTTGCAGGTGCTGGAGAGCCGAGCGGGAACGTGAGTGTCAGTCTTAAAACATAACGAGGTTATGTATGTTGTGAATGGGAAAGGGGAGGTTGAACCGCTTCCTGTCTTTCACTTTGATTGTCTTGGCTTTCAGCGTTGGCATGACAATTTGAGCAACGGGAAAGAGTTGATCTGTACCTGCGTTGTGGCGCTCTTGTACTAGATTGCCTAAAGCTTTGGCTTTCGTCGTTGGTATAGTTAGAGTCTTAGGCAACGAGCCGAAAAGATTAGATATGTTCAATATTGACCATCAGTCTGTGACTGAGGATGGTGGTGGGACTGGAAATGTCCAGTACATCGATAATGTGCCATGAGTGCACGAGACGTGTGGTCTTGCGTGCCAACGTCTGTGGTGATTGAGATATAGATATATTGTCATTCTGCTTGCTTGTAGGGAAGAAATTATACCGCCCCGAGAAGAGGTGTGACCATTATAAATTGGTCGGCTAAAGCTGACCATTGTTTTGTTTTGTCATGTCTTTGTGGATTGTCCCTTTGCAGGTGCTGGAGAGCCGAGCGGAAAATAGCGGGCTGATGCCCTTTTTGCTAAGCTGGCTGGCACTCGAAGTCCCAAGGGCGAAACACTTACTGTTTTCATATATGATCGGTCTGTGTGCAGATGTATGTAAGACACATATGTAAATGAAACAGTTTGTAATGCTTTAAGACCAAAATCTTTGTGTATGTATATGTCATTCCTATATTTTAGTGGACATTCATGTGTTGGATTCTAAGTAATTTTAATGTTTTCGCTAGAATGCAACTCTGAGTTAGGGTATGTGAATGATTTGATTTTAATGCGTAACTCTACTGACTGTCTGTGAAATATGGCGTGAGGCTCCGGTCGGACCTTCTGTTATATTTTACGTGACGGATGGGGCTGTTCCAGAAATTCTTCTAAAGATCTTCAAGTCACTTGAAGATTTTTGAAAGGGTCTTTGAAGGATGAAGGAGATTCATGATGGAGCTCTCACGCACATAAGAGATGAAGCCGGAGGAGAATAGCATGGAAATGGAGAAGACCTTGGGGTCATATTTAAAAGCCTCAAGGATGGTAATGTGGTTATGCGATTATCCACAAACCAAAATCACCATGTTTACAATTCACAGACCGTTTTCTTAAATTTGGCTAAGTGCACCACCCCACATGACGAGTGGTTATGGGAGGTATATGCGACGATCGAATGGTGTAGATCGAGCAACACCGATCGGGCGGCGGAGGAGAGCCACCCGAAGGAGGTCGTTCGGAAAGAAAGCGACCAACAAGAAGGCCCGTCGCGGGCCGCCACGGTCCTGAGGCGCGGAGGCCGCCGACTGCAAGAGCAGATGCGGGCTATCGTGGCAGCAGGCGCAGGCTCTCACGACTGCGAGCACGCGGACTCTCGCGGCCGCAGGCGCATGGCCGCGATGCTCGGCGGCGGTCGGTCGTGAGGCCGGCAGTAGCCTTTGCGGCTGCGCGGTGGCCGGTCGTGAGCCCGGCCGCGTCCGCACTGCCGATCGAGGCGATGAGTTGCACAGCCGGCACATGCGAATATGCGATCGACGTCGATAAATAACCGAAGAATCACGTTCATACTACCATCGTCGCCGTGCAAGTCCAAATCAATCCGAGATGTGTGATTTCGAGCGGGGCTTACAGACTGAAGGAGGAGAAGCGCTTGCTTGCTTTCTTCTGTCTTGCCTATTTCCATGCCCCCCCAAGCCCCAATTATATACAATTGAAAGAAACCCCTCTCCACCCTAATTATTAGGCCCGCTCGCAGCATTACGGAATTTAAAAACGTGCGCCTATTCCAGCACGTGCTTGCATGGCCTCCAGCGGACGATGATGGCGATGCGATGGAACAGCTTTATAGCCGTTGAAATGCTGCACGTGGGATGATGAGAGGGGATTGAGGCTAGCACGTGGTGGATATCACAGCCAGAATGGGGCTGGCCGGCTAGTTTTAGGAGTGATGATGAATTGATGATGAAATTTCTTGGCGACGACTTACGGAAGGTGGTGGTTAATTTCGTACTTTCGTCGCGTCATTTTCCTTCGTTTGGGCTTTGAATTTTTTAATCACGTTTTATTTTCGTTTCAGGAGAGTTGAGAGTTGGGTTCGCATTTTATTCTTAAATATGTCGCTTTAATTTTAGGTGAGGAAAGGAACAAAGATCTCTTGTCACACGCGTCTATCGCAAATGTTGATGGGAATTGACCCACACAAATCCAGGCATGCAAGCAGAGAAGAGAATAAAGCGACAACACAATAAACACAAGGATTTAAGTGAAAAACCCTCTCAACAACAACGAGGGAAAAATCACGGACATGACACACAAAATACATTATAATCAATGAGGAATACAAGAAAAAACTAGGTTTGTCCCACGTAAAACACACGAGATTCGATAAGCCGAATCTCCTCACACGCCTAACGGTGAACGAATCTCTTCAAGAAAAAGAAAACAACCTTCATACAGGCGACGAAGGCAAGATTGAAGTTCCTCGTGGCGAAGACGATAGCATCGGCGCTTAATCTCCCGTTTTTCTCTCCCGAAGAATTCACGGTGAGCGGCAACAGCAATTTACGCAAACGGCGGCCTCTCTGGACGTCTGACTGCGGCATTTAGACGTGGGGTTAAGTCATAAAAAAACCACCTCCCTTTAAATAGGATCCCCCCTCCGTCTCGTCGATATGCCTCTACCTTCTCGTCGACAAGCACCAGCCTGTCTCGTCGACATATTGTTATCTTCTTGTCGACATGCTCCAATCTTGTTTCGTTGAAAAGTCATTGAGACACTTCTTAATTAAGGGCTGGACCCCAACAAATCCAACCCAGAGATGTGGATCAGTGCAACACACAAATCTCAAAGTGGAATGCACACATCTCAATCACGTTGGAAACATGTAATAGTATTTGGGCCCCACTGTACACGCTTCCACAAGTGATACCAAAGACATGTTACGACCCTGGGGCCTATGGGTTATAGGTCACCACGCTTCCGCTGCACAACTCAAATTACTAGCATGAACTTGTTCACCGAGCACACTAGCTACTTCATATTTACATACGGTCTCCGCTTCAAAATTCCTTCATCCCGCAACCGTCTTCACTTCTGTTTACTATCATGGTGAATCCCATGCACGGATCGGGATCCTCTCCATTTCAAATGAAATGGAGGGGATCCATTTCATCTTTAGTGGACAGGATTATTCCCCCAAAAAATCTAGTGGACACGATTTTTCCATGCCGACTCCAAACAAATCAGCTCCACATTCGTTTAACCTTCTCAAATGTTGAGGACGTTGAAGTTGTCTTCTGACTTGTACTATGCTCCAACTTCTCTGATGTTGTGCCACTTAACATTGACTCCGCTTTGCTAGTAGTTGACTCCAATATTTTTTTGATAAATACACAATTTTATATGGTGATTGTTAACCGCAACCTGTTATTGGCTAGTCACACCCCAAACTCTACTAATTTTTTGCGTCTTTTCGAAATAAATCTTGTACATGCAATTTCAGGAAAAGTGTTCAACACGAAAGTTGTAGGTCTCGACGAGATCTACAACTTTCTTGTCGAACACTTTTCCTGAAATTGCATGTACAAGGCGTATTTCTGAAAAACGTAAACTCTGAGCATATTTCCAAAGTACGTCTTGTACATGCATTTTTATGAAAAGTGCTCAACACGAAAGTTGTAGATGTACAACTTTCGTGATGAACACTTTTCCTAAAAATGCATATACAAGACGTATTTCGAAAAAACGTAAAAAATAATGAGATTTTGGGGTGTCACTAACAAATAACCGATTTGTGGTTAACAATCACCTTTTATATAGGGTGGTGTTAAAGGCACACCAACTTCGGCTTTGTGCACACCAATACTATGTGCACCCATTGAAATTTTATGTGCACACCATCTTCGGCTTTGTGCACACCAATACTATGTGCACAGTCTGAGCAAACATAGCTGCAATGTATGTGGACTCGTTGGGCGCCGTTGCCGTCTCCTTCATCAGAGCAAACAGATCGACGGCAAGGCGGCCATGGTCGTGCATCGCGAGCCATCCGATCATCACGTTCCAAAGCACGACGTCTTTGCTCGAAACCCAGCGGAACACCTCCAAAGCTGCTTCAACGCACCCGCATCTGCAGTACATGTCCACAAGAGCTGTGGGGAGGATGACGTTGCTGTGATTGCATAGTTTTTTTTAATGAAATATGCGCCTTTTTGAACCGCGTCTTTTACGTGCATTTTTATGTAACGTGTTCAACATAAAAGTTGTAGATCTCGACGATATCTACAACTTTCATGTTGAACACTTTTTGATTTAAAGCCGTTTAGGCCCCCGATTTGGCCCCCGAAAAAAATCACGCGTGAATTTTCAAATCAAAGTGTTCCGCGTGATTTTTTTCGGGGGCCAAATCGGGGGCATAAACGGCTTTAAATCAAAAATTGTTCAACATGAAAGTTGTAGATATCGTCGAGATCTACAACTTTCATGTTGAACATGTTTCATAAAAATGGACGTAGAAGACGCAGTTAAAAAAAGCGCGTATCGGAAAGGGGGAGGCGGGCTGCTTCGGCTTTAGTTGGGTGGGGTTTAGAAAACCTAAATTATTAAGGATTATATTTTTGATAGGTGTGCACATAGCCGAAAATAATGTGCCTTTAACACCACCCTTTATATATTGTGCTGATGTGACAACTAATCTGTTGGAAGCATGTACAGTGGTGCCCAAATAGGAACACGGCACAAACACGAGCGCAAGCAAACCAAACAAAGTTTTTATATGTATTAATTGAAATTACACAAACTAGCATGTGTATGTAGTCAGTGTGATATCCTAGTCGTAACTAGAAAGTAATTTCAATTAATATATATATATATATATATATTGTTTGATTTGCTTGCACTCGTGTTTGTGTCGTGTTCCTATTTGAGCCCCACTCTACACACTTCCAACAAATCTACTATTAGATTTGTGCACTTTATGATAAAATGCACATATGCACTTTATCCCCCCTTTTCCATGTGTACACATTAGTCAAGGGCATATGCCCTTGATCAGGTCGGCCCGGCCCGGGCTTCTCTGAAACCGGGCTCGGGTCAGGCTTGGGCCCCAGCCCCGGAAAGGGGCCTGATCCGGCCCTCGGGCCGGGCTTTATAATTTAATTTTTCTTAAAATTTATAATAATTAAATTATTTTTTTTAAAAAATTCCCTCGCATGATAAAAAAAAATCAATTTCATTAATATTAAAAAACATTTACATTTTACAATTTACATTAATTAAAAAAAATTAAAAAAAATGAAATTTATTATCATTTTTAATTTTAGATAAAAAAAACTACAATATTAATTAATTTAACAAAACATAAAAATATGGTTTTAACTTTGAAGACAGCTACTAGATGTGCGCGTGCTCTTCAATCATCTTGTAAATTCATCGCGTCCATCTCGTCTTTGATCTCTTCTAAGCTATCCTCTAATGCTGTAATGCGTTGTTTTCTCTTCAAAACATTCAAGTAGTTCTTGTAGCAGATGCACATTTCCAGAAATTCTTCGTTGAGCCGGCTCCTCCGCTCGTTCAAAACTTTTTCACTAAGAGAAAAAGCGGACTCCGAAGCTACCGTAATAGCTTGGATTGTTAGTAAATCACGTGTCATATATGTCAAAATAGGATACGTATTAACTTTACTTTTCCACCATTTTAAGAGATCGAAGTTTTCAATCTCCTTCATGCTCATAAAATCACAGAATTATGTTTTAGTGTACAATCATAATTCATTTAAACTATTAAATATGCGTGGCTTTTTTCTACCTGCTAATTCTAAAATTTTGTTTTTAAAAGTATCCTTTGTTTTTTGTTGTGATATTTCTTTTCGGTGCCGGGAGCCGTATAAGTTATCATAATAATTGTAACACTCGGCAAAAAGAGAATTAAATTTTATAATACTAGTGTCGTCACAATCATAGAAATTTAAATTTAAATTTAATTTTGTATTTATTTCTGCTATCAAATTTTCTACGCCGTCTACGCTGAATAACGGATTTCAAGCGACGGCGCACGAAAACATTGCAGGTATTTCTCTATAATATTTAAAAAAAATTCTTCCACTATTTCAATTAATGAAAGTCACCCATCATGTTGCCTATAATAATTAAATTTTTTGTGTGATGTTTACAAAATTTTCAATAACTAATGAGCTAGTGGAATAGTACACGTCAGATAAAAAAACCGTCGCCCTATAAAAATATTTTAATAAATCAATGTAATGTCCTAATACGTCCCAATCGGCATCGGTTAAATCATAACTATTTACCATATTATAATAGTTCATAATGAGTGATTTTTGTTGAAACGCTCTTTTAAACATTTTATATGTTGAGTTACATCTAATAGGCATATCAAATTGTGGTTTCAAATATTTTTTACCTTGTGCATTTATATTTTTTAAAAATCTAGAGATCATTGCCTAGAACTATAAATGACTTTAAGCATAAGACGAATTTTTTCAATATACGGTTCCATAGCGGCTAAGCTATCTTGTACTACTAAATTTAAAAAATGACAAACACAGCGAGTGTGAAAAAACACATCATTTAGCATTGGTTTTAAATCGCGTTTTAAATAAGTAATAGCTATGTTATTGTTAGAGGTGTTATCAAAATAAATACTCATTATTTTATCTTTTAATTTAAATTCGCGCACACAATTCATAATTACATTATATATAGCTTTACCAGTGTGCGGATATTCGAAACTTTCAAAATAAATTACGTCTTATTTAACTCCCATGCATGGAACGAGATCGATCCAATGACACGTGATACATATGTACGATAATCCTACTTTTATGTTACTGTTCCAAATGTCACTCGTTAAATTTACACGACCCTCGAAATTTTAAAAAAAAATTATTAACAAATGTTTTTATTCTAAATAAGCTTTAATGGCGTTGCGTCTCAGAGAAGCTCTACTTACATGTTGATATTTGGACTGAAGGCCTCCATGTATGTACTCCGTCGCATCCTCGTTGTCGTAATGGCTGAATGAAAACCCATGTTTGATGACATATTTCATCTGCAGGTCCCGTTGGCAAAGTTGATCGTATGTCCAAATTTGTCTTGCTCCTGAAATTTGGTCCTGACTAGACTCAAGAGTTTGTTTCGACACGCAAGACGTAAGGTGTCTTGATAGTGTCGAGTTGCCGGTAAGAGCCAGCAACTTCAAGCATAATTTGCATCGCGCCTTAAATTCACGCCAACTTGAACCTTATCGAAGTGCTCCCAAACTGCCGTCTTACGATTGTGCTCCACCACTACAGCTATACTCTGAGTAGACGACCCAGGTGTTGAGGAGGACGATGTCATGCTGTCGTTGAGGGAGTGAGAGCCTTGGAGAGTGAGAGATTGAGTGAGTTGGAGAGAGAAATAGAGAGAGAGAGAGTGAGAGAGTGAGTGAGAGAGAGAGAGAGCTGAGAGAAAGTGAGTGGGAGAGTTTGAGAGAGAGAAGGGGGGTGCTCGGGTTGGGGAATGAGAGAGAGAGTGAGAGTGAGAGTGAGAGAGAGAGTGAAAGAGAGGGGGGCATTATAAAATAAAAAATAAATTTTTTTAAAAAAATAATGAGTCCAGGATCTAGGCTCTGTACAGCAGTACAGTAGCGATCAGTGGGGCAGCTGGCCACTACTAACAGTTCTTATTAGAGTCATTGGCAGCTAACGGCTCTAATAAGAGCCATTAGCAACGGCTCTTATTATAGCCGTTTAATTAACAGCTCTAATAAGAGCCGTTAACTGCTCTTATTTTTTGCTAGGCTTTGCCCGGGCCAGCCCCAAAATCGGATTTTGCCCGGCCCGGCCCGGGTTTCAGGCCGGCCATTGGCTCTAAACCTGAGCCCTATATGGGCCCTGGGCCCTGGGCCCGGCCTCAGCCCGGGCCGGGCTTTTGCCAAGCCGGGCCTAACTGAGCTTTTAAAGGGCTGGGCTCGGGCCGGCCCACTGGGCCCGATCCTTTTGAACACGACTAGTACACATACTTCTAATCAATGTTTTAAAAATAAGATCGGAGGACCTGCTGTTCAAACCATGAATTGAGACCTATTCCAATCCGATTGAGCATGAGAAACCGCCCTAATCACAAACAACCTTTGGAATTGACAGACTTTTTTCCTTGCGGCAATGCATTGTGTAAGAAGTGTACCCTCAACCAGCCAATCTTGGATAAGTAAGTCACCCACAAAGTCACTTTGCAAGTTGTTATAAAGGTCTAAAATAATTCAAATAAATCTCCGGTCGCCGCCATCGTTGGGCTGCCTGCCGAGATTGTCCGGAGGACATTCGTTATTTCAAAAAAACTGGTGATCCAGGTGATCGGAACAAAGCATCGTCATTCGTCAACCAAAGATTGAGCTGGCGCAATTACCAATGTGTCCCTGAAAGGAAGCTATAAAAATGCACACGGACCTTCATTTGAAGACAAATAACTAGAGAGAACTCGGACAATTTCTGGCGAGCACATGGGACTTAAATCGTTCCATAGCTCGAATTTCGCTCTGCTCCCTCTCTAATCCACTCATGCTTAACATGCTTGAGGACACTGCAGTCGGTGAAGGAAGGAATTCTGGAGAGCACACTCGTGGAAGCACCAAGGAACGCAACACTTGTAAACAACAGGAATATAGTGGATTTTGGCTCAACACTGATCCAGCAACGTGATTTTTCACCATTTTCGGATTTTCCACGTTAAAAAGGTCTACATGTCATTGCAGTTTGAATCTTTTTTGACTATTTGTGCGACCGATTCGACTCGGAACTAAGACGGTTCGATTCTCCGAACATGAGCTAAATCGTGCGGCCCCCAACAAATATAAAGATAAATAAATATACATTAAAGTTATACTTATATCAATATAAAATATCCATTGTTGAATATACATTAAATTTTAGTTAGTGAACTCCCGAGCATATCTAAGAAATTTCAATCATTATGTTCAAAAAATCTTGGTAGGAGTCGTAATTGTCATGTCAAACAAATTTGATAGCGACCATATTTTTGTGCAAACTCTGCAGAGCAAAAAATCTCGTCAAACGAACGACGGCTCGTAACCGCCGCATTCACAACCACCACTGCCATGAAAAATAGACTTCTTGTGGGTCGCAAGTTTTTTCCTGGTCCGGAGAATCGGACTGTCTTAATTCCACGCCGAACCGGGGCACAAACAGTCAATTAAACCAGACAACAATGACACTGAGACATTTCAACATGAAAAACCTGAAAAAAGTGAAACACGTGGTCGGATCAGTATCGGGCCGAAATCCACTATCTTCCTTGAGATTACAAATGTTAGAGTTTCCTGGAGGATGACATACCACCTCTCTGTGTACGAGTTTTAAGTATAGAAAAATGGGAAAATTTCTAAGTCCACGGAACCTTGGGGAGAGCGTCCGCAGGAGCGTCCACAAGTTAGTTCTTCAAGTTTTTTTGCCTCTGTTGCTGCGCCCACGAGAGCATTGAGCGTGAGTTGCCTAGAAAATGAGTAGAGTGAATTCCTAGCATTGGAACGATCCTATCACCCACACCAATATAGACCTCGTACCAGTCCTTGAAGACCTAGACCGACAACTCCGAGTCATGCTCCAGAAAGAAGCTGATTGAAACTTAGGGTCTGTTTGGGACAGCTCTGGCGGATTGAGAAGCTGCTGTCCGAATAGAGCTGTTTTAAAATAGATTTCTGGGGAGCAGTTTTGAAAAGCTGCTGACTGTTTGGTTGTTCTGTGCAAAAGTGCGCTTTAAAGAGTGATTTTCTATTTTTAGCTGTTTGGATAAACAATTTTTGGAAGCTGTTTTTAAATAAATAAATGATAACAGTAGTCTTTTACATAGTTCTACAAAGTACGAAAAAAAGTTCTTCCAACATCCGGCGACTGCTCTTTCCAATCCTTCCGATCACCTGCGCACGCAGTATATTTCTTCGGCAATGTTATCTCGTACTGTAGACATGTTCTGCTCCAGCAGCATCACACATATCGCTTTCAATATTATCATCTGTCGCATTGTCTTCATCCTCCGAGGGAACGAAAGAAGCCTCATCAGCATCACAAGCATTAAACTCAGGGTCCCAGCGAGACGGATGCCTACGAATGAAGTTATGTAAGGTCATTGTCGCTAGCACTATGAAACGCTGTTTCTTGAATTTGTATTGTGGCATTTTGCTCAAAATGTGCCACTTTTTTTTCCAAACTCCAAACGTTCGCTCGATCACACTGCGAAGAAATGAATGCGTCTTATTGAAATGTTCTTGCCTTCCATGTACAGGCCGACTCCCACGGGCAAAGTCTGCCAAATGATATCTTGTTTCTGGATATGGCTTCAAATAACCCATCTTTAACGGATATCCAGCATCGACTAAATAATATTTACCTGCATTTATTTGTTTTGTTAAACAAGTAAACATTAAGAAATACGAACAATTGTATTATTGTAAACAAGTTGATTAGTATACCTTGCGGGGGATGCGGAAAGTGCAATCTATCATCGGTCAATGCGCGTGCAAAGATGCGACTATCATGAACAGATCCCTCCCATCCAGCCAGGGCAAATGTAAAACACATGTTAAAATCACAGACTGTCATTACATTTTGTGTCGTCGTGCCATGACGTCCTATGTATCGTACTTGATCTTCTATGGGTATCCTCGCATCAACATGTGTACCGTCAATGGCACCAACACAATCCTTGAAAAATAGCATGTAACGAGGATCATACCTTATCTCAGCCGGAATATCTCTGAACTGACGGTCAATAGGCTTTATAGCATCAACTGATAGTAATAAAAGAGATTTAAGCCCTGCCGAAAAATATCTACTTATTGTTTCGGTCGAGTGCTGGAACCGTTCTTTCGTTAATCTAAGGGAACCTCCTTGTGCTAAGATGTACAATGTAATCTCTAAGACTTCTCTTGAAGACGTCCGTTGTGATCCTTGAAGTTCGTGATCTGCTTCCAATTTATGAAGTAAATCTACGAAAATGCGTTTAGACATCCTAAATGCATCATGAATTCTATCTGGATGCCATTCTAGTAACTCTTTGATCCATTTCGCGCCTGTTTGTGTAGATGTCATGCATGATCGCGTGTCTTTTACATAATAATTCATCGTTTCGATCGATGACATAACTACACGGCAATATTCTATATATTGCCTCCGCTCTGGCGAAAGACTGGTTGAATCCACAGAATCTTCAGGGGAGGAGTCATGATCTTCCATTATTAGTAGCTGCATTCAAAGCATCATAGAACACTAATTATAATCCATATAAATATGATAACCAAAAAGCTAATACTCTGAATAACGTACAACAGCAAAAAACAAACATAAACATCATTGTGTTTTACATACAAAACAGACAATTCATAAGAAAGATTTGTAAGCTCGTATCACTGAGCCCTCTTCTCGTACGCCTTCATAATCCACCAAACCCTCATATCTTCTGGGATACTCATGAAGATCTCCCTAGTGGTCTTGTCCCTGATGTGCTCGAGTGCAAAGTAATATAGATCCAGGTTTGTACGTAGCTCTGGGCTGCTTGAAATCAACTCCACCACCTCTTTGATCGTGACAACTGGTGGAGGCTTCAATGCTAGCGTGGACTGATGTAACTCTGACATCAAAGACAATGTCAGTCCTTTGTTCTTTCCAATCTTCCTTCTTTTACTCGCCGAGGAGGACGCATTTC
Source organism: Platanthera zijinensis (assembly GCA_039513925.1). NCBI lineage: Eukaryota > Viridiplantae > Streptophyta > Magnoliopsida > Asparagales > Orchidaceae > Platanthera > Platanthera zijinensis. The sequence goes on along the minus strand of CM077081.1, from coordinate 19,794,325 downwards.
CAGGTGTTGAACCTCCCCCTAACTCTTCAGGTCCACCTTGATTGGTCTCTATGTTATCAGCCACATCATTGTCTTCCAACTGGATCCTTCCCACATCCGGTGGCAAACTCCCAATTGAAGGAGCCCATGAGTCTTCTCCAGTTGCGACTACCTGACTGAACATAATATTCAACTTCTCCTCCAAGTCAGGTGCAATACCGCCGCATCGAAATTTTTTCGCCCCTGGGACAACCTGGTGCAATAAATATATCAATATTAGTACCTGAACAAATATAAACAAATTTACTGAAACAGAACATGATTTTGTGCAGACCTTAGCCTTCTCTGCCCACCATTCTTCTGATGCAGCAATAGTCCTCTTCTCTAGATCCCAGCCTAAGCCAGTCTCACCATGTTTCAATTCCTTCCATAACTTCCAATCCTTCTTTAAATGATCCCATTTATTTTTCATCTGCATTCGATCGTAGTTTTTGCCTGTTCTTTCTTTAAACCCTGCAATCAAATTTTTCCATCCTTCTTTGCTAAAGTGGGTGGTTGGCCGATTCCCCAACCCAATCTCTTTTATGCAGAGATCACAAAATAACATCACTTCGCTTGACTCCCAACTCGTTAGAATTCCTCCTTCCTTTGGTACTACCATTGTGCTATTAACTAATAAAATTAAAATACGAATTACTAAACATAGACACATACACGAAAAAACCTAATACACACACACACATTCAAACACACACACAACCACATCCACATACACACACACACACAAGCACATCCACATACACACATACACATTCAAAAAAAAAACATAACACACACACACTCATACAAACACAAGCATGTTTAATTAATGCATCACTTCTCATAACATCTAGAGAGGATAGAGCGCGTGATTCTCCGACTCTAAGCAATCAATATCATTATAAGCTTCAATTGCATGAAAATGTGAAGAATTGTGCAATTAACATTACAGTTATAACACATTAAAACAGTGAAATCGCAATGGAAACGGGGCTGAAGAAGACCAAACACATTTGTTCTTCTCCGTTGTTTGAAGGTGGATGCATATTATCTATCACGACATTTGTAATTGTCAAATGAACATGGAACGAAAGTAATGAATTGACAATATCAGCAAGTTTTTTTTCAAAATAATGTGCAGATTCATATTAGCACTATAACAAAATACTTACTGCAAGGATATGTCAGAACAAGAACAAACATGTAATATAGTTTCAACAACACATGCAATCATATATAGTTTCATTCAATCATACATGTGAGAACAAGCACAAGTAATATGATTACATATAGTTTTGAGAACTGGTCTCAGCAAACAGACACAAGCAAAATAATCAGCAATTCAATGGCCCAATGAGGTCATAAAGAGCTGAGAACAACAATCAGCATGTATTATTATGAACACGACAACAACATAACTCATACAAACAGAACAATCAAAATACTGAAATCCAGTGGAAACTGGAAAGAATTAGAGAAATAGTAAAATCCTAGGCAGATTCTAAATGGCTATAACCCCCAAAAGGGAATAAGAGAAATTTACGAATTTATTCCATGTCGGTGGACAACGTCACCACCTCACGATCACACACCTTGTGAATCATGGCAGGTCGATGAGACACCACCCCGCAAGGCAAAGCCAAGTAACAAATTCAAACACATTCAAACACATTCAAACCAACACATTCAAACACATTCAAACACATTCACATACACATTCACATATACACACACACACACACACACACACACACACACACACACACACACATTCAAACACATTCAAACCATTCAAACACACATTCACATACACATTCACATACACACACACACACATTCAAACACATTCAAACCATTCAAACACACACATTCACATACACATTCAAACACACACATTCACATACACATTCAAACACACACATTCACATACACATTCAAACACACACATTCACATACGCATTCAAACACATTCACATACACACACACACACATTCAAACACATTCAAACCATTCAAACACACACATTCACATACACATTCAAACACACACATTCACATACACATTCAAACACACACATTCACATACACATTCAAACACACACATTCACATACACATTCAAACACACACATTCACATACACATTCAAACACACACATTCACATACACATTCAAACACATTCACATACACACACACACACATTCAAACACATTCAAACCAACACATACACACACACACACACACATCAGAACACATTCACATTCACACACACACAGCACATTCACATTCACATGCAAACACACTCACACCCACAACACAAACACAACTACTCAAAAAATATAGCACATACACAGAAAAATAAAACATATACCTGAAAAATCGTCGATGCTAGGGCTGGAGTTGCAGATCCGGAGGAGGGAAATCTGAAATCGGCTGCTAGGGTTGGAGTTGCAGAAGAGCCGATGGACGAAGGCTAGGGCTGGAGAAGAGCGTCGCCGAGGTAGGGCTGGTCGCCGGTCGCCGTTCGGCTCTGATTCGGTCGATGGTTGCTGTCGCCGTTCGGGAGTAGTCGATCGATGCGGGATGTCGCGCTGCGGGATGTCGCGCTGCGGGATGTCGCGCTGCGGGAAGGAGACGCCGATGCCGTTCGGGATCGGGATGTCGCGCTGCAGGAAGATCTCCGGTCGCCGGTCGCCGGTCGGGAGGAGTAGCCGATGCCAAATGACGGTCGGGAGAAGTCGCCCTTCCGTCGCCCTGCGGGATCGCGATCGGGGAGGGAAAAAAATCGCAAACTGCGGTTTTTGGAGCAGCGCTTTCAAGCGCTGAACGCAGGGGGGGAGGAGCTCTGGGAGAAGTGCACTGGGAGCAGTTTTTTAAAGAGTGATTTTTAATAAAAGCTGTCCCAAACAGTGTAAAAAACAGCTCTGACGGCTGGAAAAGAGCTTCTCCAACCGCCAGAGCTGTCCCAAACAGAGCCTTAGTGAGGAGGGATCTAGAGAGTTGAAGGTTCCGTGGTAGCAATTAGTTCTTTGCCTCGTAGTCCCCTTCGACCTACGACCTACGAACCACCAGTTGGGAATTTGAGCACACGGTCAAACTCACTTTGCAGTCAATAGTCAGCTGAAGTCCGACAATCAAGACCTCATATTTTGCGATGTTACTGCTGTTGGTGGCCGAAAAATTTAACCTGATGTTGTACTCAAGAGTGGCCCCTTCTTAGCAACAATAAATTTGTGCCTGCCCCCCAAGCACACGATGCTCCATCGACATACAAAGCTTAGTGCACGAGAGTAGAATCGCCGGGGCACCGAGCAATCTCCGAAGGGAAAGCACATTCTACAATGAACAGGCCAGCACCTGAGATTTGAAATCGGGACTGGGCAGGTACTTGATGTCAAGCTCACCGATTTCTATTGCCCATTTCACTGACTTCCGAACACTTCCGACTTCTGGAGGATTGTGCGGAGAGGCAGTAAAGTGAGCACCTTGACGTATGTGCCATGTAATAAGGCCTGAGCTTTAATGCAAAGAATATCAGAGCCAAGGCTGTTTTGTCAGCCACAAGGTATCTGGCTTTGGTGTTAATCAAGACGTTGCTGAGATATTATATTGGACGCTAAACCCCTCCCTCTTCTTTGACTAGTACTGATCTAAGTGTTGAATTTTCCGGATCTTGGAATGAGCAGGAGTTATCTCAACTTAGAATGCTAAAACACAATCAGAGACACATGCAGTAACAAGAATCTTTATTGATCACAGCAATCTTCTTACAAGGCGAGACATGATTTCGTCAATGTATCAAGCAGAACAAAATACAAGGCAAACCTAACCGCGCGGACTCAAGGGGTAACCGCCGATTCCACTACTCCACTACGGAGTCCGCACAGACCGCCTAGTCCACCAAACCGCGAACTAACCGAGCGGACAGACCGTTATTCCAATGCAAGCTCTACTCGCCGATCAGCAAGCCGCCTAGCTTCCTGACCGCGTGATCTGCTGCTGCCGAACTGAACAGGTCGTCTGAAGCAGACGACTTATTGAACCCCGAAACAAGTTGTCAAAGAGATGACTGCCTAGTCGCTGTCCGCGACCTGCTGTTTACCGCCGATTGCTTAACCGCAGAGTTCGCACTGTCCCTGACCGCAATCAGAGCCATGTCCTGGCTTTCCAGCGCTATCCGCACAACCTGCACAGCACAAACCGGTCAACTCTATTAACCCGGGCGGATACCAAAATCCAGTCCGCAGCAATGGTTCGCGGGCTCACTTACTGTTCATGCTCACGCTACTTGACGTGACAGAGGGTCCTATTTATAGGCACGATGAGGAGTGTGATCACCGCCCTAGCCGATAGGATCACTGCCACCATCCCGCGACGAACACCAAGCAGTCTGCTTAGTCCGCCGCGACCTTGTGCGATAGCCAGCTCGCCTCAGCATCACCAAGGCCGGACTGACTTCCCAGTCCGCCTTGTCGCCAAAGGCCGCAAGACTTGGTCGACATCCCGCAAGACTCTGCATCAGCATTGCCTGTCCGCCATTCCGCGGAGACCCCACAGTCCGCTCCCCACAAGTTCGCAACCAAGGCACCAAGCCAACTGCCGAACTCGGCGGACAATGAACGCAGTCTGCCCGCCTTGCGGACACAACATCAGTCAGCATAACTCCGAGTCCGCAGCTAGGCATCAAGCTGACAGCTGCCGGACTCAGCGGACAAGGCTCCAGTCCGCACGTCGAGACGGACACTTCTCCAGTAAACATTCGTCTAGCAAGCAGCCAACCCACAGGGCAACACCTGCCAAGCTTGGCGGACTGAGAAGCAATCCGCGCACTACTGCGCGATATCCCCGGACTGAGCCAACCATGGACTTGGTTCAGAACCAACCAAGTCCACACCACTGGCCACCAGGGCCAGTCTGCACTTAATGGCGGACACTGGTACCAGTCCGCCAAGCTCGGCGAACTCCAGCATCAATCCGCCCTAACCGGCGAACCCTGCGGCTACCACCAGCCGCACCACAAGAGCTAGACCAAGGCATCTGTCATGCCGGTCTGCCAAGATCCAGTCCAGTCCGCACCTTGCCGGACACCGCGGATAGAAAACCTATTCGCTCGGTTACCATCTGGGAACATCCTGCTGTCTGAGCAAAAACCGGTCTGGCTGGCCGCCTCCTCTGTTCGCACAGACCGCGCAAACAGACTGCCAAGGCCGCCACTTCCAGCACATCCGCAGACTTGATTAACTGCCAGTCCTGTCTGTGCAGTCCGCGCGGACTGATCGCCCTGGTTGCCTAACCATCAGCTAACCGCTGCCTTAATGCCGACCTGCCTATCCGCCTATCCAGACCGCACAGGCCGCGCGGATAGAATTCCCAAGTCGCGCAATCTGCCACTTTCACTTCACAATTTTCAACACTAAGAACGTGCAACGACACTGCCATAAATAAATATAAGATTTCTCTGGCGATGGGCTTCGAGAGTAGTGGGGGAGATGCCAAGCATTGCTTAAGAAGCACAAAGGCGGTCTAGCACTTGTACATCTATTGGAACCCCATGTTGCGTGCCCCTCGGAGAGCCTTGAAGAGCGGGAGGTACTTATCCCCTATCTGAGCTAAGAAACGACTAACAAGAGAGCAATGTTATTCTCCTGTTGTGGCATTACACTTTGTTGACAGAGCGACGGGTTGACATTTCTTCCAACGCCTTAATTTTCTTAGGATTAACCTCGATTCCTCAGTAAGTCACTTTGCTTGTGGAAGTCTTCCAGATGGTCGTCGGGGCAGACAATCTTTATTAGCATGACAACGATGTAAACTTCCATGAACTGTCCGATTTGATCAACACACATACGGATCATCTGACACAACTTGAGCTGCCAAGTCAATGTATTTATAGACCAGTCGAGACGGACCGTCCTAGCTTGTGAGTGGGTCAAACGTGCAACAGTTTGGCATTTTGGCATTTTGGCCTTCTTTTTGACTTTATTTTGATCTTAATAATAGAGTTTGCTTGTGCTCAACTACTACTCTACTAGAGCCTTATTTGTGATCAATTTGTTACTTATTTTTTAGCACTTTGCTTGTGGAGAAGTCAAGAATGTTGTTTTATAATACAAATGTTAAGTTCATTTGGGATGTCTTTAGAAACCCTAGTTTAATTACTTTCATTGTTTATCAGACGAGTATGTATGAGGCTTAATTTAAATTTGATCGTAAGACTAATTAATACATTCCATAATGGGTTTCAGTGAGATATTCGCTATAGTTGAATCACTTGACACCAACATTACACTTTTCACGCTTGCCTCACAATAAGGTTGGTAGCTTATTAACTTGATGTGAAACCTACTTGTAATTGAGTTTTGGAAGAATAAGTGTGTTGAAGAACCACAAGACTTTGAAAAGAAAGACAAAAAAACAAAGTGTAGTAGTTTGATAAAACTTTGTATGGGATGAAACAATCGCACAAAATAAGGTTAAATTGATGGGTACTTCCTTGAGTAGGGCTTCCAAATAAGTAAGAGGAGGGAGCACAAACTATAGACTCAAGGATAAGAAAGATGCTGTCATTGTTTCTATATATGCTGATGAAATGATGTTTTGTTAAAGCATGAAAAGATGGTACTTCAATTTAATGCATGACAAAGCGATCTAAAATGAATGACTTGGGGCTATTTACACTATTTTGGGGCATAAATTTTCATTTAGAAGTTATTTGAATTTAATGTGCTAAAAGAATACTGTGAGAGCGTTCTCAAAAAATTTAGAATGCAAGGGTAAGAGATTGTTGCAACATAGTTGATGGTAAAGTGCATTTTTAGTAGAAATGACAGTCTTAGAAATTTGCAAGGTAAATTTGATTTTAGAATCATGCACAAGAGAAACAAAGAGCAGAAGTTGTTTGTCTTTTGGAATAGTGATTGAGCTAAAAGTGTTTGTAGTAAGAAGAGCACTTCAGGCATTGAATTTTTTTCTTGCTTCTGAAGTACACTCAATAGACAGTCTTTATCTACAAAAGCTGAATATGTGGCAGCAAGTTTTGCAAGCTCTTATGCGCTCTGCCTAAGGAAGATTTTTTAGAACAGACCATTTTTTATGAGTGAACAAAACACATTGACGTAAAGAAAAAGTTTCTCCAAGAGACAGTTGACAATGAAAATAGTCGCACTTGAGCAATCCAAACTGAAAAAGCAAATATCTTCACTAAAGCCCTTCTCAAACAGAGATTCTGTTTTTCAGAAAATTTCAGCTATTTTAGAGAAATAATGGTAGTTCAGCAAAAAAGCATTAGGGTGTGGCAGGGTGCTAAAGTTAATACTTTATTGGAAGTTGATTATTATTCATTGTCTTGCTTGTGTGTTAGTTCCTATGTTCTACACACTATTCCACGCTGATTGAAGTTAATGCAAATGGGGAATCATGAGGAAAGTATTATGTAGAGTCTTGATGTTAAGAGTTAAGGCATGTTTGGAGCAGTGTTTTCGTGTGGAGGTTGGAAGACCCCCTCCCGGGAAGTAAACACCCACAGGAGGAATCTTATTGCATAGTCAATCAATTAACGTCATCAAGTTCGCACTGTCCTTACATTAAGGTTATAATCAACTCATTCATCACCACTATTACACTCATCGTGATCCTTTTTAAAGTTGTATGAGTGTATGGACACAATTCATGTCGACGACTAACATCACTTAGAATTGTAGTCATCTAAAAATTACACTCAAAATCATCGTCAGCAATCTCGTAACAGAAACAAGGTGGGAAATTGAGAGGAAGAAGAGCGGGGAGATGTAACAGGTTGTATTGCAGAAGCCTGTAACAGAATCTTGTGATAATCCCATAAATAGGCATGTACTCAAAGACTGATGAATAGATAGATTAGAAGCAGGTTTAGAAATTAGACCCAGTGTAGGCTCGACCTTCTTCCATTTCAGCACTGGCAACCTCTGGCGATCTCGTAACAGCTTAAGACCATTACAACAGCAACCCAGCCGCCGCTGCATACCACCGTCATCGCCTCCGACGAGAGGCCCTTAAAAAGGATTGTCTTGTTTCATTGGTGCTCTCAATCAGAAGCAGTAATGGCAGGAACGTCCACAGAGAAGAACTCAGCATCATACAAACAACATGCAAAAGGTCACAGGAAAGCTTTGTCCGCCTCAAATCAGACCTCTCATCATCATAACAATTCTTTGGATCAAAAATTAGATCAGATTTTGCAGAATCTGCCGGCAAATGATCAAGAAGGGAGTCAATCTTGGTGCCCAACACAACCGAGCATGCCCATTGCACCTACTGTGATATGAACCAATAAGGTGGCGTCAGTGACGTGGCTGGAAATAAAGAGGTAAATCGGCGGCATTGTTTTATTTGAAATAGAGAAGGGTCATTTTAGTCTTTTTGTGTGTGCATGAGCACTATAAATAAGGCTGTAGAGGCTTGTTAGACGCGTGGGTTGTGAATTGTGTTTTCCCACTTTTTTTTCTTTTCATTGATCGTGATGGTGAGCCACGAGCTCCCCCTCTGTAACTGTGTTCAGGAGAGATCCTTACGACAGTGTTTGCTTCTCTGCATCTGATTGCAATTCAATTGTTGGCATTGTGTTTCATACTCGCTTTGCATCCTGTCATGCTAAACTTGACCGTACCAGTGGTATAATAGGCAACGACCTCTCACATTTACAATGATGGTGGCCGACGGAACACGTTCCCGCCATTGGCAGATGGAGTTGGATGTGTTGAAGCAAGCTCAAGAGGCGTTGGCCAGATCTCTGCAATCTTTGGAGGATAAGCAGGATCGCACGCTAGAGGAAATCCGCGAGATGTTTTCTAGCTTGAGATCGGATACATCGTCGAACACAGGATTTGTGGCTTCTTCCTCGGCAGATCGGCCTTCTTTTCCATCCTCGTCTTCCAATTCCTATCCGACGTGCTTAGCGCGGATCAATTTTCTAACATTTGACGGCATGACGTTAACCTACTGGTTATATCAGTGTGAGCAATTTTTTGAGCATGACAATACGCAAGCACATCTGAAGACGAAAATTGCTTCAACGCACTTGGAGGGCAGAGCTCTATATTGGCATCGGGCATTAATGGAAAACATATCAACTCAACCTGGGCCGGACTGGGAAGAATATGTGCATGCGCTGCAGTGTCGCTTTGGCTCTATACTTTTTGAAGATCCAATGAGCGAATTAAAGAATTTACAATAGCATTTGTCTGTCTAACAGTATTTAGATGAGTTTGATGCACTGCGCCACCGCGTCCAGCTATCCGAAGAATATGCGATGAGCTTCTGCCACGCGGGTCTGCGCAATGTAATCAGCTATGTTGTTCGCATGTTTCAACCAAAATCCCTTCGGGAAATGCTTTCCCCAGCTCGCATTTAGAAGCACAAGAACGCTATCCGGCACCAGAAACCTTCGATGGTACCTCTTTTAGGTGATTCTTAAGCGTCTTCTCAATTCTCCACAGCAATGGCACCTATACCTTCTTCAATTCCTGGATCGACTTTTCGACCGGCTGCAGGCACACACCATCTCACCTCCACGGAAATGGATGTTGAACGGTTGCAGGGCTTGTGTTTTTGATGTGATGAGAAGTATTCTCCTGGTCACAAGTGCATGTCTCGCCGACACTCCTATGCTTGGGAGCTATTTGTCGAGAGAGAGGATTTGGATCATGTCGCCCATACAGAGATAGAGAATAGCAGGACCCTGGGGGAGACGGAAGCGGGTATTCCCCTTCCTCAAGTTACAATACACGCCTTCACAGGCATCACTACATTTCACACCATACGGGTGACCGCCTCCTATAAAGGCCAGCCAATTGGTATTTTAACTGACTCTGACAGTACACTCAATTTCCTCGATGAAGTGGCAGCTCACCGACTGCAATGTATATTGACGCCTATTCTACCAATAACCGTGGCAATTGCGAACGGGAAACGCCTTTCTAGCTCTTCAAAGGTTGCGGACTTTAAGTGGAAGATGCAGGGGGCCAGTTTTGCCGCTGACATGTTGGTTTTGCAATGGGGGGAGAGGTAATATTGGGAATTCAACGACTGGTGACTCTGGGGGTGGAACATTGGGATTTTAGTGATCTGAAAATGGAATTGTGTGTCCAGGGAAAGAAGATATCACTGCGTGGAGCCAGAAATGTGTCAGGCACTGTGATGAAAAAATGGCGCATGCATAAACTGCTAGCGAAGGAGTGTCAATTGAATATGATTGTATGGTGTGCTGCTCAGGATAAGGTTGAGGGTTGTTTAGGAGGGGTTATTCCGGCAACTTACATAGCACAGGAGTCAGATTCACCACTCTTTGAGGTGGAGCACAATCAGCTGCAGCAGCTTCTGCAAGAGTTTCAGGATTTGTTTGTTGAACCTACTGAATTTTCCCCTATCCGGAATGAAGAGCATCAAATTCCCCTTAAATAGGAAATTGAGGGAATTAATCTTTGCCCATATCGTTATCCTCCACTTTAGAAAGATGAAATGGAACAGTTGATTCAAGAAATGTTGTGGTCGGATATTATACGGGATAGTCAAAGCTCCTTTGCATCTCTGGTGCTCATGGTGAAGAAGCAGGACAGTACTTGGCACTTTTCTGTTGATTACCGACTCCTAAACAGTCATACTATCAAAGCAAATTTTCTCATCCCACTCATTGAAAAATTGATCGACGAACTTCACGGTGCGGCATTCTTCTCTAAGCTGGACCTGCGGGCCGGCTACCACCAAGTTCGAATGGCAGCAGAAGACATCCATAAAACCGCGTTTCAGACCCATCATGAAAATTACGAGTTTGTGGTGATGCCCATTGGGATCACAAATGCGTTGGCGACCTTTCTGGGAATGATGAATCGCCTATTTCACCAAGAATTGTGCAAATGTATTCTCGCCTTTTTCGACGACATCCTAGTCTTCAGTAAAACATGTCATTGCATTTGGAGCACCTCACTCTTGCCTTTCAGAGACTGCACAGTCAACGGTTGTTCCTCAAGAAGAGTAAATGCAGTTTTGGCCAGACGCAGGTAAATTACTTAGGTCATGTGATATCCAAGTTTGTGGTCACCACAGATTCAACTAAGATTAAAGTCATGTTGGATTGGCCTACACCCACCACCTTGAAGCAGCTACGAGCATTCCTGGGGTTGACAAATTATTATCATCAATTTACTACCCGGTATGGTTGGGAGGCAAGACGCCTTACAAAATTGCTTAAGCCGGGAAAGTTTCAGTGGACAATGGCGGCGAACAAGCCTTTTTTGGCTCTAAAGAATGCAGTATCCAGCCCTCCAGTTCTCTGTTTGCCAGATTTTTATCAACCAATTGTTCTAGAGACCGATGCCTCTAAAAGAGGGATCCGACCAGTATTAATACAAGGTGGATGGGCGGTAGCTTATTTCAGCAAGAGCTTGGGTAAGAAAAATTCTCTTCTATCCACTTACAAGAAAGAGTTGATGGTCATAATGTTGGTTGTTCACAGTGGAGGCACTATATCATTGGCGGAAGATTTGTAATTTGAATAGATCAACGCAGTCTGAAGTTCATCTTAGAACAAAAGTTGTCCATCGTGGCACAACAGAAATATCTATCCTAAGTTAATGGGATACGATTATGACATATGGTACAAGTCTGGGAAGGAAAACACGTGCAGATGCTCTGTCCCGTCGCTTTGAAGAGGACGCGGAGGAGCTGCAAGCGTTGTTTACAGTGACTTCAGACATATTGCAGCTCATCAAACAATCTTGGACTGGGGATAAACACATACAAAAGACTGTTGCATCTAAGGAAGCAGACCCATAGGCTTACCCCAAATATCAGTGGTCGCGTGGAATGTTGACGCGCAGGGGCCGCCTGGTTGTCGGAAATAAAACTGCAGTGAAAAACAAGTTGTGGCAACTTTATCATGACGGGGCGGTTGGTGGCCACTCTGGTATTACTGCAACCTATCGGCGAATGAAGAATATGCTTTACTGGAGAGGGATGAAGCCTGATATATACTCTATGTAGCATGGGGACGGAAACGAGATACGATACGAAACAAATACGGGAAACGTGATTTTAAAAAAAAATAAGATACGGGAAATGTTTTTAATTATTTTTAATTATTTTAATATAAATATTAATTAATATAAGAATAAGACAACTAACAAACTATTTGTACATATCTTGAATTGTAACGAAAAAAATTAATACGACTATATTATATATCATTGACATTTTATATAATGTCGCTACTTGAATCCATGTTATGAAAGATAAGACCTAATTTAAACAGCAATGAAATTCATAACAAACAATGTTAACAAACTCATAATAAAATTGGATCATGCGAGAAATTCCTAGCTACACACATTGTTACAGAGCTACACGACGATGAGCCTCTTTGGAAAGTTTACACGTGTCGAGCGCGTATATCGGAGGGGACCGCCATTACCGCAGGAGATAATTAATCAATTACAGGACGTTATTTGTTTCTTTATTTGTTTGCGCCAATTTTGGGCGTTATTTGTTGCTTTATTTGTTTGCGTCATTTTTAGTAATTTGTATTTCCTAAATTAAGTTATTTCCTTTTGTATTCGCTCCTTATCACTATAAGAGGACGTGTAAGTCTTGTATTAGAATTATCTCGGATGAATGTTATGTTTTCTCATCTCTATCCCTAATCCCCTCTCTCTCTCTCTACCTCCCCTCTCTATCTCTCGTCTCTTATCTCTCCGCTCCCCTCCCTCTCACTCGACTCTGCAACAAAGTGGTCCGACCTGCCCTCTCCGCCCGCCGGAGAACTAGCCCCCCCTTGTCCCGTACAGCCGCAGCCGTTCGCCGCCGCATTCCATGGACGCCTTCCCCGAGACGTTGAGTGCTCGGCCACCGTTGTTGTCTCCTAGTAGGTCGTTGTTTCCCGTTCGCCCTCATGGCCCCCAACACTCGTTCAATTGTGGATCTTCAGCAGGAGGACACCGCCGCTGAGGCCCTCCGCCGCGTCGAAGCCCAGGACGCCCTCGTCGCCTTCATGCACGCCTCCATCCTCGCCCTTCATGCCAAGTTTGATGCGCTCCAACCGCCCGCCGCCTCGCCCACCAGCGGATCCGCGGGCTCGGGCCCCGGCGGGTCCCTCCTCGGGGCGCCACCGTTTCCGCCCATCGGGGAGACCCCTGCCCCGTCGACCCCTGGCCATCCGACCCTTTCCTTGGACCTCCCTAGCTTCGTCGGCGTAGATCCGATGGGGTGGATCGCCAAAGCGGAACAGTATTTCGACCTCAATCACACTCCCGACCACGACAAGGTCTATACCGCCGTCGTGGGACTCGACGGCTCCGCCCTACATTGGGCCCGATGGCTCTGCCAGACAAACCCGTCCATCTCATGGTCGACACTCAAGCAAGAGATGATAGGCCGCTACGATACCAGCTACTCGGGCTCCGCTATCGAACGACTGCGTGGGGTACGCCAACTCGGTACACTGGATGACTACATCGATGAGTTTGTGGCCCTCGTCACCCATGTTCCAGGCTTACAACCGGATCACTACCTCGGCTTCTTCATGCAGGGCCTCTTGCCCCACATCCGCTCCCGGCTTCGCACACATCACCCCAGGACAGTGTCCGAAGCCCTGGACATGGCCCGCCTCATAGAGGCGGATTTGGCTCCTCGACACACACCACCTCCGGGCAGACACCCGTCGGGGGCCGGCCTTGGCAGACCACCACCCCAGAGCCGTCAGCCCCTCGGGTTGCCTCAGCTGCTTGGCCAGCTCGTCCGGCCGCCCCTAAGCGTTTCTCCAACCATGAGTTCGATGAGCTCCGTCGCAAAGGGTTGTGTTTTCGCTGTCGGCAACCCTACTCCCCGACCCACGTCTGCACGGTCAAGGAGTTACGGGCCATCATCGGCGATGCCGAACCAGAGATCACCTTGGCCGATTTCGAAGACCTAGAGATCACAGAGGAGGATGCCACCGACGGCACAGGCGTCGCGGCTTTCCATTAGTTGGAGCTTCCTTGTTTTTCCGTGGGTGGCATTTCTGGGCCGCAAACAAGGAAATTGGTCGGCAAACTGGGCGACCGCCACATTATTGTCATGGTGGACAGCAGGGCGAGCCATAATTTCCTCTCCACTCATCTGGCACACCAACTCCGACTATCGATGGAACCCGCGCCAGACTTCATGTTCAGTTTGGGCGATGGCCGCCGGCGAGCGGTCCAGGGCCGCTGCCCCTCCGTTCCCCTTTCAGTGGGCCCTTACTCGGTGACGGAGGATTTCTACATCTTCGGCCTCGACGGAATCGACGCTATCTTAGGAGTGGCGTGGCTCTGCACACTGGGGGACGTACGGGTCAACTGGAAAACTATGACGATGTGGTTTCTCCAGGACGGTCGGGAGTGCTGCCTGGTGGGGGATGCAGCCCTACTTCGTGCTCCCGTCTCCTCCCGCACGATTTAGAGGACGACGGACGTCGAGTTTTCAGCATGGCTCTGGTCTATCACGGATGTGGCCCCACCGACCCCGACACCACCTCCGGATATGCAGGACCTCCTGTCGGAGTTTGCGGACCTCTTCACGGCACCATCAGGCTTACCACCAGCCCGGCCACACGACCACGCCATCCCTCTCCAACCTGGTTTGTCGGCGGTATCAGTCCGCCCTTATCGCTAAGGGCACGTGCAGAAGGACGAGATCGAGAGGCTCGCCCACGACATGTTTATAGGGGCCCTCATCCGCCCCAGTGCGAGCCCCTTTTCTAGCCCGGTACTCTTGGTCAGAAAGAAGGACGGCAGTTGGCGCTTCTGTGTGGACTATCGGAAGCTCAACAAAGCAACTGTTCCAGATAAGTACCCGATACCGGTGATCCAGGAGCTTCTGGATGAGCTCCACGGCGCCACCGTTTTCACCAAGTTGGACCTCTGTGCCGGCTACCACCAGATTCGCGTTCGGCCGGCCGACGTCGCCAAGACGACCTTCCGGACCCATGACGGCCACTACGAGTTCCTGGTTATGCCTTTCGGCTCGACCAACGCACCAGCAACCTTCCAGGCCACGATGAACGACATATTCCGGCCGGTACTTCGCCACCATGTACTTGTTTTTTCGATGACATCTTGGTCTATAGTTCTTCGTGGCAGGAGCATCTACAGCACGTCCGACAAACATTGGCGACTCTCCAGCACCACCACCTCAAACTCCACCCGACGAAGTGCTCCTTCGGGGTTCCAGAGGTGTGTTACTTGGGGCATACCATCTCCGCGGCAGAAGTTGCGATGGATAGCGACAAGATCGAGGCGGTCAACCGGTGGCCAATCTCGTCGTCTCTCCGTGATGTGCGAGGATTCCTGGGCCTGACGGGGTACTATCGGCGGTTCATTCAAGGATACGCCACAATAGCCCGACCCCTCACCCAGCTTCTCAAGAAAGAGGCTGAAGGCCCCTTCGAATGGCCGGCAACGGCCGCCGCCGCTTTCACCGCTCTCCAACAGGCCTTGGTTCGGGCCCCAGTGCTAGCTATGCCGGATTTTTCCCAACCCTTCCTCGTGGAGTGCGACGCGTCGGGCGTCGACGTGGGGGGTTGTTCTCATGCAAGCTGGCCGCCCGGTGGCCTATTTCAGTCGCGCATTCTCGGACACCATTCGCAGCCGATCAGCATACGAGAACGAGCTCATGGGCCTCGTCCTCGCGGTATAACATTGGCGGCCCTACCTACTAGGCTGACGATTCATGGTTCGCACCGACCACCATAGCCTTCGTTACCTCCTCCAGCAGAAGATCGTCACGCCCGCTCAGCAGCTGTGGGTGGACAAGCTACTGGGCTATGACTTCAGCATCGAGTTCCAGCCAGGGAAGGCGAATCGCGCAGCCGACGCTCTCTCACGCAACCCTATACTTGCAGCCATCTCCCGGCCGGTGTGGGAGGGCGCGGACACCCTTCAAAAGGAAGTGGAGGCAGACCAGGCACTGAACAAGATTCGGTCGGCCCTCATCATAGATGACACCGCCCACCCACCGTTCTCCTTGGTAGATGGCCGCCTACTCTTCAAAGGCCGCCTCGTGCTCGCCCCCTGCTCCTCGAGCATTCCTCGATTACTGGCTGAGTTCCATGCATCCCCGACAGGAGGACATGTCGGGGCATACCGGACGTATCGATGGCTGGCAGCCTCACTTTATTGGCCTCACATGTTCCGACAGGTCAAAGCCTTCGTGGCCGCCTGCCTCATCTGCCAGAAGGCCAAGTACGAAGCCGTTTTTTCGGGGGGTCTACTCCAGCCGTTGCCTATTCCCGACCGCATTTGGGACGACGCCGCCATGGACTTCATCATTCGGATGCCCCGCTCTCAGGGATTCGACTGCATCTTAGTCGTAGTAGACCGGCTCTCGAAGTATGCGCACTTCGTTCCACTCCGTCATCCTTACACGGCAGCCACAGTTGTTGACGGCTTCATTCAGGGGGTCGTACGCCTTCACGGGCTTCCCCGATCGATCGTTAGCGACCAAAACCTGCTCTTCTTGAGCGCCTTCTGGACTACATTATTTCGCTTGCAGGGCACCCGTCTCCGCATGAGCACGACATACCATCCCCAGACCGACGGCCAGTCAGAGGTGCTCAATCGGTGCTTGGATAAATATCTCCGCTGCTTCGTGGGAGAGCAGCCGCGTAGCTGGGCCAAGTGGCTCGGGTGGGCCGAGTACTCATACAACACCGTCCACCACCAGGCGGCAGGCATCACCCCATTTGAGGCAGTTTACGGTCGTTCCCCTCTGTCCATCGTTCGCCACCTTCCAGGGGAGTGCCAAGTGGAGAGCTTGGCATCAGCTCTGCGCGACCGGGATACTATTTTGGATCACTTGAAGCACCACCTCCGACGGACCCAGCAGAAGATGGTCTCTTTCGCCAACAGGAAACGGCGGGATCTCTCTTTTGAAGTAGGGGACAAGGTCTTCATCAAACTCCACCCATACCGCCAGCTTTCAGTGGCCCGACGACCATGCCCAAAATTGGCCGCCCACTTCTTTGGGCCATTCAAGGTCCTTGCACGTATCGGAGCAGTAGCCTACTGCATTCGCCTTCCGTACGGGAGCCGCATCCACCCGGTCTTCTATGTTTCGCAGCTGCGGCGCGCGGTGGGCAAGCACGCCACCGCGGATCGCCTTCTGGCCGACCTCGACCTTTCCGGAGACGCGCCTTACTACCCAGCCTTGATCCTCAATCGACGATGTCGCACCCCAAGGGACCCTACGACCGACGAAGTTCTGGTGGCTTGGACTGGACACCCTGACTCAGACGCAATGTGGCTCCCCAGGGATGATTTCCGTCGCCAATTCCCCGACTACTGCCTTGAGGACAAGGCACATTTTACAGACGGCGACATTGTTACAGAGGTACACGACGACGAGCCTCTTTCAAAAGTTTACACGCGTCGAGCGCGTATATCGGAGGGGACCACCATTACCGCTGGAGATAATTAATCAATTATGGGACGTTAATTGTTTCTTTATTTGTTTGCGCCAATTATGGGCTTTATTTGTTGCTTTATTTGCTTGCGTCATTTTTAGTAATTTGTATTTCCTAAATTAAGTTATTTCCTTTTCTATTCACTCTTCATCACTATAAGAGGACGTGTAAGCCTTGTATTAGAACCATCTCGTATGAATATTATGTTTTCTCTTCTCTATCCCTAATCCCCTCTCTCTACCTCCCCTCTCTATCTCTCGTCTCTTATCTCTCCGCTCCCCTCCCTCTCACTCGGCTCTGCAACACACATTTTTTTGTACAATAATAGATTAACCGTTGAGTGGAAAATTCTAGCTACACGCATTTGTTACTACTATAAGTGCTACATAGATCACATCAAATTAACATGGTGCTAACATTAAGAACTCAAGTTTTGTGGAAGGAAAGCCATGAAGAGCAAGGGGAAAATCTTATCTCCATTACTTGTTTGAGTTGGAGTTGTTGGGGGATTATCAATGTAAATACCATAAGCAAAATTAGATTACTTAGTAACATGTAGAAAATACAGATGTAGACGTACTTAGCAATGTTTTTAGGCATATATTGAATATTAATACGATACAGAAAGAAGAAGCAGGAGAAGAAGGAGGAGAAGAAGAAGCAGGAAAAGAAGAAGAAGAAGAAGAAGAAAAAGAAGCAGGAAAAGAAAAAGAAGAAGAAGAAGAAGAAGAAGAAGAAGAAAAAGAAGAAGAAGAAGAAGGAGGACAAGCAGGAGAACAAGGAGGAGGAGGACAAGGAGGAGGAGGAGGAGGAGGAGAAGAAGGAGGAGGAGAAGAAGGAGAAGAAGGAGGAGAAGAAGAAGAAGGAAAGAAGAAGAAGAAGAAGAGGAAGGAGGAGGAGGAGGAGGAGAAGAAGAAGAAGAAGAAGAAGAAGAAGAAGGAGAAGAAGAAGAAGAAGAAGAAGAAGGAGAAGAAGAAGAAGAAGGAGAAGGAGAAGAAGGAGAAGAAGAAGAAGAAGAAGAAGAAGAAGGAGAAGAAGAAGAAGAAGAAGGAGAAGGAGAAGAAGGAGAAGCATGAAAAGAAGGAGGAGGAGGAGGAAGAGGAGGAGGAGAAGAAGAAGAAGAAGAAGAAGAAGAAGAAGAAGGAGAAGAAGAAGAAGGAGAAGAAGAAGAAGGAGAAGAAGAAGCAGGAGGAGAAGAAAAGGAGGAGGAGGAGGAGAAGAAGAAGAAGGAGGAGGAGGAGAAGAAGGAGAAGAAGAAGGAGAAGAAGAAGAAGAAGCAGGAGAAGAAGAAGAAGGAGAAGGAGTACCTGCGGGATCGGCGGAATCGGGAGCGGAATGCCGGCGGGATCGGGAGCGGAACAGGAAAACCTAATGCGTAAAATGAAATACGTGAGCTCTATATCTCACAGAATAGCGTATCCCACTTGCGGGATACGCGATTCCGAAAATAAAATATATTTTTTAAAAAAATGCGTTTCCTGGAGTTTCGGAAACGCGTTTCCACGCACTTCCCTTATCCGGTACGCGTTCGGGATCATTTTTAAGTATTCGTGCTTTGTAGTATATACATGTATATTCAGCAATGCTCGGTTTGCCTCCGTTGTAAGGCAGACCATCAACGACCAATGGGGTTGTTGCAACCTCAGCTCATTCCTGATAGGATTTGGCAAGCAATCTCATTGGATTTTATAGATGGTTTACCTAAAAGTGAGGGGAAGTCAGTTGTATTGGTGGTTGTCGACCGGCTCAGCAAAAAGGCACACTTCGTGACAGTTTCTCATCCGTATACAGCTGAGTCCATTGCCCAAATCTTCCTAGATTAAGTTTTTCGTCTGCACGGATTGCCGCAACTTATCGTGAGTGATCGGGATGCAGTCTTTATCAGTGCATTTTGGAAAAAGCTCTTCCTAATTCTACAGGTGGGTCTGAAGTTGTTGACGTCCTATCATCCTGAAATAGATGGCCAAACATAGGCACTGAATCGCTGCCTCGAAAGCTATCTACGCTGCATGACCTTTGACCCCCCCCCCCTGTCGCTGGCTGCATTGGCTACCACTAGCAGAGTGGTGGTACAATACCACATTTCATAGCGCCACTCGGATGACTCCATATGAAGAAGTTTACAGGCAGGAACCAACTCTTCTAGCTCCATATATTTTGGGCACGGTAAAAATGGAGGCAGTAGACAGGTCCTTGGTGGTGAGGGAGACAGTGATCTCCATTTTGTGCACAATCTGGCGGAGCCACGAAATCGAATGAAGAAGTTGGCGGATAAGAAAAGATGGGAAAGGTCGTTAGAAATTGGTGCTTGGGTATACATTCGCCTTCAGCTGTATAAGCAGGTCAGCGTGCGGGGGCGGGTATCTCAAAAGTTAATTCCACCATTTTTTGGACCTTACCAAGTTTTGGAGAAATTTGTGCATGTCGCTTATCGGTTGGATCTACCGGAAGAAGCAAAGATACATTCTACAGTTCACATATCTCAATTACAGGAGCATAAGGGAGCATTGTCGAAGCAATAGGTGCCTTGACGTCCACAGTCATATGGATGGGAAGCTGTTGGTAGAGCCAATGGCTATTTTAGATCGGCGGATAATTCAAAAGTAAGGGGGGGGGGGGGTCGTGTGCGTACTCAACTCTTAATCCAGTGGCTGAATGAGACCAAACCCTCCTGAGAGGACTTACAACCATTCCACCTGCGCTATCAAAATATGTTCCATGAGGACAAGGAAGAACGCGAAGGGGAAGGAAGTGATATGAACCAATAAGGTGGCGTCAATGACGTGGATGAAAATAAAGAGGGAAATCAGTGGCGTTGTTATTTGAAATAGAGGAAGGGTCATTTTAGTCTTTTTGTGTGTGCGTGAGCTGCATAAACAAGGTTGTAGAGACCTGCTAGAAGCATGGATTGTGAATTGTGTTTTCCCGCTCTTTTCTCTTTTCGTTTATCGTGACGGTGAGCAACAAGATCCCCCTCTGTAACTGTCTGTTCAGGAGAGATACTTAGGACAGTGTTTGCTTCTCTGTATCTGATTGCAATTCAATTGTTGACATTGGGTTTCTTACTCGATTTGCATCTTGTCACGCTAAGCTTGATCGCATCAAACTGTCGTACAGACGAGTGTCCTTGGATCGACTTCGGGACCTTCTTGCTCATCACCAGGCATAACTGCAGCTTTGGCATTTTACTAAGGAAAATAACCAGCAACTTCACATCAAGAAAGATCTGCAGTTATGCATGGAAATATCTTTTCAAATCAGCTTTTTACAACTTGTATTTGACGAGAGGCTGAAAACTAAGCATAGGACCCCAGACCTCGGATAGTTGACCATTGATCAGAAGGAAAGACCTCATCAAAGACACGTAGTAGAGCTCACATTAGCGGGAGAGCTTCTCCAGAGCTCGTCGACAACCTTGCCCAGTGATCCTCGGCGAGCCCTCTTCCTCAGTGTGTAGAGCTCAACAAGTTAGTGTGTCTGCTCGACAATCTCGAGCTCATATGCGAGCTCTCTTCCCCAACAACATATAATTTAGCCTCGTCCTAAGCGAGTTTGGCTCTGGAGACCTCCCCCTCAGCGAGACCGGTTTTGCGATCTCGCTCTTAGCGAGCCCGTCTCGGGTGATCTCGCCTAAGGCTATCTCCTACAACTCGCCAGCTTCAAATGCTCTATTGAATAAGGTGGCCCGAGAAACAGGTATCTTGTATCCAAAATAAACAGGAAATGGCAATTCACAGACCAGCCCCCCCCCCCTAAATTCTCTATAAATAGGACCCCAAAGCACAAATAGAATGTGCATCCCCCCCCCCCCACACACACCTAAGGTTCATTTAGTCCTCAGAGTTCAACTATATTGTGCAAAGCTCGGCGTTGGCTTTAGAAGAGGAAGTTCATATAAACTTCTGAGTGTGTGGCAGAACCTCCTCGCTGCAGTATGCGGGTCTAATTTGAAGGCAATCAGAGTACTAGCTCTCTCTCTCTCTCTCGTATCATCAGATATGTGGTGTTCAAACCCAGAGTTGGTAATCTCAGGTCATCTTTGAGGTCCGAATTTTTGTGAATCGGCTTAACGGTTCCAACAAGCATGATCCGACTTGTGCTACAATTCAAGTGGAAACCGCCCTGACCTCGTCTCAAGATCTGTTTTGCACCAACAAGATCGAGAACAGTTACAATGATGTTCTTGACAAAACAAGTTCCCAAAATTCTACTAGAATCATTGTTAACGAAGCGTCCAACAATATTTGTTTTGAGGGATCATGAAACATCTAATTGAAAATTTTGTGTATTCGATCAAGGCAGAATAAAAAACGTCGTCAAATTCTTGTTTGACGGAGTTGTTCAGGTGCAGTTTCTTGAAGATAGACCTCTTAAGGATGAAGAAATATCTTCCACAACGGTTTTTGTTTTTGATCCAGGAGGGTGCTCCATTTCAACACGGCTTGAGGCAACAGTAACCACATTTTATGATGAATACAAATTATTTTAGTTATGGCTTCTTTTTGGTCATTGCTGGTTTGGAAGCCCTGGGTGGTGGCACATTTGATGTTTCGGTTCTTAAGGTTGGAGATGGTGTGTTTGAATCCCCCCATCATCGCAGTTCTTAAATCCTCAAAACCCTGCCATCTCCCTGCTTTTTCCTAAATGTTCGACATCAGAACATAATCTCCATCATCAGGCTTTTCCAACTTAGCAATCTGCCTAAACGTAGCCTCTGCCAATTCGGCGTTGCCATGCACCTTACAAGCAGCCAGTAACGTTTCCACACACCAAATTAAGGCCAACTGGCATCTCCTTGATAATCTTATATGCTTCATCAAGCAAGCCACTTCTACTGAGAATTATCAACCATGCAACCGTAGTGTTTTATGTCTGGTTGAATGTGAAATTCCTTCACCATTCTATTTAAAAGGGTTCTGCCATCTTCCACCAATCCCTTGTAACTACAAACAAGCAGGACTCCAAGGAAGGTTCCTCGGTTCGGGCTAATAGACACCTTCTCAAGAGAGGAGAACAAATCCAATGCCTCATGAGAGCTGCCATGAATGGCAAAAGCCACAATCATCGAATTCCAGCAAGTCACATGTTTCAAGATCATCATGTCAAACACCTCCTGAGCAAGTTTCATGTTCCAGCACCAGGCATATATGTTCAAAAAAAAGTATTCCCCACAAACTCTTTGTTACTAGCATAGCACTGAAGGCAAGCTGGTTCCTCGTGGGCAATTCCCACAATTCCTGACCTGGGTATCGTAACAGGGCCGCGGCCCAAACACTCTAACCCTTCTCCACACATGTTCTCAGCACAGCGGGTTGTTAAAGCCAGGGTTTGATCCCCGGACCACCTTGATTGCCCCGGAGGAATCAGCCTACCTGGGGCCCAGCTCGATTCTGGGAGCCATGACCATAACACCCTTGGATCTCGATCTCCTTCTCCATCAAAAAGCCATGTACTTCCCATCCCAGGTCGAAGCACCGGATTCTGCACAAGCCACAAGCACGGAGACAATAATCAATTGAGTTGGTGCCACCTAAGATGCATGCAAGCTCTTAAAGAACCTCGACATACTCTTGAAATCCTTCGCACGGACAACCTACAATCAATGAGTTCCACGACACGGATCCCTCACAGTAATTTCAACAAACAGCCTAACTGCATCCCTGAGATCCCCCAGCCTTACATGCCTGACTTAAGACTATTCCACAAACTAACGGATTTTTCACGCATTTGATTGAGAAGCTGGTCACCAGAACAAAACTCTCCAAGTCGGTCAGACGCTACAAAGCAATGTATATTTGTATACCCCGAGATACTGTGGTGTGTTGGAACCTTTTGAGGCACTCACAAACACCAACTCCGGCGAGATCAACAACTCCGGCGAGATCTTCAACTCCGGCGAGATCTTCAACTCCGGCGAGATCAACTTAGCGAAAGCCTTCCAACGCAAACCAGCGAGCACACCGCCTCTTCCAGTTCTCCTTCACGGTTCGCTCCGGCGAGAAGACACGGGCGCGAGCCCCTCCGGCGAGTGCGGGCTGCTCCTGCGAGTGCGGGCTGCGTCGAGAACCTCTTTCGCTCCTCTCTCTCTCCCGCTTGCTCTCTCTCCCGCAAACCTCTCTCTCTCTCGCTTGCTCTCTCTCTCCCGCAAACCTCTCTCTCTCTCGCCTGCTCTCTCTATTCTAAATATAAAAACAGCAAACCTTTAATTTTTGCCAATCTCTCTCTTCTCTCTCTCTATCTCTCTCGCCTCTCTCCCTTTAATTTCTGCCAATCTCTCTCTTCTCTCTCTCTATCTCTCTCGCCTCTCTCAATTTCTCTCTCGCCTCTCTCAATTTCTCTCTCCTGCGGGAGGTAATAATGAGGAAAAAAAACTTCTCTATTCAGCCCTTCTTAAAATATACAACACCAAGCCTATATATAGGCCTACATACCCAATAAGAAAACGACACGTGGCGCTTACATTTAATACCACCCACACCAACCTTCTCTCTCTTCCGCCATAAAACAAAATACCTAAAAAAAATACATAAATAATAAAAAAAACAATCCAACGTTGACCTGGTCAACTAAATAACTCCAGCAAACTCCCCCTCAAACTTGGCAACACATGCCGAGTTTGCCTTTGAGCCTCTCGAACGTCTCCACTTTCAACGCCTTGGTGAAGATATCCGCGACCTGCTCTCCGGTGGGGCAATACACAACTTCCACTGTCTTCTGCTCCACCTGCTCGCGTAGGAAGTGGTACCTCGTCTCGATATGCTTGCTGCGCCCATGCAGCACCGGGTTCTTCGCGAGCTGGATAGCCGACATGTTATCCACTAACACTGTCGTTGGGCCATCCTGTATATGATGTAGTTCCTCCAGAAGGTTCCTTAGCCAGATAGCTTGGCAAGCGCATGCCGCCGCCGCTATGTACTCCGCCTCGCAAGATGATAAGGCTATGGTGGCCTGCTTCTTAGAACTCCATGAGAACGCCGCGGTTCCCATGTTGAACGCATACCCGGAAGTGCTCTTCCGGTCGTTCACATCTCCTCCATAGTCGCTATCCGAGTAGCCGACTAGCTTCAACTCTCCTCCAGATGAGTACATCAAACCATGGTCCCGAGTTCCGTTCACATACCTCAGGATCCTCTTCGCTGCAGTGAAGTGGTCCTGCTTGGGCTCTTCCATGTACCTGCTCACGACCCCTACCGCATACATGATGTCCGGTCTGGTGAAAGTCAAATACCTTAGACTCCCAACCAGACTCTTGAACATGGTTGGGTCAACTCCTTCCTCCTTCGAGTCCTTCCTCAACTTCGTTCCGGGATCAGCAGGAGTGGAGATAGGCTTGCTATTCTCCATCCTAAACTTCTTCAAGATCTCCTCCGCGTACTTCTTCTGTGCGATGAAGATCCCATCTTCTCTCTGCTGTACTTCCACCCCTAGAAAGTAACTCAACTCTCCTAGGTCTGTCATCTCAAACTCCTTCTTCATCAGCTTCTTGAACTCTTCGAACATCGCAGGGTTGCTCCCGGTGAATATCATGTCATCCACGTATAGACATAAGATCATGATATCACCATTCTTCTCCACCTTCATGTAAAGAGCATACTCATATGGGCACTTCACGTAGCCATGCTTTTGGAGGAATGTATCTATCCTTCCATTCCAAGCTCTTGCCCCTTGCTTTAGCCCGTACAATGCTTTTCTCAACTTGCACACCTTCTTCTCCTGGCCCTTTACAACATACCCTGGGGGCTGCTCGATATACACATCCTCCTCCAAATAGCCATTCAAGTATGCCGCCACCGCATCCATTTGCATGATTGTCCACCCGTAGTGAGCTGCCAGTGCGATGATCAACCTAATGGTGTCAATCCTCGCTACTGGGGCATAGACCTCGTCATAGTCCACCCCTTGAACTTGCCTGTAGCCCTTCACCACGAGCCTAGCCTTGTGCTTCTCCACAGCTCCATCCTTGTTCTTCTTTACTTTGTAGACCCACTTCACCCCGAGGGGTTTGTGGCTAGAAGGTGGATCAACCAACGTCCAAGTATCATTCTTCTTGATAGATGCTATCTCAGCATCCATTGCCATTCTCCAAGACTTCTCCTGGGCAGCTTCGTCATAAGACCGTGGCTCGCAATCTGCTAAGAGACAATATAATGAATAGTTAGCATGAATTGGGACCGTCTCCTCATAGAGCTCCCCCAACCCCTTCATCTTGGGTGGTGGACTCTCGGAGTCACTCCGGCTCCCGCTTCCTCCTCCAGAATTGCCTCCACATGAGCTTTCCCCTCTTGAGTAAGAGGTGGAAGCTCCCCCTGAATTTCCACTCGGTGGTGATGGTGGCTCAGCTCCACCAACCTCAGCTTCCGCTTCATGACCACCTTCCTCTTCATCTTCAAAGAACATCCCCTTCATGTTCCTTGTCTCCTCATCCCAGCTCCAGCAGCTGTCTTCTTCAAACACCACATCTCTCGAGACTATGGCCTTCCCAGTCACCGGGTTGTAAAACTTGTACGCCTTGCTCTCCAGAGCATAGCCCACGAAGATGCACTTCTCGCTTCTGTCGTCGAGCTTCTTCCTCCTCTGGTCCGGGATGTGAGCATGAGCTACACACCCGAAGACCCTTAGGTGCTTCACACTCGGCTTCCAGCCACTCCATGCTTCAAATGGCGTCATGAACTTCACACTCTTTGTGGGGCATCTGTTCAGTAGATACACCGCACATTGCACTCCTTCCGCCCAGAACATCTTCGGTAGCCCCTTCTCCTTCACCATGCTTCTCGCCATGTTCATGATGGTGAGATTCTTCCTCTCTGCCACTCCGTTCTGCTGTGGTGAGTACGCTGCCGTCAGCTGGTGTGATATCCCATTCTCCTTGCAGAAACTATCGAACAGCCTCGAGGTGTACTCCCCACCTCGATCTGTCCTAAGCACCTTCAATGGTTGCCCACTCTCCTTCTCGGCCATCGCCTTGAACTCCCTGAACTTGTCAAGGGCCTCAGACTTCTCTTTCAGAAAATACACCCAACACTTCCGACTAAAGTCATCCGTGAAGGTGATGTAGTACTTGCTTCCGCCTATTGAGGTGGTCTCAAACGGACCCGCAATGTCCGAGTGAACCAGTTCAAGTTGCCGCCTTGCTCTCCAGGACTTTCCTCCTTCGAACGTCTGCCTCTTGAGCTTCCCCTTCGTGCATGCTTCACACACCTTCTGCGGAGGGGAGATCATAGGCAGATCCGCCACCATCCTGGAGTGGGATAGTAGCTTCAACCCTGTGAATCCCAAATGGCCCATCCTATGATGCCATAGCCATGCTTCTTCCTCTTCTTTTGTTCTCGCGAGACAAACCGTCTCTTGAGCATCCATCTTCAGCGTGAAGAGGCGGTTCGCCGTCATCTTCACCTTCACGACCTCCTTCCCTTGATCATTCTTCATTGCCAGAGACCCATCCTTCATCTGCACGCAGTAGCCTCTCTCCACTAACTGCCCAATGCTTAAGATGTTGGTCTTCAACCCTGGCACATAGTACACATCATTCAAGTGTACTCTCTCCCCGTTCAGTCGCACTACCACCAGGCCCCTTCCTTCCAAGGAAATCTTCGAAGCATCCCCGAAGCTAACCTCACCCCCACTGGGTTCAAGGTTAGAGAACATCTCCTTATCTCCACACATGTGGTTGCTCGCCCCTGTGTCTAGGTACCACACTTCATTCCTCCCTTCTTTCGCACCTCGGTAGGTTAGAAACATCATTGGGTCTCCACCCCCAGCATTGTTCCCATTGTTCCTAGCCTCCGCATAATGATTTGCTTCCTCTCTCTTCCTGGGAGCCCAGCAGTCATAGCTCATATGCCCAAATTTGTTACAATTGTAACACTGTACTTGGGACATATCTCCTCGGCCTCTTCCTCGGCCTCTTCCTCTTCCTCTTCCTTCTTGCCATCCCCCTTGAGGTCGCTCCGCCTCTCTCTGGTGGTATTGGTTTCTTCCCTGATCTCTTCCTCCTCTTCTTCCTCTTCCTCTACCTTGTTGACCTCGGCCACGCTGGCCGCCGCCTCTTCCTGAGCTCTCTCCGAAGTTCAGCTGGTTCTGGAGTGCTTTTCCCAAGCCACTCGCTTCTTCATCATCTTGCTGCATTCTGTACTCATGAGCTTGCAATGAGCCTACAAGCTCATCTACGGTCATCTGGGTGAGGTCCTTCGACTCCTCGATTGCCACCACTACATGTCGGAACTTCCTTGACATGGCCCTCAGGAGCTTCTCCATGAGACTCACATCATCTATCGCTTCTCCATTTCTCTTCATCTCATTTGTGAGCGTCCGCAGACGGGTCACAAAGTCTCCGACCTTCTCCGGGGCTTGCATCCTCAGCATTTCATACTCTCCCCGGAGGGACTGCAGCTTCACTTTCTTCGCCTTGTCCACTCCTTGCATGGAGCGTTGCAACACCTCCCATGCTTCCTTTGAGCTCACAGCCTCCGAGATCTTCTCAAAAGTGGCTTCATCCACTCCTTGGTATAAGGTGAACAATGCCTTCTTATCCTTCTTTCTCGCTTCCCTCAACGCCGTCCTCTGCGCGTTGGTCAATGCCGCCTCTGCTTCAGCATCAGGCTCTTCATAGCCGTCCTCGACTACTTCCCATAGTTCCTTCGAGGCGAGCAACACCTTCATTTGGATACTCCAATTGCCGTAGTTGGTCTTCGTCAACTTAGGGACTTGCCCCGGCATCGCTCCTCCAGACTCCATCTCGACTTGTCACCCGCTTCCGAACTACTCCAAGGGTCGCAACCCCTCTGATACTACTTGTTGGAACCTTTTGAGGCACTCACAAACACCAACTCCGGCGAGATCAACAACTCCGGCGAGATCTTCAACTCCGGCGAGATCTTCAACTCCGGCGAGATCAACTTAGCGAAAGCCTTCCAACGCAAACCAGCGAGCACACCGCCTCTTCCAGTTCTCCTTCACGGTTCGCTCCGGCGAGAAGACACGGGCGCGAGCCCCTCCGGCGAGTGCGGGCTGCTCCTGCGAGTGCGGGCTGCGTCGAGAACCTCTTTCGCTCCTCTCTCTCTCCCGCTTGCTCTCTCTCTCCCGCAAACCTCTCTCTCTCTCGCTTGCTCTCTCTCTCCCGCAAACCTCTCTCTCTCTCGCCTGCTCTCTCTATTCTAAATATAAAAACAGCAAACCTTTAATTTTTGCCAATCTCTCTCTTCTCTCTCTCTATCTCTCTCGCCTCTCTCCCTTTAATTTCTGCCAATCTCTCTCTTCTCTCTCTCTATCTCTCTCGCCTCTCTCAATTTCTCTCTCGCCTCTCTCAATTTCTCTCTCCTGCGGGAGGTAATAATGAGGAAAAAAAACTTCTCTATTCAGCCCTTCTTAAAATATACAACACCAAGCCTATATATAGGCCTACATACCCAATAAGAAAACGACACGTGGCGCTTACATTTAATACCACCCACACCAACCTTCTCTCTCTTCCGCCATAAAACAAAATACCTAAAAAATATACATAAATAATAAAAAAAACAATCCAACGTTGACCTGGTCAACTAAATAACTCCAGCATGGTGGTCTTGAGAATCCAGCTATTGGACCAGCATCCTTTGTTGGAGTTCTTTGGGAATAATTAAAATATGCAGAAATTTCTTTATCCACAACCGGCTTGCCAATGGCCTGACATTCCGACTTCACATTCCCATTGTCAGCACTCACGATCCTATATGAGACCTGCTTCGAATCCTCATTGACCTCCCAATGAACCGCTTCACTGAGGTGTTCGCCGAGTTCACAACCGCGCTTCGCAATCTGCCCCACAAGCCCCTCTGATACGATCTATTTGATCAAGTGGGGTTCGCCGCACCCGGGTTGGGGGTATTTTGGTAATTCGTCTTTGTGCTGGTATGGGTATATGTAGTTTTGTTGTAGTAGGGTTTGGTTATGTTGTGAGAAGACTCGTGTGTTTTGTTCTTGTGGCTGTTGTGTGGAGACCGGAAGTTGCCCTCTCCCCTAGTTGATCGTCCATTCAGGGAAGCTTGTCTTTCCTTAGGATCGATCCCCCTGGTTATCTTTCATTTTCCTGCTTGTTTGTGAACTGTGGTGGTGGTTTCTGTGGAGTTTTTCCGGTGGATTTATCCTTGTTAGTGGAGGTGTTTTAGGAGGAAATATTCTGTTCTTTCTGGTTTTGCTCTCATCTGCAGGATATTTGTATCAAGGGTATCAGAGCAGCATGCTCTTACCGACCACCGCTAATGTCGGTATCTGAAGGCACCAGGTCAAAGGACGCACCGAACGACATGGACGGCCTCAAGCAACACCAGGAGGAATTAGCCCGTTCGTTGAAAGCCCTCAGCGAACAACAAAATCGCACATCTGAGGAGGTCCGGGAAATTCTGTCCGTGCTCAAGGCGGACAAGACAAGCAGTGCGGGTTCCTTCACCTCCCACGATCAACATCGGCGCTCCTCCAGCCCCACCGTGTGGCCACTCGGTTCTCTCGCCTCGAGTTCCCGCGTTTTTTTGGAGAAGGAATGTTGGATTGGATTTACAAATGTGACCAATTTTTTGAGGTGGATGGTACTCCAGAGGATATGAAGGTTCGCATTGCTTCTGTCCACATGGAGGACTAGGCGTTGTATTGGCACCAGAGTTTCTTCAAGAATCGCCTCACGCGACAATGGCCGTCCTGGGAGGAGTACTGCACAGCTCTCAACGGCTGCTCCGGCTCCATGCTC
The DNA here is from genome assembly GCA_039513925.1 of Platanthera zijinensis. Lineage (NCBI taxonomy): Eukaryota > Viridiplantae > Streptophyta > Magnoliopsida > Asparagales > Orchidaceae > Platanthera > Platanthera zijinensis. The sequence goes on along the minus strand of CM077081.1, from coordinate 19,764,143 downwards.
TTTGATGATCCGCTCTGTGAAACGAAAAACCTTCGGCAAAATGGATCGGAACAACAATATCTGGATGAATTTAATGTTATCCTGCATCGTGTGGCCATCCCCGAGGACAACACCATCAGCCTCTGTCTCGGGGGACTGAAGGGGGAAATTGAGTATGCGGTGTGCATGTTTCAATCCAAGTCTTAAGGACTTTTTTTCACTAGCCCGACTTCAGGAACAGAAATTGATTTACAGCGCCAGGAAAAGTGCCGGCAACAATTGGGACAGTCGGAGAGGGCCACGACCAAAACCCACCTCTGTGAGTCTCCCGACTGGAAATGCGGCAGGTGCCGGATATTCGGGCGGTCAACAGGACTGGCAGGGCAAACGGCTCGCATCTACGGAGATGGATGAACGTCGTGATAATGGCCTCTGTTTTTGGTGCGATAACAAATTCACCCCGGGCCACCGTTGCTTGGAACGGCGACAACCTTATGCCCTTCAATTGGTGCTCGACGCGGAGGAGGACAAGGAGTTGGAAGATACACCCTCGGGGGAACTGGCCTTGGTCAAGGAGCAGCAGGAAGACCCAATCCCACATGTGTCGGTGCACGCGTTGGATGGGACGACACACTTTCAAACTATGCGGGTTACGACATCTTACCAGGGACAACCGATCTATGTCTTGATTGACTCCGGTAGTACACATAATTTTCTCGACAGCGATACGGCGAGAAGACTGAAGTGCCAGTTAACATCTATTCCCAGTTTTGATGTCGCGGTGGCGAATGGGAAGACCATCACGAGCTCGCACAAGATCATGAACTTCCAGTGGAAAATGCAAGGCGTAATTTTCACATCTGACATGTTGATACTACCTTTGGGAGGCTGCGAGATGGTGTTGGGGGTGCAGTGGCTCGTCATCCTCGGCGTGGTCCAGTGGGATTTTCAGAACCTAAAGATGAAGTTCGTCGTTCAAGGGCGAAAAATCTCGCTGCGGGGCTCCCAACACACGACAAGCACATGGATGCGTCCCCGGCAGACACAGAAATTGATAACCCACGAAGGTGAACTCAACATGCTCGCCTTGTGCCAGGTGGAAGCAAAACCAACTGGGTCCACCGAGGGAATCACGGAATCCAGCATACAGGTGGGGGAAGACAGTCACAACTCACAGCATTGGAGCAGAACCAATTACAAGAGGTCTTGGCACAGTTCCTAGAATTGTTCACCGAACCCAAGGGCCTACCGCCAGCTAGGCAGCATGAACATCCCATTCCGGTGCGGGAAAGGGCGACACCGATCAACATCCGACCGTATCGGTACCCACCGTTACAAAAAGAGTTGATTGAAAAGATGGTCGAAGAGTTGATGGCAACTGGTATGATCCGCCATAGCAGTAGTCCCTTTGCATCTCCGGTGGTGCTAGTGAAAAAGAGTGACAGTACGCGGCGCCTATGTGTCGACTACGCCAACTCAACCGGGACACAATCAAAGACAAGTTTCCAATTCTCGTTATTGAAGAATTACTCGAAGAATTGCATGGGGTTGTTTTCTTCTCAAAATTGGATTTGCGAGCGGGCTACCACCAAGTTCGAATGGCACCGGATGATGTCCCTAAAACAGCCTTTCGAACTCACAACGGACATTATGAATTCCTAGTGATGTCGTTCGGGTTATCTAATGCACCTTCAACATTTCAGAGCTTTATGAATTCAATATTTCGAGAGCACCTTCGGAAGTTTATATTAGTGTTTTTTGATGATATCCTCGTCTTCAGTCACTCTTGGGAGGATCACTTGACTCACCTACACACAACTCTGTGGATTCTACGCCAGCAGCAGCTTTTCCTCAAACGCAGCAAGTGTCACTTTGGGTTGCGACAAATTCAGTACCTTGGCCACCTTATCTCATACCAAGGGTTGGTGACGGATCCTAACAAAATCAAAGCAATGCTCGAGTTGGCCGTACCGACGACTCTAAAGCAACTACAAGGATTTTTGGGGCTGGCCGGTTATTACCGTCGCTTTATAAGGGCTATGGGGTGTTGGCCAAACACCTCACATCCTTATTACAACAACGGCAACTCAAATGGGGAGAAGAAGCGGAGGCGGCTTTCCGAGCACTGAAAAGGGTTGTTTCGCAACCGCCCGTGTTACGACTTCCAGACTTCTGAAATACATTTATAGTGGAGACGGATGCATCCGACACCGGCATAGGGGTTGTTTTGCTACAGGAAGGTCAACCGGTAGCGTTTTTTGGCAAGGCGCTTGGGCCAAAGAATGCTCGCCTCTCCACGTATGAGAAGGAGCTTTTAGCCGTGGTCATGGCGGTGCACCAATGGAGACACTACTTGGTCATCTCGTCGTTCGTCATTCGCACCGATCATCAAAGTCTGAAATTTTTGCTGGAGCAAAGAATTGCAACACCCGCCCAACAAAGATACCTAGCCAAATTGATGGGGTATGACTTTTAGATTCAGTACAAACACGGTAAAGAAAATGCATGCGCTGACGCCTTATCCCGGAAGTACGAGCAGTGGGCGGGCAAGCTCAACGCAATGGTGGTGGTTCACTCCAAAATCTTCCAGGCGGTTCGATCATCATCCCGCATATTCAGCAGATCATAGCGGCCAAAGAGGCCGACACGGCCTGCAAACCAAATTATCAATGGAGGCATGAGGTGCTACAGAGAAAGGGACGGTTGGTGGTCGGTCAGGACGCCGAGCTCAAGCGGCGACTATTCCGGTTGTACCACGACAGTGCGATGGGCGACCAACCACCGCTTAAAAGGAGTGTTTTATTGGAAGCGGAAGAAAACCGACCTCTACACCTATATTAAGAAGTGCCCTGTTTGTCAAAAATGCAAGGTTTCTCACTAATTACCGATGGGGTCGCTGCAGCCATTACCCATTCTGGAGCGCATATGGCAGGAGATTTCGATGGATTTCATTTAAGGATTATCGAGAAGTAAAGGGAAAGACGTGGTTTTCGTGGTGGTGGACAGACTGAGCAAGCAAGCCCACTTTATGGCCTTGTCGCACCCGTACACAGCCGAGGAGGTGGCCCGGGTATTCCTCGATTCAGTCTTCAGGTTACATGGTCTTCCTACGACCATTGTTAGCGATCGGGATACGGTTTTTCTGAGCGAGTTTTGGGTGGAGCTGTTTCGTATTCTGCAGGTCCAACTACACTCCACGGCGTACTATCCGCAAAGCGACGGGCAATCCAAAATGGTAAACCGTTGCGTGGAAGGATATCTACGTTGCATGTGTCATGAGCAACCTCGAAGTTGGGCAGAGTGGCTGCCCCTAGCTGAATGGTGGTACAATTCCACATTCCATTCGTATGACTCTGTACGAAGTGGTTTACGGGCAAGAACCACCGCTCCCATCTCCCTATGTTGACGGAATATCTTCTATTGAGAAGGTGGACTGTTCGTTGACAGCTAGAGAACGGATGATCTCCATTCTGAAACAAAATTTGGCTCAAGCTCAGAATAGGATGAAGGTGCTCACGGACAAGGGGCGTCGCGAGAGGGAATTGGAGGTGAATTCTTGGGTATATATCGGCCTACAGCCGTATAGGCACGTCAGCCTACGCACCCATGGTTGTCAGAAATTATCACCCAAGTTCTTTGGGTCATTCAAGGTGTTGGAGAGAGTGGGCAAGGTGGCCTACCGTTTGGAACTACCCGCCAGCGCCAAGATTCATCCAACATTTCACATCTCTCAGCTGAAGGAACACCTCGGGGCACCTCCCAAGCAACCGGGGGACCTACCAGTGGTGAGCACGACGGAGGGCACGATCCTGATTGAACCACTGCGGGGCTTGAACTGGCGCATCATCAATCGGTAGGGACGTGTCGTCACCCAATTCTTGGTACAGTGGACAGGTAGTTCGAAGGCCGAAGCAACATGGGAAGATCTTGACTCGCTGCAGGAGAAGTACCCTCAATTTGTTCCTTGGGGACAAGGAACATCCGATGGGGGAGGCATTTGATACGATCTATTTGATCGAGAGGGTTCACCGCACCCGGGTTGGGGGTATTTTGGTAATTCGTCTTTGTGCTAGTATGGGTATATGTAGTTTTGATGTAGTAGGGTTTGGTTATGCTGTGAGAAGACTCGTGTCTTTTGTTCTTGTGGCTGCTGTGTGGAGACCGGAAGTTGCCCTCTCCCCTAACTGATCGTCCGTTCAGGGAAGCTTGTCTTTCCTTAGGATCGATCCCCTTGGTTATCTTTCATTTTCCTGCTTGTTTGTGACTTTGGTGGTGGTTTCTGTGGAGTTTTTCTGGTGGATTTATCCTTGTTAGTGGATGTGTTTTGGGTAGAAATATTCTATTCTTTCTGGCTTTGCTCTCATCTGCAAGATATTTGTATCACCCTCGCCGTTCTTGGTGTACGCCGCAACCGAAGGAGGATGCACAATTTTGACACTACTTAAGGCAGCAATAACCGCATTTCATGACGAGGAAAAAAAGTGTTTTGGTTTTCATATTCTACTCCACCATTCCTAGTCTATTACTATGTTTTTATTAATATTGTCATCATCATTTGGGATTTTGACCCTGGTGAAATCAAACAGCGAGATCATCGCCTTATTAGGAAGAGTAGAAATGTAACTGGTTCACTGGTTGTATCTCGTATCCATATTTTTTTAATTGCTTCTGATCTTCTTGTTTCTCACATCGGACTAGCCTACGCAAGCTTGGGGGAATAGAAATATAAATCACTTATGTACATGGCAGCATTATCTCCCCTTTCTTTTTGTACTTACTTTTTATCGTGCTCTGTTGAGAATCTTTTCTCATGCTAGACTCGACAGTTGAATGAACAAATTAGTCCATTGGACCCCTGGAACCAGTGCTCCTACGCATGACAGTCTCCTCTAATTCATCATCAGGGACTCCTCCAAAACCACCTCAGCCGAGGTTGCTTGTAACTTTGCACTCTTAGCTCTCTTACTCTCTAAATTTGAGTTTATGGTCGACTTCGCCTTCGCCTTAACGTCAGTGGGAACCTGAGGGCATGGCTTAACATTACCCTTCCACCCAGCCAAGTGATGTTTGAAACGTGTAATTCCACCATTAACTGTTTGCTTGCAGTAGTTGCATTTGATTCAGTTGGTGTCGTTTGCATCCAACTTCTCACCAAACGGCCAGAACGGATCTCTACCAGTTGGTACCAGTGATACAGGTTGTAAGACCCCCCACCTTTGCCCAGGGTCGAGCAGGGGGGATCTTACTTGCCCAAAACGTCCACTCAGTGCTCCTTAAGAGGTAACATCCTATACTACTGAGCACTAGTTGGTCGCCTTGCTCGGCTTGAATCACAACATTCACATCACAGAGTATTGCGGATGCATTACAGGAAACCACAGCAAATATACATAACAATATATATTTAACGAAAAACACAAAAGGTCGTAGTCACTGTTTATACATGGAGCTCGTATGTTATATAGTACTACAACTAACAACTTCTCTCTCTCTCAACTCTGCTTGCTAGTACTCACGTAGTCACGTCTCGAAACTTTAGAGACGACAGGAGTGTCTCTGCTCGAGTAGTCCTATCAGATGGTATATCGTCTTGCAGCAGCTGGTCGCTACAGTGCTTCATCTCCTGCGAATGGTTATTAAAATAATCGATAGTCACAGAGCTAAGTGGAAACAAATCTCCTCCCTGGATCCATATCCTGGGGACGAGCCCATGCACCCAACAAAAGTAGATAGTCAAAGCATGAGAGGGTTAGTACAGCATTTCATGAATAAGCTAGGAGAAACCAAAAAGAGGTGCAGCATGGTATAACTGGACTAGCAGCAGCAATATACGTCAGTTATAATTTGGGCTCCACTAGCACAGCAGCACAGCAGGTATTCACAACCCGTGCAAACATCGCAGACATTCACAACCACATACACATCGCAGGAATTCAAAGCCGCGCACACATAGCAGGCATTCACAGCCGCGTACATATCGCAGGCATTCACAGCCGCGTACACATCGCAGGCATTCACAGCCGCATACACATCGCAGGCATTCACAGCCGCGCATAACACCCTATGTCGACATAGTATGGACCGCTTCTTTTCAAGCAGGGTAGCGAGCCCCGCGTGCCTCACCGATGTGGTCGTCGGTAACAGTGACCAGTCCTGCCACTTCTGGGGGTGGTCGTACTGCACAGCGCAGGCCCCAACGTACATCTCTGTGTACTCTTGGATGTGAGCGACATCCGGCGATTAAATATTTTGGTAGACCAGCGAAGGAAACCCAACGGGGAAAACATAACGGTCGGTCACCTGTGGTACTCATCTCTCTGTCGCCTTGAGTCATCGAACTTCCCGCACCGGTACAAACGGTCTGCGGAAGTGACTGACCCGTCACGGTTTACCGTAAGCAATTTACAAACAAACAAGTAAAAATAGTTTGTTAGCAAGCACTAGGTTTTCAACGGTCTGCCCTACTATGCTTTAAATAATTCGGGCAAACGTCACTTGGCTCAACTTTCAACAAGGAGCGTGGAAGCACTTTAGTTAGGCCTAACTTAGGAGGAACATCTCAACTCTTGTTATCCCCAACTAAAGCTCAACCTATCAAATAATTATTTGTCGGGGCAGGACCCGTGCTTAAAATAGTAAATTGCAGAAACAAAAGTGCGGTAATAAAAGCTGTTATTAGTATAAGCTGCAGAATTGAAATGCTAAAAAGAAAAAGGACCAGTAGGACACTGAAGTAGTACTGAATTGAAAGTAAGTACTGAAAGGAACTGGACAAGTACGAGACTGGAATAATACTTAAAAAAAATGAACTGAACTGAAGGAAAATAGTCAGGACCAGTACGAGATTGGAGTACCGAAAAAAAAGTACTGAACTGAAATGAATAAATGAACTGAACCAGTACGAGATTGGAATAAAATATTAAAAAAATAGTTAGTAGTCCAATCACTCCATTCAGGAAGCTTCAGTTTCATCTCCGTTCATAGGAGACAAGTTCAGTTCTATCTCCGTTCTCAGGAGGCAAGTTCAGTCTCATCTCCATTCTCAGGAAGCAAGTTTAGTTTCATCTCCGTTCTTAGGAGGCCTGTTCAGTTTCATTTCAATTTTTATGAGGTTTTTTGAGTTTCACTCATTATTAAGATCCGATAATAATTCAATTGCGTCTTTCGATCATGGTTTACTCGGATCAGGAGGCTTATTATGAATTACACCTTTATTATTCATCGGATAATAAATATCAACTCGATTGCTTGTGTCAGATCGAATCTGAGAATCTCGTTAGAGGACACATACTTCCTCGAATTTTAACCTCGAAAATCGTTTCCAACACATGAGAAAAATTCTTTACTCGAAACGAGGTTGGGGATTATTTTACTCGAAGCTCGTACTTTCATATTCCGAGTTCACCCAAAATGCTCGAAATTTATTTGAAAATGAGGCGCTTAGCAGTTTTGCAAAAATCTCGAAATACTCAGCGCTTGAGATCTTGTCACGATAACTCTCATCGATAACTCAATTGAACTTAATATTCAATATATATATAAAGTGCTTGCGCGCTCTAATTTCCATTTTCGAAGAATTTGAGCGCGTAAATTTCCGAGGGCGACCCTAGGCTCCAAAATTTGGAAAATCTTCAATTTTTATCCCAAGGTTCCCAAATTTTAATACAACATTTAAGAGGGCATAAAAAGAGCCTAATAATTTTTCCAAAATTTTCCGATCAATTTTAGGCCTTTGAATTGGCCAAATAATTTTTATTTAGGCTTTGAAAAATACCAAATTAACTCTAAAAATTCCCAAAAAAATATGTAGACTGCCCTCATTAATGGAAACAATTTTCATGTTCAAAAATTGTTCTTAGGAGCCTAGATTTATTTATAAAAATTTCCAAAGTTCTGATTAAAGGATTTGTCTGCATATAGCAGATCAAGTATGATCCTGCGGTCAGGACCGCGCCAGATGGGAAAATCCATCAGCGCTTCCCCAGGGCTGATCAGTCGCGGATACGCTGTGGGGGGGCACACAAGATGAGGCGGGGGAAATGAGATGAACGGTGATGATCTTCCCACGCCGGAGAAGAAGGCGGTGGCCCTCTGCCACCGCCGGCCGGCCACTGCAGGAGCCGGTGCCGCCCCCGATCGACCCGTCGGGGGCCGGCGAGTCTTTGGGTGGTGGTTTGACGGCCTGCCGCCGCCGGCCACATCCTGAAATCATCAGCCCGAGAGCAGGGTGGAGGTGGCTCTGCTCCCAGCGTCGCCGCGCCACCCTACCTCTCTGGTGCTTATCCCGTCTACGAAACCACCCCCGGCCAGCGCGCCAGGGGCAGGGCTCCTCTCTGGTGGTGGTCCGGCGACCTGTCGCCGCCGCCGGAGCAAAACAAAGCAAAAATCTATTTTTCTCGGGTGCCGCCGGAGCGGCATTTTCTGGGGGCACCCTGGCCTTCCACCACCGGGAAAAGGCATTCCTGGTGGACTATGCCTTCCCCAATGCTTCCACCGGCGCTGGGAGGGGCTGGCTTCCCGCGGCCACCACCCGACAGGGAGCATGGGTCGGGTGGTGCCGGCGGCGCTCCGGCCACCGGAGGGCGCATGCAGCACGTCAAAAGAAAGAGGGAGGAGGAGGGGAAGAGTTTCCACCTGGTCCGGGGGAGCTTGGGAAGGCCCCGACCGAGTTGCCATTAGAGGTGGCGGGAAGCTTGGCTCGGGTTGGCTTTTCCCGGCGAAGTAGGGCTCCGGTGAGGGCTCCCTGGGTTGTTTTGGGTTGGTGAGGAAGAAAGAGGTCGGGCAAGGCCTTTTATAGGCTTGGGGAGGGTGGCCATCCCTCCCCTAGCCAATGTGGGATAAATCCCCACGAGGGGAGGAGCTCTTCTCCTCCCCTCCACTTGGGCTGGCCAGGTAACACCTTTAGGGTAGCCTCAAGTGGTAGCAAACAAGGGAAGAAGAGGTGGGCATGGGCCTTGGTTCTTAGGGAGAGAAAAGGGAAGGGGAAAGGGAGAACTTGGGCCTACCTTGGCCCATGGCTCATTTCCCACCAAGCTGCTGGTCTGGAGGCCCAAGGAGTGAGGGGGGTAGGGCTTTAGTCCTTATAGAAGAGGAGGTAGCACCTCTTTGGGAGAAAAATCCAAAAATTGGGTTTTTAGTGGGGGTTGACCAAAGTCAACCCTAGGTGGGTTCCCCCCCCCCCCCTTGCTGGTCAAAGTTAAAATAGGTCCATGTCATCGGGGGTTGGGTCAATGTTGGGGTGTCGTGTCATAATATGTGTGTGCACGCTTTTCAGTGCATGATTATGTTTGATTTGACCATGAGTTGACTATTCGTCATTGAAACTGACCGGGACCAACTTCGTTGACTTTGTATTGACCATACGAATCCAATGACACTGACCGGGATCGAATCGGAGTTCGTTTGTTAAATATTCAAAATCAACGCGGCGCGGCGCGCTAAAACGGTAAAAATGCTTATAATCATCGTTAGGCTTCGAATTACGACGCAACGAGTTCCGATGCGTTCGTATCGACTATACAAAGTCATAGGAACTGACAGAACTCAAATCAGAGTTCTCTCGATCAATATCCAAAAATCTCGTTTTTGCGACGTTCTACGAGGAACGGTCATATCTACCGTATGACCTCAGAATTCAACGAAACGAGTTCCAACGCACTCGTATTGACTATACGAAGCCACAGGAACTGACAGAACTTAAATCGGAGTTCTCTAGCTTGATACCCTGCCTAGGGTTACCTCCTATCGGGTCAGGGTAGAGGTTCGGGTCACTTTTATTAGGTCCATTAAGATTCTAATGGCCCAATAAAGTCGGGACGTTACACAGGTACCTCATTTGATCCAGCAGAAGAAGTCATTCTATGTAATATGAAATGAAAGCAATATTAGTTAAATGAAATAAAATAACATAACTACATTACGAGAGAAAATAGTAGTTGAAAAAATCAACATCAGAAAAGCCCCTTAACTTCATTAGATCATTAGATCTTCAGTCACCTTTCATATTATCCACACAACATTTTATTTATCCAACAACATTTTGCATCATAAGTAATATAATAGTATATAAAATTATAACTATCATTCAAAGTATCTAACAAAAGTAACAAAGTATTCAAATATCATTCAAACTTTCAAAGTATCCAAGTGTCCAACAAAACATCTCATGTTTTATTTATCAAAAGGCAGAAAGCATCTCACATTTTATTTATCAAAAAACACAAAGCAGCAAAGCAACTAAAAATGAGGTTGGATATGCATGCATCATCGATTGCAAAATGAAGTTTGATAAATAACTAGTAATAGGGGTATTTCAAATCATTTGTTTACTAATAACGAGCAAAATAAAAATAACAAACAGCAAGACCAAAAAGGCATCATGGAGCAATCTATAAGGAACCCACAAGACAGCGGGTCAATAACGTAGCAACCAGCAAGACAACCACCATGCTACATAACCAGCAAGAAAGCCGGCAAATAAGGCAGCAAGGAGCAAGAAAGTAGGGCAGCTGGCCAATAAAGCACCAGGGAGCAAGGAAACAAGGTAGTATGGCAGCAACTAGCAAGTAGTAGGGCAACAACAACCAACACAACAACCAACACCAAAAAAAATGCAGAGCGAGAGAATGAGAGGGGGAGGTAGGGGGAAGAATGGACCATCCGAGAGGGTTTCGAGATCGGAAGCACCAGCAGCAGAAAACGAGAGCCCGCAAGCAGGGAGAAGAAAGAACCAGAGAGATCGAGTGCACCAGAGAATTAGAGAACCAGAGAACCAAGGAGCTAGAGAGCATCAGCGAGCAGAGAGAAGAAAGAACCAGAGAGATAGAGTGTTAATAGCGCACGAGAGAGGGAGAGCACCAGCGAGACAGAGAGCTAGAGAGCACCAACGAGCAGGGAGAAGAAAGAACCAGAGAGATGGAGTATCGACAGTGCGCGAAAGAGGGAAAGCATCAGAGAGCTAGAGAGCACCAACAAGCAGGGAGAAGAAAGAACCAGGGAAATTGAGTGTTCACAGCGCACGAGAGAGGGAGATCACCAGCGGAGAGAGCAAGCGAGAACACCAGTGAAGAGTGTGAGGGAGAGTTATGGCAGGATCGACGCAGTGAAATGAACCGCGTGGGGTCGGTGGGAATAAATCAGCAGCCCGGCTATTATAAAAATTAAAGTTAAACAAAAAACGGGCGATATTCCCGTTTTTTGTGGTCGGTATATCAGTTAAAGTTGATATATCGGCCGGGTTTTTTCAAAACACCATGAACAGAACTTACAACGGTTTCGTGGCGTTTTAACTCTCAAACCTTCATGTCAGCCAACATGTCCGACATGTCGTACATGCCGGCCAATATCCACAACACTGAACGCAGGTACATCTCCAGTGTCCGATTAACCACTTCCGTCTACCGGTCAGGCTGACGGTGGTACGCCGACGAAAGTGCAAACTTGGTACTGCATAAGACGAATATCTCTTGCCAAAAGAGGGAGGTGAAAACGGTGTCCCTGTCGGACACTATACTTTATCGAATTTCATGTAATCAGAACACCTGGTTGAAGAAGATGTGCGCCACCACGTCCCCTACAATAAAGCGACTCATCGCCATGAAGTGTGTGCCCTTGGAGAAGTGATATGCCACCACAAAAATGATGGAACGACTCTTCAAAGTCAGTAAGCCCTCAATGAAGTCCATAGAAATATCCGCCCATATTTAAGTAGGGATGGGGAGGGGCTGGAACAGGCCGGCCAGTGAGAGATGGTCGGCCTTGCTACGCTGGCAAGAGAGTGATAAAGTCTCGGGCCCTCCTTTGGAGTCACTTCCAAAAGAACTCTTCCCAGATCCGCTGAAGGGTCTTATGAACCCTTTCATGCATGGCGTCGTGGATCCCTGCCAGAATCTCTAGGATCAAGAGGGAAGTGTCTGAAAGATAGCTAATCCTTGTATAGGATGAGCCCGTCCCGAACTATCCACTGAGCATGCAATTTTTTCTCTTTTATGCTGAGGAAGAGCTCCGAAGAATCGGAGTGTAATGAATCTTCGTCCGCAGGCGGTGGTGAAGTGGCGAGGTCCGAGAAGAGATGGCCAATAAGACCCTTCTTCGTGATCGCGGCAGAAGAGAACATCAACGGTCTGATTCAAGGCCCTCGCCTTGTAGTCCACACAAAAGTCAAAGCCCAGAAATTTGTTGATTCAACGTTGTTATGGCTCTATGGGGTCGTCGTGAGGCACTGCTCCAAGAGGTACTTAAGACTGAAATGATCTGTGCGAATAAGAAAGGACCGCCCCTACAAGTATGGCTGCCAATATTAGATGGTCTTGGCCAGTCCAATCAGCTCCTGCTCGTAAGGCTGAAGCTTCTGATGATGAGGGACAATCTGTCGGCTGAAATATGTGATCGGGTTGCGCTCTTATTGGAGCACAGCCCCGAACCCCTGGATGGAGGCATCGCACTCCACCTGGCACTCCTAGTCGAAGACCGGTAGGCGCAGTTTTTGGAGTTGACACGAGGGCTTGCTGAAGAGCGCAGAGATTCGTCGTCGTCAAGTCCTCCCATGCAAGGTATTGTCTCTTCAAGAGGGCAAACAGTTGTGCTTCAATGATGTTGTGCCCATCGATAAATCGACGATAGTAGCCAGCTAAGCCAAGAAAATCTCGGAGTTCCCGCTAGGACCTAGGAAGGGCCCAATCAGCCACGCTCTGAATCTTAAGGGGTCAGCAAATACCCCGGTATTGTCAACCACATGATCCAAGTAGGAGACCCGGTCCGTCAAAAACGAACACTTGGCATGATGCTTCAAAAATAACTTGTCAATCTTGACTAACTGAAAAACTGCTCAAAGATGGCCAAGATGGGGCTTCCATGTCGCACTGTAGACTAAAATATCATCAAAGAAAACAAGCAAACAACGACGTAATAAGTCGTGAAATACCTCGTTCATGAGGGCCTGGAAGGTGGAGGGGGCGTTCGTGAACTTGAAGGGCAACATGAGGAACACGAAGTGGCAATGGTAGGTGTGCAAGGCAGTCTTCTCCACATCTTCGGGGGCCATGCGCACCTGATAGTACCCGGAGCAAAGGTCCAGCTTCGAAAAGAAGCGGGTGCGGTACAGCTCGTCCAGTAACTCCATGACCGGAATGGGAAATTTGTCATTCACAGTCCACGCATTCAGCTCGCGGTAATCGACGCAAAAACATGTGTCATCCTTCTAATGGACCAGCAAGACTAGAGAGAAGAAGGGGGCACACTGTGGCGGATGATGCCTTGTTGCAGCATAGCAATGCACTGTTGCTCAATCTCGTCCTTTTGACAGAACGGATAACGGTAGGGAAGAACAACTACGGACAACGTGTTTGGCATGAGGCAAATGCAATGATCCTGGCGACTGGCGTGGTAAAGGAAGAAGTCTCGTCGGGGCGGTGGTAGTATCGTTGTACTCTTGTAGAGGCTCTCTAAGTCAGAGGTCATCGTCTGGTCAGCACGAGCAAGAAAAACTTGTGGGTTGGTGGTCGCCGAGCAGTCATACCAAACCGTCGGGTGGGGGTGATGACCCCAGGTCACTGTCAGTTTGTCAAAGTCCAACAGAAGTGGCCCCAAAGTGCGGAGCCAGCGGACTCCTAACACGGCCTTGAAACCCCGAAGGGCAATCACATAGAAGTCTACGTGGGAATGATAGCCCCCACTATAATCAGCACTGTGCGGCAAACTCTTGTGCACGTCATGTCCATGCCATTGGCGACAATAATCTGGAGACTCGGACGGCCTGTCACCGGCAGGTGAAGACGCTGGGTGGTGACTGGTGAGGTCATTAAGAAAACTGTGTGTGCTACACGAGTCCAGGAGAGCGATCAGCAGCTGGCCCAGTACTGAGATCTATATCTGAATTTTGTCTCCCGACTGAGGTCCAGTCAGAGCATGAATAGAAAGTTGAGGATCGCCCGTGTCCTCGTGCCCCATGTCCTCGTCAAAGGGGTCCACCTCAAGCCAGAAAAGGTGCTTGCACCGATGTTCACGGGTGAAACGCTCATCACAGTTGAAACTTGAAACAGAGGCATGGCGATCTGCCATCTCCTGTGTAGAAAGTCGTCGAATGGAGGACAGTCGGTCCCCCTCTTTTCCCTTGCCGACTCTAATGCTAACCAGAGGAGGTGAGCGGCCAAATTCCCTGGAGGTCCCGTCGCCATATCAACGGCCCAAATACAAACAGTCCATCAATAACCGGTTCACAAAACTCGAGACAAGCTCAGACCTATAAAGAAGTCCGGAGGAGCCTGCAACTCGACGTACAGACGAAGATGCTTGTGAAGGCCCGCAGTAAAGAAAGGCACTTGGTTTGCCACTTGAACAGAAAGGGTGCGGGCAAGGAGCAACTGAAACCACTCGATATAGTCATCAATGGAGCTCGTCGGTCAGTAGGAAATGAGATCGCCAATAGGATTCACATGAAGGGGCCGAAACGGAGGATGCACAACGATTTAAAATCCTCCCATATCGGGTGCGGACGCTCACGACGGAGCTGCGAGAACCAGAGCTGGGCGGAACCCATGAGATAAAAAGAAGCAATACCAATCCAATCCAATCCTCTTTCGGGGTGTGTTGGATTTCGAAGAACTGTTCGGAGCGTGTGAGCCACGCGAGATGGTCCTCCCGACTGTCACTGAGCGAAAAATCCATCTTCACAAAGCTGGTAATGTTGCACCCGACAATTTGTTGCATTGTAGGTTCTTGAACAGTGTGTTAGGAGGCCAAAGCAGCACGCGGAGCCGGCGGTGAGGCGTCCGATCGAAGGGACTCAATGAGGGCATTATCATTGGCCACCATCATATACTGGAATGACTGCAAGATCTGGACCAAGGTGAGGGCGTCAGGGTTTACCTTGTCCCAAGGGTGTGGTCCGAGTGGAATGAGAGTAAGAAGGGGAAGTGGGGAAAATGCTTGTGCTCTCTGGTAGCAGCGGAAGACTGACAGTTGAAGCCCCCGAGATGGATAGGGGAGTGTGCATGGTGCAGCGGGTGGGCGGATCCGGGCAAAGAAATGGCAGGGTGGCTGGGCAGCGGCGCATTGGCGGCTAACACTACTGTAGTCGTCAGTGGGGAGGGATCTGGAGGAGTGGTGGAGGAGGATCCCTCTGATACCAAGATGTTAAGAGCCTTCGTTTGAGCCCTTGTTCGTCGAGGAAGGGGAGGGTAGTCCCGCAAATGATCGGCGTGACCCTTGCTAGAACCTATCTCGCTAGTAAGGTTTGACGAAGGATGCGGTGGGTTGGGGGCTGACAGTCGGCTGTAACTACTCGAGGAAAGAAGCACGCGAGTCGCGAGCGACGGAAGCGAGCGAAAGTTGTGGCTAGGGCGACAGGCGATGTTTCTACGAATCTAGAGAGAGATTTTGGTAAAATGATTTCATTATGTCCCAAGCAAGCATGATCTCACCCATATAAGTTAGAGACCCAACCAGACCCAAAGTCCAACACAACATAAAAGTACAAAACTCTGGAAATAAAAGGTACAAGCGGAGATCGGGAATAAATCCTAAGCGGCATGCCCCGAGTTGCGGCGCTTGTATGTGATCCTCCAACGTGGGTCCGTAATATCCATAACAAATGGTTGGAAGAATTGAACAGGGAATTTCAAAGAAAGGACACGAAAATTATATGATCAGGAACAACTAAAAACCAATTTTCATTTGCTAAAAAAGGAGGGGAAGTTATGAAAATAATTAAAACTAGGTGAGATAGTTGAAACCAGAATAAAAAAAAAAATTGAATGCATCAGATGAATGGAAAATTGAGAAGATGAAGGTCCTATTTTTTAAGTTCCGCTACTCAGAAATTTCACCAGAGGTAGAAGAAAAACTAGAAACATTTTTGGCATTTTAGTAAATATGGGGTTAATTTTTAAATGCTAGTACCAGGATTATGCCAATTGAAGTTATGGAGAACAAATTGTTTGGGATGATAATGATAAGAATGTAATGATAACTGATACATGTACTACAAAAAGTTTAGGAGAAGAATATGCACAACATAAAAAGATCAGTTTACATCATAAAGGCAAGGCAAAGGTGAGGAGCACTAATAGTGCACAACTAGTTTCATATGTTAAGGATACGTGAGAAGATTCAATGCACCATAAACAATTACAGAAGATTTGAGGAACTAGCGAAGATTCTAAAAAACTACGACATTCTCAACTTCTATAACTTCGCATTCACAGATGTGCTTAATAAATTCAAAAAAGTTCATTAGTTGCCCTGCATAACGAAAAGTATGTTGGGTCAAAATGTGTTACACAGAGTCATGAGAAATGTCTTGTACTCTTGTTTGGTCAATATTAGGTTCTGTTTGGAACGGTTGTGCATACCGAAAAAAGCAATAGTGACAAATCAATAATGAGATTAGAGCCGTTAGAAAAGTATTGGTACAAAAAATAGTAGGAGAAGAAGAAAAATATTGATCTATGAGAAGAGAAGCATGAAAATACGGAAAACTCTTTTTTTAAAGTTATAGGGTTCACTGTTTCAAAAAAGTCTCGAAAACACTTTTTTGACACAAGCATTTTTCCTAACATCCGGAACCCAAAGGTCTCAAAAATAGCGATGGGAATAGAACTTTTTCCATAGCCATCTCCGTCCCAAACAGAGCCTTAATGTTATCCTAGGACTCAAATTCTATTCTAATTTCAATATGGACTACTATATGTACTTTTATGTTTTCCTGATAATTTTTCAAATTTGATATAAACTTCAATATTAATAGTATTTTGTTTATGAATTTGATGTGGACTTGTTTTCAATGCATTTTATTATTGAAAGTTTTTGGGTTTAATATTGGGATTGAGTTTTCAAAATTTTAGCATCATAATGAGTGAAAGTGGTATGGATTACTTATCTGATGATTCAGAACATTCTTCTGATAGTTTGATTTAGTTTGTTAAGAATAGCAATGATATTTCTGATTTATGAATATATTCTGAGTTTCGTCGGAAAAACTCCTTGCATGACATCAAATTAAATAGGTGATAAAGTGTACAATCTGAATTCAGCAAGCAAATGGGAGGCCTGTCCTAGTGAATACAGCAAGAGCAGGCCCCACCTCAAAACAGTCTGGGCAGGTTAGTCATACTCTCCACCAAGCAAGGCGAGGCGGGTCCGGGTAGGTTAACCGGACTCGCCATCAAGCAAGGCAAGGTGAGTTCAAGTAGGTCAGCCAGAGTCCTCGTCAAATAGCCAAGGCGAGTCCGGATCGGTCCAACCTGCGGACTAGCCTAGGTCTGCTTATAATAATCTTTTAAAGGAGGGGAGAGTTATTCACAAGTCACTTGGGTTTGAGAATAGAATTTTGATTAAAGCGTACGAAGCTACCCGCGGGTCAATATACCCCCAGGGTGTATTGTCTATAAATAGGACGCCATAACACCTTGAAGAGGCAGAGACCCGCCACTACAATTTGCGCTCTCTAGCCCTCTGTATTGTGTGAGGTGTTTAGCTCAACTTTTAGTTTAGAGAGGAGAAGTTCTTAAAAACTTATGGGTGTGTGAAGGGACTTTCTCACTGCAGCTCATGGGTCTACGAGTAAGCAATTCAACATTTTGTCGGTGATGATCAGGAATAGGCTCGAAATACCTGGTCATTGGAGCCTGACTGTGGGTCAACTGGTCAAGTAACCCAAGCTACATCCTCTTGGTCCAAACTCAATTGAACCAGTATCCGAGTTTCAATATTTTTGGTGCGATGAGCATGGATCGTACCTTGTGAAGAAAATTTCGCACGACAACCATATGGCTAATCATGAAGAGCATGGGACTAACCAGGGGAACTCACGCCTGCCAGACACGTTTGTGATGCAAAACGACTTCGTGAAGTTCAAAAAGTCAATGGAGAGCATTTTTGAGCCCTGCTTGCGCCTCACGGCGAAGTGACGGAGCCTTCGCCACCAATCTCAGTCTCGCCCGGTGAGGCGGGACCGCGCAGACTCCCGGAAAAGAAGTTACCTTTGAGGAAGCGGACCGGACAATGCATGATCGAGTTCTCTTCGTGAGTCATCCCGAAACTCGCTACTCTGAGAGCGAGTTCGAGCAAGTTCGCCCAATTTGGATCGGAGACCCCGTTCTGCGAGTTGATTCTGTTTGCACCAGTTCTGGAGGGGTTCAGAGAGGCCACGATGAGCAATAACACATGAAAGAATGATCTCGTCCAGCACATAAAATTGTTCGAGGATATTGTCTCGATTCGACAAATGACAGATGTCTTTAAGTGTAGATTGTTCGTCATCTCATTTAAGGGGAAGGCTAGGGAATAGTTCCACCAGTTGCCTCCGATTTCAGTCCATAGTTTTGAGGACTTGTGCAGAGGATTTCTACTATGTTTTGCAACCTCGAAGAAAATAAAGAAGGGGCCAGAGACTCTTTTCTTCATCAAGCAAAGGCCTCAGGAGTCGCTGAGGGCTTACATCGACCGTTTTCAGAAGGAAGTCCTCAACATCCAGGAGCTGTCGGGACACACTTTGCAGCTCGCTCTCAAGAATGGGTTGCAAGAGTGTCTCTTCAAAATAGAGATGCCAATATCATTCGAGAACTGATTAATCGCACGGGGCGGTATATTGAGAGTGAGACCACAAACCATAGTTTTGGGGTCAAGTTGGCAAAGCTTACTGGGGGAGAAGAGGAGGTGGTGGCAGATGTCAGGAGGCTAGAGTTTATGAGAAGGGAAGAGTTGAGGAGGCAAGAAGAGAGAAGGCTCATTAGCAGCGGGAGCAGGAGAGGAAGTTTTAAATTCCGACCAACAGGTCGGTGTGGAGGCTGATAAGAGGGCCTCACCCGGCGGGGCAAAGAAAAAGGTTTATCCCGAGCGTCGGGCTCATTTCAACTCGCTCGAAAGGAGACAGGGTCCGCAGAGAGAAAACCAATCAATCCCATAGTAGACGAATATGATTGGTCGAGCCCAAGATCGGGGTGGACAGAGAGCCCGACAGCCAAGGTGAATAATGGATCAGAGAATGACAGCCAAGACGATACACTACATAGAGACTCCCCTTGCAAGTTGCCTTTACTCTCACTCCCCAGTGAATCACCCCAATTCCTCTATGAAATCCGACATTAGCTCGGTCCTCACACCTCCTTGGGGCATGTGCCCCAACTAATTCATCCCTCACATCCTTTTTCCATCTCTGCTCTTGTTGTCCATCTCAGGCTCTTTCTCTAACTTCCCTCTTCAACTCCAAGAACTCTGGCACATCGCGTGACCTTCTACCAGATGGAATCCACAGTAAGGCATCACTCTTTGATCCACTACTCGCTTTAGCTGTCGGTCCCCCCCCCCCCGACCACGGGCTCGACCAATAATATTCTCCTCCTACAGTGGTGATTAGTTCTTTCTCCGCAGGCCCTGCCTATTCTCGAGCAAGTTAAAACAAGCCCTGAAGCACGACGCTTGGGAAAAAACCTTCTTCCTGGCCCCATTGGGTGAGGCCCTCTTGTCGGACACCACACTGGCCTGTGGGCAGGGACCAGAAAACTCCTCTCCTGCTTATGCTACTCCTGACCCCCGAAAGGCCTTCTACCTTCCTGCCTGCTCGACTTTTCCATTCTCCTAAACACTGGCCTCCTAACGTCTGCCACCACCTTCTCTTCTCTCTCAATCAGATTTGTCAACTTGGCCACAAAACTAGGGTTTGTGATCTCACTTTCCATATACTGCCCCGAGCGGCGATAAAGTCCTCGAATAACATTGGCGGGTCACGGGCTATCTCCATCTTGAAGAGGCTCTCTTGCAATCCAATAGTGAGAGCAAACTGCAAAATGTCTCAGCACCTCCTGGACGGTGAGGATTTCCTCCGAAAAACGGTCTACGTAAGCCCCCAACGATTCTGAAAGCCCTTGCTTGACGAGGAAAAGAGTCTCTGACCCCTTCTTCCTCTTCTTCGAAATAACAAAACACAGTAGGAATCCTCTACGCAGATCCTCAAAACTATAAATTGAATTCGAAGACAACTGATATAACCAATACCTAGCCTTCCCCATGAAGGAGATGGCGAGCAACCCACACCTAAAGGAGTTTGCCAACTGTCCAATCAAAACAACATCCTGAACCCTTCCATGTCCAATAGCTCTTCGCGGGCTCTCTGAATCCTTCCGAAACTGGGGCAGATAGAATCAACTCGCAAAACGAACACATTGGTCCAACCTGGCGAGCTGGGCGAACTCGCTCTAAGTGTAGCAAATTTTGGGCGAACTTGCGCATGCAAGGTCCAATCCGCTTCCTCAAAAGAAACTTTCTTGTAGAGTCGCCTGTGTGGTCCCGCCACGCCGAGCGAGACAGTGACTGGTGGCAAAGGCTCTGCCACTTTGCCGCGAGGCACGAGCAAGACTCGCAAAGTGTCCTCCATTGACTTTTTGAACTCCACAAAATCGCTTCACGTCATGAACTCGCGTGGCAGGCGCGAGTTCCCCGGGTTAGGCATGTGCTCTTTATGATTAGTCATGGGCTCATCGTATGAAATTTTCTTCAGAAGCTACGATCCACACTCTCTACACCAAAAATGTTGAAACTCAGATACCAGTTCAGCTGAGTTCGGACCAAAAGGAGGTAGCTTGAGTTACTTGACCCACAGTCAGACACCAAGGCCAGATATTCTGAGCTTACTGACCCTCTCCAATAGAATGCTAAAGGGACCCACTCAAATACCCAGGGTTGTAGCGAGAAAGCGCCAACACGCACCCGAAATTTTTAAAAAACTTCCCCTCCTTAAACCAAAAGCTGAGCTAAACACCTCAGACAGCACGGAGAACACGGGCTAGAGATCGCAAGTTGTACGGGGTGGGACTCTGCCTCTCTAAGGTGTTATGGGGTTGTATTTATAAGCAATACATCCCTGGGATATATTGGTTTGCTGGTGGCTTATTCCGCCTTAACCAAAATGTTATTCCCAGACCCAAATGGCCAGCTAATAGTTCTCCATGCCTAAAAGAGATTACTATACACAGACCTAGGCGAGTCCGCGGGTTGGACCGACCCGAACTTGACTCGGCTATTTGACAGCGAGTCTAGTTGACCTACTAGGACTCGCCTCACCTTGCTTGATAGCGAGTTCGGCTGAACTGTTTGGTCTAGCCTCACCTTGCTTGATAGTGAGTCCAGCTAACCTTCCCAGACTCGCCTCACCTTGCTTGATAGCGAGCCTGGCTAACCTGCACGAACTCGCCCATGGAGTTTTGAGGTGGGGCATGTGATTCACTGGTGCAGGCCTCCTGTCTGCTTATTGAATATGAGTTGTACAAGAGGAGTACATGAAATAGATCCTTACTCTGTTCAAAGGAGGGGTGCAGAAGAAATGACCTATTTGAGCGGTTCTATTGGAAATAGGCATGCAAAAAAGGCTTGTCGG
Source organism: Platanthera zijinensis (assembly GCA_039513925.1). Taxonomy (NCBI): domain Eukaryota; kingdom Viridiplantae; phylum Streptophyta; class Magnoliopsida; order Asparagales; family Orchidaceae; genus Platanthera; species Platanthera zijinensis. The sequence goes on along the minus strand of CM077081.1, from coordinate 19,742,794 downwards.
GCCGAGGGCCCCCAACTTCGGATTTTTGTATTACCAGGCTCAGGTAAGGCCCTGTTCAAACCAAGTACAGAATGGGCTCGGGCCTCCCGAAGTAAAGGGTGGCCATCTTGAATCTACCAGATCGGGCCCAGATCGACCTGGGGCCCACTAGGCAGGCCCCGAAAAGTCAACGGCGGCAGATGTTGTTGCCGCTGACAAATGGCAGCTAGCACATACTAGCTGCCAAAAGGCAGTTGGGGATTTGCGGGGCTGCTGCCCAACTTTACAGTTGGGAACACCCAGTTCGTCAGTCACTTAAGGGCTCCAAGCAAAGCCTGCTGACTAGGCAGGCCGCAGGCCGGGGACCTCGCAAAAATCGGGTGCCTGAGAGGCCCCCTAGGCCTAGACCATGCCAAACCAAGCTCAGACCCGGACCAAGCAACCAGACTCAAGCTTTATATTCAATTGCTTGTTGAATACACTGGATTATATTTTTTTAATGCGGACTTTAAATGTGTAGTTAAGCCATTCGGCCTAAAATTACTATCACATTGCACTGCAACCAAACATATTAAACTACTTCTAAGTCCATGATTGCACTAAAAACACAATTCATCTAAACAGTATACTACATTAGTTACCACAATTTCTAAGAATTGCGTTGGTTGATGACCACAATTCGTGACCACCAAAGGTGCCCCAAACATGGCCCTAGAAACAAAGCTTTCTCAACAATTCCAGTTATTTTGCAACCTTTTCCATTCTCCATACCAAAACTAAGCAATATCATAATCGCTGACAGCTTAAAATTGCATAATTGTTGAAATCAAAGAAAAATCATTATCGCACTCGTATTTACCGAAGAATGGCTCGTGTAATGCCAGTGAAAAAGAGCCCAATAACTAATAATAGCGAAAGTCCCAAAAAAAAGGGTTTTTTCTTCAGCGGAAACTGCATGCTAAACTTACCACATGTTCCATCTTTGGCTTGTTGGAGCTGGATTCAGAATCCCAAACAAAACCACGCCGGTGGCAACTTTTCAAGTGACATCCGTTCTCCTTCAGAATATCCGCGGAATGAATGTCCGCGATTAGGGTTAGGAAGTGGGAACCCTAATTGCGCTCGACAGCTCGAAGATGAGAAGGGATGAGAACGCAGAGCACGGGAGCAGAGAGACGAGTTACGGGAGAGGGGGGGGGGGGGGGGGGGGAGGGTTATGGATGGCGGTAGGCGGCTGTGGCTGAGAGAGAGATCGAAAGAGAAAGAGGGAGGGGAGAGAGAGACCAATAATAGGGTTAGGTCTTTACTCTTCAGCAGAGCGAGAAATACAGCCGTGCTCGGAAGAGGAGCGAAAATGAAATTTCAAAATCTAGAGAGAGGAGAGAACCAAAATCTGCAAAAAAAAAAAAAAAAAAAAAAACTGTGGGTGCAATTAGGGGTGCACAAAAAAACCGGTCATAATCAATCTGATTGGGACTGGACCGGTTAGGACTGACTAGAGACCGGTCTCAGGGGTCCCAAGCCGGTCCCAGTCCAGGACCGGTCTTTTACCGGTCCCGGACCGGGACCGATCAAAAGATTGGTAAGAGACCGGTCATTTTAGTAATTTTAGTAAAAGACTGATCATTTTTAGTCATTTTAGTAAAAGACCGGACAAAAGACCTGTAAAAAAGACCGGTCCGGGACCGGTTATGACCAGTCCTCCGGTCCCAGCCGGTCCTCCTCCATAAGAGGAAACCCGGTCCCGGACCGGGACTGGTTTGAGCGGGATCGGTCGGCCAAAAGACCGGTCTTTTAAAAGACCGGTCCCGGACCGACCCGACAGTCTTTTTGTGCAGGACTGGGTGCAATGCACGAATTTTTTTGTGTGAGAGCATGGCACATAATAATAGGTGGGAGAAGGGCAGATCCGGTCGAAGGATTTCCCTTCTACTTGGATTTCAACGGCACAAATCCAGTCGTTTCTGATTCGATTGTATCTGCAGTTGTAACTTCTGGTACATACGATTGTATACTAATTGTATCTGCAAAAGATACGGCCAAGATCTGGCCGTTAAAATCAAGATCCTACGGTAAATACGCATCTCGCACCTAGGGGAGGTGCGTTACTCGTACCAAATTCGGACTCGTAATGCACGAGGAGTACCATGAGAGAAATGTAAATTTCTCTAATTTTTTTTTATTTTTTTAAAAATAAGTCATAAAATATTAATACATGTAATTTTACACTCATTTTAAGTACTCATATGACTATATTTTTTATGTGAAAATACAACTGTAAAAAGATCTTTTTCTGAACTATTTTTATGACTGCAATTTATTACTAAAATCAAATTCATTTTTATGTGAATGAAATTACAGTTGTGTGGATTTTTCGTGCGTTGTATGCACAAAAAATTTTCTCACCAAAATCTAGAGGGAAGACAAAAACAATCTAATTTTTTTTCAAATTAATTCTTCTTTAAGCTATTTTTTCCCATGTAACTAAAATATTTTCACCTTTCATTAAATAAAAATTAATTTGAATCATGAAATGAACAACTAAAATATTTTTCGCCTTTGATTAAATAAATAAAAAATATCTCAAATAAATTAAAATAATAATCAATATTTGAGTTTTTATCGTAGACACGCAAAATTGGACCACCAGGGCAACCAAAGTTGGGGGTCTGGGCCCGACAATCTCGGGCCATCAGAGTGAGGCCCAGGCTCGAGGCCAGGTGGCAAAAGTCTGGGCCCGGCATGCCCGTGTGGCAAAATCCCGGACCCGGTATGTCCGGTGTTTGGCTAAAGAGCACGCAAGGCCGACTAGAGCACCTGCAAATTAGCTCAAGCAAGTATATGCACAACCGCTTAGCGGTATGCCAATACATAAAATAACAAAAATAAAAGTGTCACAGAGATTTAACGTGGAAACCCAATAGGGTGAAATCCACAAGCCAATCGTCGTCCAACCCGGAAAGCCGCCATTATAAATGTACGAAAATAATAGGTAACTACACGTCTTTTTCTCCTTAATCTACACAGAATCTTCACTAACTTCACACCGCACAATATTTCACAATAAACAGTAGCAGGAAAATTGCAAGTTACCGATAGTAGCGGGTGAGACAGACTACATAGATCCTTGATTTCTAAGATGCCTCTTCAAATCCTTGCTCAAATGTGCTCCAGATCCAATTCGTGTAGGCGAAATATTTCACGTTAACATTGTAGAACAATATCTGAAAACTCTCTCAAACTAAGACTATTGCCACAAAGGCCTCTCTATAAAACTTCAAATACTTGAGCTTGGAGAAAAGTGGATATCTTACCCCTCCTCTTTCATCAATATTTATAGGGACAAAACCAATGAGGTAGAGATGGTAAATGACATTTGGATGAAGCTTCCTTCGGTCAAAAGCGCATGTCATAAAGCTTCCTTTGGCCACTTTCCCAGAAGTTTCCTTCAAGAACACATGTTGGTTTAAAGGTTAAAGTTAGTTAGCTTCTTCTCTTTCTAAGAAGCTTCCTTCAAGAACACATGTTGATTTCATAGTCAAAGATGGCTAGCCTCTTTCACACTTAGGAGAAAATATCTCATCAAATCACTATCTTTTTGACTAAGTGAGAAATGTGTCATCTTTCTTTGGAAAGATCTTCATGTCTCCTCCTTCGGTCAATAAATCCAGCAACACCAAATTCGAGTTAATGAGACTCAAACTCAACAGTTTTCTCCATAAAGGATGAGAACTATACCCAACAACTTATTTTTCATCGCTTTATGTGGAGGGAACCGTCATGCCGGTGATCCTCACGTAGTGCTCGAACTTCCCTCTCAATACGGTTTTTGTAAGCATATCTGCTTCATTGTCATTTGTGTGCACCTTCAACAAATCAAACTCTCTTTGCTCTAGAGTATCGTGTATTCAATGATACCGTATGTCAATATGTTTGGACCTTAAGTGGAAGGTGGGGTTCTTCCCCAAATGAATTGCGCTCTAACTATCACATAAGAGTGTATAACACTCCTGAGTAAAATCCAGCTTCTTGATAAATCACTTCATCCAAAAAGTTTTTTTCTGCCTCAGTGACTACAATAAACTCTACCTCCATAGTCGACAGTGCAACGCACTTTTGTAGTCTCGATTGTCATGACACATCTCCCCCTGTAAATAGAGTTAGGTACCCGGAAGTCGATCTTCTGGAGTCCAAATCTCCAGCTATACTTGCATCAGTGTAGCCTAGTAGCTTGAGCTCACTGTCTTTGAACTTCCACGTCATGTTTGGCGTCTCATGTAGGTATCATAAAATCCACTTTACTGCGCTCCAATGTTCTCTTCTAGGATTGGAGAGAAATTTACTAACAGCCCCAACAGTGTATGCTATATGCCTATATCAGAGTGGGTACACATCACTGCGTACATAAGACTGACAACTGCAGAATCATATGGGACATTCTGCATCTCCTCTTTCTCTTAAGGTGTGTTTGGGCATTGATCTGTGGTAAGTTTGAAGTGAGCTGCAAGCAGCGTGCTCACCTTCTTCGCTTAATCCATACTAAATCTCTACAACACCTTGATATATCTTTCCGGTGATAACCAAAGTAACTTGGAGCATATATCTCTTTGAATATGCATCCCTATGATAGCCTTTGTAACCCCCAAGTCCTTCATCGCAAATGTAGAGCTCAACTCTCGCTTCAGCTCGGCAATGCGAGTAGTGTTCGTCCCAACTATCAGCATGTCATCTACATATAGTAGAAAGATGATGAAATTATCTGGACCATATTGCTTTAAGAACACACAGTGATCAAACGTGGTCCTCCTGAAGTCGATCTCTCCCATAAAAGCATTGAACTTCTTGTACCACTATCGTGCGGCCTGCTTCAGGTCATACAAACTCTTCTTTAGGAAACAGACTAGGCTCTCCTTCCCTTTCACCCTAAAACCTTCAGGCTTCTCTATATAAAGCTCCTCATCAAGATCAACATGCAGAAAGGCGGTCTTGACATCCATCTGTTTGGTCTCCAGGTCTAGCCTCACAGTAAGGCCAAGAACTACCTGAATTGACGACATTCCCACAATAGGAGAGAAGATCTCATCATAATCTACTCTCTATTTTTGAATAAAACCATTCACCACTAATATGTCATTGTATCTGAGTGGTGTGGTTGGATCTCCATACTTCACTCTAAAGATCGAATAATTCTTCAGAGTCTTCTTGCCTTTTGGAAATTTCACCAACTCATAAGTGTGGTTCTCTTGTAGGGAATGCATTTTGTCCCACATAGCAACCATCCATCGCTTCTTCTATAAGCTCTCCACTGCCTCATCAGAACTCTTAGGCTCCCCCGCATTAGTCAATAAAATATACTCAGTAATAGAGTATCTTGAAGAAGGGTGTCTGACTCTACCAGACCTTCGTAGAGCGAGCTCAGCTGGTGGTGTAGGTACATCATCAATGATGTCCTCTGTATACTATCCATCAATAACTTCCTCGTTATCTGAAAGTGGCTCAGTATCTTGTATCGGCTCAGGCTCTACAGCCTTCTTAGTATCATTACTTGCAATCATAGGAGACTCTACAACAGTGTAAGAGTTGGTCTTCTCAATCTTCTTAGGATCAACTATAATCTGATCATCACAAAATACAGCATCATGACTGCGTGTAAGTTTCTTCTTAACTGGATCAAAGAACTTATAGGCAAACTTGCCGCTACATCCATATCCCAGAAATATGCATTATCGAGTCTTGGAATCCAACTTCGATCTTTCATCCTGAGTGACGTGCACAAAGGCTCTGCAACCAAAGACCCTCAAGTGACTATATGAAGGGTCCCTCCCATACCAGACCCTATCAGGAACATCATCCTATAATGTATAGATGGAAGAGAGGTTGATAACATGTGCAGCTGTGAATAAAGTCTCGCCCCAAAACATGTCAGGTAGCTTTGACTCAGATAACACACACCTCACTCTCTCCATCAGTGTTTTATTCATTCTTTCTGCTACGCCATTCAGCTGCAGTGTTTTGGGCGGAGTCTTTTCATGCTTGATCCCTTGCTCTCTGCAGTACTCATCAAAGAGATCAATATACTCTCTCTCATTGTTAGACCTGATGAACTTTAGCTTCTTACTAGATTATCTTTCTACTTTAGCGTGGAATCTTCGAAAGGTATCAAGGACCTCATCTTTGGTCTTAATAGACTCAAAGTTTCCCCGAATAATCATCAATGAATTTCATGAAGTAAAATGCTCCTCCTCTTTTCTAGACCTTCAGAGGCCTGTAGACATCAGTGTGTATGAGATCCAATGGCTCGGATCTTCTGGTGGAAGTGTGGCTTTGGAATGATACTTTATTTTGCTTCCCAGCCATGCAATGATCGCATCTTCCTAACTGATCATAGATAGATTAGATATCATCTTCTTATTGGCGAGACATCCCAGACCCTTCTGGACAATGTGACTCAGTCTCTTATGTCATAGGGATGTAGATACATAACCTCTGACAGTGTTGACCTAAGCAACTTCAGGCCTCCCCTCCATGTAGTATAGACCAGTATCTCTATAACCTCTAGCTACTACTAGCGACTCCTTGATTAACTTCAAAAAATCTCCAAAGACACTTAAGTGTCCTTTATCACCTAACGTTCCAACTATAACAAGATTGAAGCGGATGTCGGGTACATGCCACACATCCTACAGAATCAGCAAACCTCTCGTGCTCCTTTTCAGGTGCATGTCTCCCCTCCTGATGACTTTAGACATGTCACTGTTGCACATTCTAAGAACTCAATGATCATGAGTCGTGTATGTGGCAAACAACTCTATATTATGGGAGATATGTGTAGAGGCACCTAAATCAATAATCCAACTTCTATCATCACACAAGAGCACAACAGTAACGTCTTCACCTATAATGATGATATCCTCCTCCTTTATAGAAGCGGTGGCCGCTATATGTGTGTCCCCTTCTTCTTTTGGTCATTCTTCAGAATGTTATAAAATTTCTGAATATGACCATTCTTATGGATGTAGTGACACTCCACATTCTGGTAACGGGACCTAAAACTCCATCTACTTTGGCTCATCTCGCTACTCTTTCCTCTACTCTTGCTCCTACCTATCCCTCTGGGCTTGGTAAAGAGGATGTCAGCTAGAGAAAAAGCGCCTGATATCTCTTGAGAATTCCTTTTCATCTCTTCGTTTAGGATGACACTCTTGACAATCTTCATTATAATGATGCCTCCGGGAGAGGAGTTTATTAGAGAAACTCTAACCATCTCCCAAGAGTCCAGAAGAGAATTCAACAGCCACAATGTATTAATCTCGTCTTCGAAGGTCACTTTCATAGCAGTAAGTTGATCAATAATACCTTGAAACTCGTTCACATGATCCAAGATGGATGAGTCATCTCTAAACTTGAACTCTCTAAGCTTCTTCAGTAGATATAGCTTGTTGATGTCAGTACTCTTGGTATACAACGTCTCAAGATTCTTCCAAAGGATCTTCGCATCAACGATACTCGCAATGTGATTGTAGACGTTCGGCTCTAAAAACCATCTAATGAATCCATATAGCTTCTGGTGCCCCACCTTCCACTTATTTGGATATGTGTCTTTAGGCATCTCCTCAAAGATTGGAGTGTAAGACCACTCTCCCCTTACAAAGGAGGTAACCCGGTCTTATGCCCAAAACTACCGCCTTACGGGGACATTAACACACAGGCTAGTCGACACCACAAGACGCCAATCCTACCAGCTAGTACGTTCATTCAACCTGTATGCCAATTTGAGATAGAAGTATGTAAGTAGTAAGTAAAAACTAGCAAGTTCACAAGTCACAGTACAAGATCATAATATATATGAAACTGAAAAGTACAATAGTCCGGGACGAGTACAGAAAGAAAAAAGGACTTATGCATTGTACATATCCATCAAATATCTGTCTCACAAAGTAAACTAAGCGGAAGCTAATCTATCATCAGTACACTCGTCATCACCTGACGCCGGGCTGCAGTAGTAGGTGGTGGTATCAACTCCTCAAGTCCTGCCACCTCGTCCTGTTGGTCGTGCTAGCTGGTGCTCCATCTCCTCGAGCTCCTAAAGTGATACGGTCACAACCGACCGTTAGTCATAAAGACTAAGTCACTTCCTCCACACCTTGCCCCCGCAGCTCCTAGGCACCGTGTGGGACGACGAAGCGAAGGACAATAAGGGGTATAAAATAGAAAGCAGGTGACAGTGGAACTAATCTATCAAAATTATGTAGTAGAAAGTATATCTCTATTCTAGCAGTTCTATATAGTACAAGTAAAGTAAGAAAGAATTGTAAAAAGTAAAGAATGGAGCAGAAAGTAAACTATCTACTGTCAAACTATCATCACAGAATTACCTTAACTTATATGAATGTCTATACAAACTTATAAGTTAAGGTTTCTAAATGTAACTATCATATAAAAGAGCACATACTAATTTATATGATAAGGATCTATGGTGCGTATGACCTAAATATGTATGTATCTTATGTATGTAGGTTCTAATTCATATAAGTGCAACTCACACACACAACTCTGTGATCACAGACCTTTAGTTCCAGCTTTTTGGAGATAGCATCACTCTCTGGTACCACCGTTGTGGCTACGGTAGCAGCAGAACGGACGCTTCCACTTCCTAAACGGGTATACACACTACCAAGCCCAGACCCTTCGTACGCCTCTGTACACGTCCTAGGTGCACTCTAGAGTCTTTATGTACTAATGATGGCCAACTACCAGACTTTCTTGGCCGGGTGTGCGTTTTCGGGTATTGTCCTCCAGACCGCAGTATAAACAACCTACTGGCCCCTCAAACCCTCACACCTCACCAGAGTCACCGTACTGCTATCGATGTGACGATTGGCCCAGTACCACATGACCCGCCACTAGTTTTATTTCTATGCACATGCAAGGTATCTCAACCCGAGCCTCCAGCTCGCAGGACCGAACCCGTCCTGATGTCATACTCCTTAGCCTCTAGCTCGTAGGACCAACCCGCCCTTAAATAAACCTCTCGAGCCTTCAGTTCGCAGGACCAACCTGTCCTGATATCAAACTTTCGAGCCTCCAGCTCGCAATACTAACTGTCCTGAAACCCTCCAACCCTTCACGGGTGAGATTGTCACATCATTCTCTTAATCCTGAATCCCTCCAACCCTTCACGGGTGAGATTGTCACATCATTCTCTTAACCTATTAGACAACTTTTGTCTAATGTTTGTTATACCTAGCAATTTAGGGTTAATCCCAAAACTGCCCAGGGTATGCCCAATGAAGGGGTCTCGGGGGCACTAGGAATCAAAATGAGATTGAAAGCCCAAAGTTCCCTTTCACAAGGATACCTAGTTTTATTAATGTCTACTCATGATCCATACCCAACTCTCGTTGTTACTCGGGAATGAACCTAATGACTTAGGATATTATTAGGGAATCAGCGGCCATCCACCGGTCTCCGTTCTAGTTACTGTCCTTGGGGTTTTGCACTCTATCACTCGATACTATGAAGTGACATACTAGACACCAACCAGGGTTTCAACTGTCTAATTAAATTCTCTTTCTAACCACTTTTCATATCCCTCTGTGGGTCCTCGTGTTATACCCTCCTTTTGTTATACGTAGCCCACGACCTAACATTTACCCATGTGATATGAATTCCAAATCCCTTGGGCCAGATGCCCCTAATTATTTATCATGAGTTGGTATGGTGTATGATGTTGACCATTCAAGATTTCACTACTTTTTCTAAGTAATTAAGGCCCTATATTAATTCTTTTAATTGAGTGACCTAAGTCACTTTGTACATGATGTACTAAATACAATGGTTTCACAGATCTAAGAAATTTATCTGGTGTTCAATGAGGTTAAATATGACTGCCTACCAGAGTTCATAATTTTCACATGTAAATTTCTATATAATTTTCATTTAAGATTAAAATCACAATTTGACTATTTTACATATGAAGTACAACAATTATACAACAAAAAATTCTAGGAAAATTACTGGAGGCAGATATTGATATAATAAAACATCATACAGAAATTGATGACCCTAAACAGTGATTTGACCTTGCAAAATTTCATAATAGTAATATTTCCAAAATGCCACTACTTAAATTTTCAACATACATAATCACCCATAAATTCTACGATAATTACCCAAGGTTCTAATCACAGGAATGAGATACTATAAATTTTACCATAATTTTCCAGAAAATATTTCCTTTACTTTTTATTAATTTCCAAGTAGGGGCAATAATGTAATTCTACTAAAAACTCAAGGTAAAGTTTTCAAACAAGCTTATAAAATTTTATAGAGATGTATGATGTCCTACTAGTGTTTGTGACAGAGTTTTAGAATTTATAAGAGTACTTGACCCTCTTTTAAATTTTTATTTCCAAAAGGACATAATTTACAATAATTCCAAATAATGGGAGTTTTGATCCCAAAATCCCATACTTCCTATGGGAGGTGTATTTCTTCCCTATAAGCCTATGTCTAGAATTTCATGGACATGCATTGGGCCAAATGGGCTAAACTCCCATTTTTGCATTTGACACAATTATTTACAAATCTACCCTCAACATGCATGTTGGTTTTCCCCAACATGCAAAGGTCCAAATGGTCTAAAATTTCTACCATGTACTTATAGTGACTCTAGTACCATTCCAATAAAATTTTGGGGCATTTGGATAAGGGAATCTCCCTATTTTTATTTTTTACTTAATAAATAAATTATCTATAAAAACTTTAGAAAAATATCCCCCCAAAATTCTAATTTTTGGACAGGCCTTAGGTTTAACACAACCACATGCATGCCCAAAATTTCACTACATGTGGACTTAGGGTTTGGCTTGGGCACTCGTTTAAAAAAATCTGTCATAGCCTAAGAACAAGTCTTAGTAGAATTGCCCTACAGGGAGCTATAGTGCTCTAAAATACAAGTTTAGGGTGTCAAAACTAAGGTAAGACCTAGATCTACCTTTTTTATGTTGAAACTTATTTCTTAAAATGCCTCTAAGAGACCTAAATTAAGCATTCATAGTGACTGTAAAAATATTACAGAAAAATACACATAAAAATAATAATAACTGTTATTTAAACTCTTAATTTCAACGACATCCCATCATCTTCTCCAACCAGCCGACGCTCCAGATTGCCCCGACCTGGGCCGCCTTGATTTGGCTTTTCTCGGCCACCCGACCACCTCCCCGGCCGACCGGCCACCACCACCTCCCCCGTTGAGGTGGTAGCCATCGTTTGGCGTCGACTTTGCCGCCGGAGGCGGCGGATTCCTGCGAACTTGAACTTCATTAAAATCTGAAAATTCATGAAATACTCACATTGGATTGGGCTCAATTGAGCCTGATGTCTCGCCTAATTGAGCTAGAAAGCTAGCACGGGGTGAGGTGAGGTGAAACAGACCTTGATCGGAGCCCGACGGCGGCGACGACGGTTGGCCATGGAATTTCTCCTCTCCGGCAAGTTTGCTCCCGAACTCGTTTCTCCACCAAAATCTTCAACTCAGATATCTAATTCCACTCCTCTCAGAGTCTCAGTGCTCTAAAGCTAATGGTGAAGTCAAATGGGGGTGGAGTGGGCTGGTTGTGGTGTTTTGAGTAGTGGGAATTTCGGCCAAGCATTAGATGCTTCACCATGGCAGCCACGTGTCATGGAATTGGGCTGGAAAGGCTGAGAGTGACTGTCAGAGCTCAGAGGAGGGCTTGAGAAGAGAGGAAGAGGGCCGCATGGCCTTCATCCCCATTTTCCTCTCTTTTCTCTCTCCTCCACTTAGCAAATTCCTAAAGTGCCCCATTGCATGTCACTACCCTCCAAATCCAGAGGGTAGGGGCTGTAAATGAGCACTTGGGTTGTTCATGGGCCTTGACTCATGGGCTTAGCCCATGGGGAATGAGCTTGGCTCTCATTTTCTCCTTTAGGCCACATGTTGACTTTGTTGACTTTTGAGTTGACTTCGCCAACTTGATGAGTGGGCTGACCCCACTTAATGGTCATGGACCCTATGACATTACCCAACATGGGTTGGGCCATGACTCGAGGCCTTAGCCCATTAGGAATGGGGTTGGCCTTCAAATTTCCTTAATTATGCTTAAGGTTGACCAAGTTTGACCTTAGGGTTGACTTGGTCAAATTGGTGAGTGGGCTGGCCCCACTTGGTGATCACGAGCCCTATGGCATCACCCAAAATGGTTTGGGTCATGGTGATGCCCCACTTGGGCTAATTGGGCCTATATGTGTGGATTTGACCAAATTAGGGTTAGGGTTGACTTGGGTCAACTTGGGTCAATAGTTGACCCAATGATGTGGCTTTTGGTTCACTTAGATTGCTTCTAGGGTTAGGGGCAAAGTGGTGGGGTCAATGTGTACCTATGATTCCATTTTGGGCTAGTTTGACCCGATTTGATTTGAACCCTATAGTGGGCCCTATGTGAATCCACCCTAACTCCTTGGGTCAAACCTAGCCTAACCCCATTCATCCACCACATATCCCGACCTAATCTAAGTCATGAGGTCTAGTATGAAATGGGATGTTACAAGGAGTCTATCAGCCCTTCTTATAGATAAGATTCTCCATTAGTATGTGTCACTGGTGGTAGTTTGTGTCGTTCAATTTAACCATTTGCTCAGAGCCTGAACCTAAAGTAGACTCCATCATGCTCTGTCACTAATCAGACTAACCTTATTTCTACGAGCTGACTATTCCAAAGAAAGTAATCAAAGAGGACAGGGAGGGGACCAATGGTTGTCGTCTACTGCACCCAATCCCTAACCTGAAATATCCAATCAGCTCATCTCAAATCTCAGATTGGTTAGCCTGGTAATTGCTCTGATAATAAACTTCTCTCTAATACCACTTGTTGGGCTAGATAGTGTTGAAGCCAAAAATAAACTCAACAAATGTTCACGAACCAAAGTGCAGTCAATGCCTACTTCTCTCAAACCTCGACCCCTGACAGGCTGCTAAGGCCCTAACACAGACCCAAAGCCTCAGCTGGGAGGTCCCACCACACACCCGGAAGATCTCTGAGAGATTCCCTTCCAAAGCCAAATGCTGGGCTGGGAGCTCTTCAGAAGGCACTAGAGTGGGAGGAAAAAATGATAAGCCTGCCTTCCAAAGAGCCCCTATGGGTCTTTTTATAGTCTTCCTTTGACCTGAAAATACTGAAATACCCCTGAGGGGTCTGCCGATAGCCAAATCCCGCTGTCATTCCAAGGGCATTTGGGTAATTTTACCTCGGGATAATATACGTTATAAACTAATCCCCTTTACGAGCGCCGGGCCCTACCACGTGGGCCCACTTGGCGAGAACCCTGGCCGAGAAGGCTCTCGCTGGACCCCCACCCGGGCCAACCTTGGCGAGACCCCTTGCCAGGGAGGTTCGCGCTCTTCACGGTCTTTAAACTATCGCGACCGAAGGCCTACCTGGGGCCTTCTCGCCTCCCCTGGGCGGGAGCCAGCCCTAAGGCGGAAGCTTCCGTGGTCAGGCCCTCTGCTTCGGTCGTTCGACGATCTCTCCTGCCGAGAGGTCGACCATCTGCCCTGGTCGGTCGACGATCTCTCCTGCCGTGAGGTCGACTATCTGCCCTGGTTCCCTCAGCTTTCGCCTGCCCTTGGCGAGAGCTCCTATAGGGCGAGAACTCCACAAGCATGCCTTAGGGTTAACCCGAGGTTAGCCTGAGACTAACCCAATCCTGACTGTTGAAGCCTTTGGGTCCCTCCCAGCGAATATGGGGTTGTACACAATCCCCGCTCTTTTCGAGCTAGCCCTGCGCTCGACAAGACAAGTCCAACCCCCGAAATATTTGCTGGACACGTGCCAACTAACCAGGGGAATCTTTTGGTGGGTCCTACTGCGGCTATAAATATGCACCGATAGGCGACCATATGCCTCGCCCTTGAAATACTGTTTTTACGACTGAGCTCTCGCCCCTTGGGACCTTTGCGCGAGCTTACCATGCATCCCAAACGTGCTGCCAAACCGCTTCCGCAAGACCTCCAAGACCGATTAGCCGCTGCCCAAGCGCGGGCCTTGGCTAACTGTGCGGCGGTGGCTCCATGGTTAGCGAAAAAGACTTCAACCGCCGGGCCTTCGGAGCTGAAGAAGAAGGAAAAGAAAAGGGCGAAGGCGGTCCGGCGGGACCTTTCTCGCGAGAACAGGGATCCTCCTTCCCCCACTCCCAATCCTGCGGGAGATCCTTCCCCACAGAAGGTAAGCCTTTCGCCCGTGTCTACCGAGCTGACTGCATTAGATTCGATGATTAAAGTATGCTTTCGCAGGAGTCCGCTCCCAATAATGACGCCGAAATTCCGCCCAGCTCTTCGAACCTACCCGCTCATCCCCCAGAGGACCAAACACGGGTCTCGGAGAGGATTCCTCCAGCCGAGACCGGAACGATAGGTACATTTTCCCTTGTCAATATTTCAACCCGACCCTTTCTTTTCTGAACCGTCTTCTCGCAGTGCCAGCTCCCGCCGACCCGGGTCTAACCACCCGGGAAGATGAAGCGAGAACCGTCGAAGTGCCTCCCGCGGTGGCCAATCCTATCCTGCAGGCGGGAGGGGCGGCTTCTGAACCTTCCGCTACTCTCAAGGATGCTGATCGTCCCTTGAGAGAAGACAACTCCCCTCATGCTTCCGGCCAGGCCGGGATCATCGTGCGCGAGCCCTTCCGCCCGGGGCTGGGCAAGCCTCTTCACCTCCTTTATGGAACCAACGGAGGGGCCGGGCCTTCTCGTCCAACTTTGGTTGACGGTTCTCGCCCAGCCGCAGGTATGCGAAAACTTTTCTGGACTGTCGATTGTCATGCCTTGACCAAAATTCTCGTGTGTTTCTTCCGCAGGTGATCCTGGCTTGCGGTCGGGAGTCAATGAGGAAGGAGAAGAAGAGGAAGAAGAAGACGAGGAAGAAGAGGATGAAGAGTCCCCCCTCTCTTCGTCTGGCGAGATAGAGGAAACCCTGAACAGTGCTGGGAGCGCGAAGGGGAGACGGAGGAAGATCTCGGTCATCCTGGCCAAGCTTGTCCGGCGAGACCGTGCCCATACTGCCGCGGCGAAAGCATTCCGCGAATCTGTGGAGCAAAGGCTGGAGGCTCTGGAGCGGGATTTCTTCTTGGGCGAGACTGATTGCCCGCGCGGGCCTTCCGCCAAGTCTTCGCCAGGGAGGTGCATCTCGCAGATCCGGGATTACGCCAGGCGGATCAACCTCGGGTGTACCACGCTATCGTCTTACTTCAACCCGTTGGCGCCCCCAAGAACTAGGCGGCGAGAACGGGGACGATGGAGCTGGAAGCCCTACTAGCCTTCACGCTCTGAATCTCAATGTATCTCTTTTTTCTTTTTTTTTTCTTTTTCAATGTCTGTAATAAACATTATTACTAATTAAGTTTTATCCAGCTTGCGCTAGCGAGAATCCCGCTTCTACTCATGTCTCTCTTTTCCTTTTTCTTTTTATCGCCCTGCGAGGCTTTTTAATTAAGACGCTTACACCAATCTAGGATGCTTGCGCTGATCTAGGAGGTTTGCGTTAACCTAGGAGGCTTGCGCCGGTCTAGGAGGCTTGCGCCAATCTAGGAGGCTTGCGCCAATCCAGGTAGTCGCGTCGAAACCCGAAGCGACCGTTGACCGCTGTCATCCTGAGGGGGAGAACCGAGGCGTCGTTAGCCCGGATTCTGACAGCTGTACTCCGCTGTCACTTTCTCTCTCTGCCAGATGAACTCATGATGATTACGATTCCCTATAAATAGAGAAGTCTACCAACCGCATTTACTTCTTCGATCCGGAACCTCAGCCTTCCCTTCGTGCTCTCGCGTTCCTGCTTCCGCTTCGACCCCCCTCCAGCTCTCGCTCTTACTTACGAACTAGCCATGCCTGGCGAGAACAAGGGTCGCGCCCACTGCGCGGAAGCTTTCCAGAAACATCTCTTCCCTTCCTGCAAGCTCTCCCTCGACGAATACAACATGATCGTTGACCGCTACATTCCCGCCGGCTTCTCGGCGCGGAACCCGGGTAATCACGATAGGGTGAATACTCCGGAGGCGGGAGAGCTCGCCATCCCCCTCGAGCACTTCGAGGTGGGCTTCCGCCTTCCCCTTTGGCCGGAGGTTCGGCTTGCTCTTCGCTACTATGGGGTGGTTCCCGCCCAGCTAAACCCGAACTCAGTCGCGATACTTATAGCATTCATATGCTATATGCGATCCGAGAGGATCGAGTTTAGCCTGCCCATCTTCCGGAAGCTATTCAACTTCCGTGCCAGGGGGGGGGGGTAGTTTTCTTCTCTGGACAACAGCTCGAGGTTACCGGTCTCGCCAACAAGCACCACCATTGGGGCGAGAAGTTCGTTTACGTCAGCGGGGACTTCGGCAACGTCCCGCTTCAGCCCGTCCAGTATGAAGACGCTACCTACAAGCCGCCCGCTCTGGGATCGCGCGAGAGCGCAATCCTGGAATTCTTCGGGACCAAGGAGTTCGACGTCCCCTATCTTCGGCGGGACGTCGACTCCCTCCCACTTGTTCACTCGGGCGAAGGTACGGTCTCGCCTCAGATTCCCTTTTTTATCAAAGATTTTCTTGCGCTGAAGTGCTAAAGCGTTTTAACTTTGCAGGAGAGCGGGAGGTCCCTCTGCGCCAACCCTTCGCTGAAGGCCGGGGTGTTGAGGGTCTGGCGGCGAGAGGCTCCCTTGCGCTCGCGGAAGCTAGCGCCAGCGCCTGCCGAGAAGATCCAGCTCCTTCCATGCCGCCACCGGCCAAGAAGCGAAAGGCCACCCTTCCTCCTCTCCGCGCGCTGAAGAGGCCCAAGCCTTCTGCCGCCGAGAAGGGAAAATCGTTGGCGGTCTCGCCCGTCCAACCTCCTCCCGAGGGCAGGTCCTTTGAAGCGATCCTTCAGATGGCCAGCGAGATGGATGCCGCCGCCAAGAGCCGTGCCGAGGCTTCCGCCAGGAATATATCGGCCGCAAGCGAGGCTGGTGGAGAAGTGGTCGCCGCCGAAACCTCCGCCAGCGTCCCGCCCCCGGAGGTGCCGAGAGGGCACCGGAACTTTGGCTTCGGCGTTAGATACGCCGACTCGGAGGGGAAGCCTCAGATGGAATGGGACCCTGAGTCAAACTCGATCAGGGTTTCGACCCTCCTTCCCAGATGGGCGGAGGGGGAGAATGTGACCGGCGAGGCCTTCTCGCTTGGGTATGGTCTCTACAGCCGGGAGGATGTCGGCGTGTTTGACCAGATGTCCACCCGCCTTCTAGCCTTCGACGCCACCCGGGCCCTATTGCGCGCGTTCGAGCTCACGCATATGTGTGCGCGTCGAAGTATCACCATTGACAAGAACTTCACTGATATGCGCAAGGCGAGGGAGGACGCGGTGGCTCGCGCGCACGCCGCGGAAGAAGAACTCGCGAGAGCTCAACAGGAGCTCGCGGATGCTAGACTGGCGCTGTCTCTGCGCCCCGCGACCGAGGTAGGCGAGATCCTCCTGAACCCTTGCCCCCGTTCCCCCGAAGTTACCACTGTGTAATGTGTCTAGACTGAATTCTTTTAATCCTTTTGCAGGATTCTGCCCAAGTCAGGGAGCTTCGCGCAGAGCTGGCCAACGCGCGCTGCGAGAGCGTCCTCCTGAGGGAACAGCTCCGCGCAGAGCTGGCGAAGGTCCCGCCTCCGGAGCTAGATGCGAGGCTGCGGAGTCGTTACCTCTCGGAGTATGACGTGGACAAGCTGCTTCAAGCCAACGCTCAGGCGACCGTCAAGCTGACGCTCGAGACGCTGCGAGACGTCGAGCTGCTCCGGGAGGACGGCGCGACCATCGACGCTCGCCAACTTCTCCCTTAGCTCTACGACCCAGTTCCCAAACCCCCGGGCGCGCCGGACTCGCCTCTCTCAGACGCCCCGAGGTCTTCTACCGCCGTTGGCGAGACATCCGAAGAGGGCTCTGGCGATGACTCCAGCGAGAGCACCAGTGGGGATTACAGCGCGTCCCCTTAAGGTGTCTTTTATTTTGAATACCCTTTTGTAATGAGTGAGAAGCTCCTCACTTCTGTAATTAACTTTATATAAAGTAATGCTTCATTTTTCACTGTCATTGTGTTTTAAACGTATATTACTCTGCCGAACGGCTTCCGCGCGAGCTCCCGCCGAGACCCTTAGTCTCTTTAGGGTGACCTTCCTTAGATATCAGTTAGGCGGGAACCTTGCGCCGTTGATTAAGTCGTCCTGCCCAGGTCTGCCGGGAGCCTCCTTTTGCGAGAACCCCCCCTTCGACCGAGACCTTTACTGGCCGCGACCTTTGAGCCGAGACCCTTACTGGCCGAGGCCTTTGGGGCGAGACCCTTACTGGCCGAGACCTTTAGGGCCTTGCCTTCAGTCTAGGTCAGGGCCCTTCCCTCGTATTTTTCCAACCAATTAAACCCCTACCCCACCGGCGAGCCGTCGGACCTGCTAGCTTATATGGGAGCCTGCGCAGCGGGTCTACCGGGGTTCGAGCTGAGCTCGTTGTAACGTAGTAACTACCAACCAAGAACCAAGGATCAAAAAGTCAAGGACTCCACCTATCCCCCGCAGGCGAGCCTTCGGACCTGCCAGCTTGATGAGAGCCTGCGCAGCGGGTCTACCTGGGGCCGAGCCGAGCTCGGGGTGTCGTAGAAGTGGCTAAGAACAAAGTATTACAAGAGCCAACCTTTATTACAAGAGCCAACCTTTCCCCCACAGGCGAGCCTTCGGACCTGCCAGCTTGATGAGAGCCTGCATGCGCAGCGGGTCTACCTGGGGCCGAGCCGAGCTCGGGGTGTCGTAGAAGTGGCTAAGAACAAAGTATCACAAGAGCCAACCTTTCCCCCACAGGCGAGCCTTCGGACCTGCCAGCTTGATGAGAGCCTGCGCAGCAGGTCCACCTGGGGCCGAGCCGAGCTCGGGGTGTCGTAGAAGTGGATAAGAACAAAGTATCACAAGAGCCAACCTTTCCCCCACAGGCGAGCCTTCGGACCTGCCAGCTTGATGAGAGCCTGCGCAGCGGGTCTACCTGGGGCCGAGCCGAGCTCGGGGTGTCGTAGAAGTGGCTAAGAACAAAGTATTACAAGAGCCAACCTTTCCCCCACAGGCGAGCCTTCGGACCTGCCAGCTAGATGAGAGCCTGCGCAGCGGGTCTACCTGGGGCCGAGCCGAGCTCGGGGTGTCGTAGAAGTGGCTAAGAACAAAGTATCACAAGAGCCAACCTTTCCCCCACAGGCGAGCCTTCGGACCTGCCAGCTAGATGAGAGCCTGCGCAGCGGGTCTACCTGGGGCCGAGCCGAGCTCGGGGTGTCGTAGAAGTGGCTAAGAACAAAGTATCACAAGAGCCAACCTTTCCCCCACAGGCGAGCCTTCGGACCTGCCAGCTTGATGAGAGCCTGCGCAGCGGGTCTACCTGGGGCCGAGCCGAGCTCGGGGTGTCGTAGAAGTGGCTAAGAACAAAGTATTACAAGAGCCAACCTTTCCCCCACAGGCGAGCCTTCGGACCTGCCAGCTTGATGAGAGCCTGCGCAGCGGGTCTACCTGGGGCCGAGCCGAGCTCGGGGTGTCGTAGAAGTGGCTAAGAACAAAGTATCACAAGAGCCAACCTTTCCCCCACAGGCGAGCCTTCGGACCTGCCAGCTTGATGAGAGCCTGCGCAGCGGGTCTACCTGGGGCTGAGCCGAGCTCGGGGTGTCGTAGAAGTGGCTAAGAACAAAGTATCACAAGAGCCAACCTTTCCCCCACAGGCGAGCCTTCGGACCTGCCAGCTAGATGAGAGCCTGCGCAGCGGGTCTACCTGGGGCCGAGCCGAGCTCGGGGTGTCGTAGAAGTGGCTAAGAACAAAGTATCACAAGAGCCAACCTTTCCCCCACAGGCGAGCCTTCGGACCTGCCAGCTAGATGAGAGCCTGCGCAGCGGGTCTACCTGGGGCCGAGCCGAGCTCGGGGTGTCGTAGAAGTGGCTAAGAATAAAGTATCACAAGAGCCAACCTTTCCCCCACAGGCGAGCCTTCGGACCTGCCAGCTAGATGAGAGCCTGCGCAGCGGGTCTACCTGGGGCCGAGCCGAGCTCGGGGTGTCGTAGAAGTGGCTAAGAACAAAGTATCACAAGAGCCAACCTTTCCCCCACAGGCGAGCCTTCGGACCTGCCAGCTAGATGAGAGTCTGCGCAGCGGGTCTACCTGGGGCCGAGCCGAGCTCGGGGTGTTGATGAAGATTCCTTCAACCAGGCCTATCCTATCACTGAGACGAGGAGTCATAGTCAGTTAAAACAAAAACGTAAAGATAGCTCACTCAGCGATAGTCAACATTCTGAAATAACTTATTGAAAATGCAATAGTTGTTTACAATATTACAATCCTTCTTTCCCTCCTACGGGTAGAAGCGCTTCAGGTCATCACCATTCCAGGTGTGACTCAAGGTCCTTCCCTCCGCATCCTGGAGATAATAGCCTCCGTTAACCAGAGCCTTCTCTACTATGTAAGGCCCTTCCCAGCTAGGGTTGAGCTTACCAACCGCGGCCGACCTTCCCGCAGCGTCGACCTTTTTCAGTACTAGATCCCCCTCGGCGAATTGCTTGACTCTGATGTGCTTATCGAAGTACCGGGCCATTCGCCGTTTTATTTCTTCTTGCCTGATAGCGGCAACATCCCGCAGCTCTTCCACCATATCTAATGAGAGGCGCAACCCTTCCTCATTCTCCACCCTCCAAGCTTCGCTTCCCTCAGCTGCGGCCGCGACCCTCGGGGACCGAACCTCGAACTCCACAGGGAGGACGGCCTCACACCCATGAGAGAGCTTGAAGGGGGTCTCTCCTGTGGCCGTGTTCGGAGTTGTTCGCAAGGCCCACAGGACGGAAGGGAGCTGTTCCACCCAGCTACCCTTCAGGTTTTCCACCTTCTTTTTGAGCAAGTTGACAATGACTTTGTTTGCCGCCTCCACCTGGCCATTGCTCCGTGGATGATGGACAGAGGCGAACCTGAGGTCAACTCCCAATTGGGTGCAGAAACTAATGAATTCTTCGCTGGCAAACTGAGGACCGTTGTCCGTCACTATCGCTTGGGGCAATCCGTGCCTGCAAATGATTTCCCCCCAAACGAAGTTTCTGATGACCTGGGAGGTTACCTTGGTTAACGGCTTGATCTCCAGCCATTTGGAGAAGTAATCAATCATAACTAGGAGGAACCTCCTCTGCCCGCTAGCTGGGGGAAAGGGTCCAACCAGATCCATTCCCCAAATGGCGAAGGGCCATGGCGCCGTGATGCTTCGAAGCCTTTGTGCGGGCAAGAGCTGGAGAGGAGCGTGTACTTGGCACTTCTGACACCTCCTTGCGAATTCAGCTGTATCCTTCCTTAAGGTCCGCCAGAAATATCCCTGCCTTACCACCCTTGCTTCCAATGTCCTTCCCCCTGAATGACTGCCGCATTCTCCAGAATGCACCTCTTTCAGGATCCTCGGGACTTCCTCCTCGGTTACGCATCTCGCGAGGAGCCCTGACAGCATCTTCCGATGCAAGCTCCCCTCCAGCATCAGGTAATGAGCCGCCTTGTGCCTAAAGCTCTTTGCATCCTTAACTTCTTCCGACAGTTCTCCCGTGGTCAGGAAAGTCACCAACGGATCCACCCATGAGGACCGCCGATTCACTTCCATCAACTCCCCCTCTTCAATGGCTGGTCGGAACAGTTCGGTTAGGGTACCTCCTCCCGAGGCCCGAACTTCGCTAATCGATCAGCTGCCGCGCTTTCCTCCCTGGGGACATGTTGAATAGAGAATGAACGAAAACCCCCAATGAGGGCTCTTACCTTAGATAGATACCTCGCGAGAGTCGGCTCCCGGGCCTCAAACTCGCCTCGGATCTGTGATGCTACCACCATCGAGTCGGTGAAGGCCTCCACATCCTGGATTTCCAGCTCCTTTGCCAGGCGAAGGCCAGCGATCACAGCCTCATACTCTGCTTGGTTGTTGGTTACAGGGAAGTGGAAAGTCACTGCTTGCTCTATGGTAACTCCCTGAGGGCTTACCAACACCACACCTCCTCCCAGGGAGTGCCTTCCTGAGGCCCCGTCGACCACCATCTTCCACGCTTCTTGCGGCCTTGGCTCTTCAGTCTCGGCCTCGGTAACATAGTCTGCCAGAAAATACGCTACGGCCTGGGCTTTGATGGAGAGCCTCGGGACGAAAGAGATGTCAAACTCGCTTAGCTCGATGGACCACTTCGCCAACCTTCCTGAATGTTCCACCCCCTCCAAGACCTTGCGAAGGGGATGGTCTGTTACCACCCTAATCGAGTGTGCTTGAAAGTAAGGGCGAAGCTTCCTAGCTGAGATGACCAAAGCATACGCTAGCTTCTCCAGGATGGGGTATCGGATCTCCGCCTTTTTTAAGATTCGGCTTACATAATAGACGGGTAATTGCTTCTTCCCCTCTTCCCTAACCAAGACGGAGCTCACTGCCTCTCCTCCCACTCCGAGATACAAGGCTAGGTCCTCCCTCTCCTTCGGGCTTTGAAGTAACGGAGCTTGGGAGAGTTGCCTCTTCAGCCCCTGAAAAGCCTCTTCACACTCGGCCGTCCATTCGAATGCTTGGTTGCCACGAAGTACCTTGAAGAAAGAGGAACATCTATCCCCTGACCGAGAGAGGAACCTGCTCAGCCCGGCCAACTTCCCGGTCAAGCGCTGGACCTCCTTGGCACTGCGAGGCGATTCCAGGTCTAGGATAGCCTGAACCTTATCGGGGTTAGGCTCTACCCCCGCGGGAGTCAAGAGGTGTCCGAGGAATTTCCCGCGACTAGCCCCGAAGACACACTTCAAGGGGTTCAACCTCATCTTGAACCTTCGCAGGGTGGCAAATGTCTCCTCCAAGTCTCGCAGGTGGGAATCAACACACTTGCTCTTGACCATGAGGTCATCCACATAGACCTCCAGGTTCCTTCCCCTTTGATCTCGAAAGATTCGATCCATCATACGTTGGTATGTCGCCCCTGCGTTCTTCAATCCGAAGGGCATCATCTTATAGCTGAAGCATCCCTCTCTCGTGATGAAGGAAACATCCTTGACATCAGGAGGGTGCATCCGGATCTAGTGATAACCTGAAAATGCATCTAAAAAACTCATAAGAGAAAAACCAACGGCTGAGTCAACCAGCGCGTCGATTCGAGGCAAGGGGTAGCAATCCTTGGGACATGATTTATTTAATAACGAAAAATCAACACACATGCGCCATTTTCCTCCTCCCTTCTTCACCATTACCACATTGGAGATCCAGCCTGGATACTAGATCTCTGAGATGAAGCCTGCGTCCAGGAGCTTTTGGACCTCCTCTCGGATGGGGGCTTCTAGCTTGGTGGCGATGGCCCTCATCTTTTGGCGTATGGGGCAGGCTCTGGGATCCAGGTTCAAGCGATGACAGGCCACGTCTGCGTCGATGCCCGGCATGTCTGCCGCGCTCCAAGCGAAGATGTCGACGTTGCTTTGGATGCAGACTCGCATCCGCTCCTGATCCTCGAGGCTCAAGCCTCCGCTGATCCGAATCCTTTGCGCCTCCCCCGCTCTTGTAAGCACCTCCATCTCCACCACTTCTTCAGCCGGCTCCAGCCCCGACCGCTCCCAACTTACCCTTGCCTCCTCCTGCTCAAACTCGAGCTCCTCTCCCCCAACCTCATCGACTTCCATCGCCTCCTCCAGACTCTCCTCCTGCCTTTGCTCTTCTTCATCCATCACTCCTCTCGCCTCTTCTAGGCTGATCTCCTCCACCTCTGCCAACTCCTCAACAATCTCCATCGCCTCTCCCAGGCTTACCTCCCCTTTCTCAACCCCTTCCTGCTCAGCCATCTCCTTCTCCAACTCCTCTGCCTCCGCCATCCACGACACGGTATTAACCGCCGTCACATAGCATTGCCTTGCCATCTTCGGATCCCCCCTGATCCTAACCTGCACCCCTCCATTGTTGAACTTGAGGCATTGGTGGTACGAGGAGGGTACACAGCGAAAGGCGCTGATGAGGGGGCGCCCAAAGATGGCATTGTAACTACTCGGGGCGTCCACGATTACGAACCGACAGTTCCGTGAGACGCCCCCAAGCCTCACATGCAGGCCTACTCCTCCTTCCACCTCTTTCCTTTCGCCGGAGAAGCCAAAAAGCGGTCCATCAGAAGCCAGGACCCTTTTTCCTTCCACCCTCATCTCATCGAAAGCCTTCTTGAAGATCACATTCACCGAGCTCCCATTATCCACCAGTATCCGGGAGACGGTGTAGTTCTCCACCGCTGTCTGGATCACAAGCGCGTCGCAGAACGGATCCTCGTAGTCTGGCATATCCGCGGATGAGAAAGTGATCTTCTCCTCTGGGGGGGGGGAGCCTGGGAGGTCGAGGCGACCCCTCGGCGGAACATGGTTTGAAGGCTCCCCTTGCGGGTTGCCTCGATCCCTACTCCCCCGTGGATCACTCCGATCCCTCCTCGGGTCCCCACGTCAATCCTGTCTTCACATCTGTCTTCCACCTCTTCCCGCTGTACTTCAACGATCCTTACAGGCGGATCCTGCCTTCCGGCCCCTCTGGCCCCTCTAATCTCCAGAAACTCTGGGCATGTGGCCGTTGCGTGACCTTCCTCCTGATGGAAGTCACAATAAGGCAACCCCACTCTGCCCCCTCTTCCTTCTCCTCCTCCCCTTCTTCCGGCTCCCCAAAATCTTCTTCCTCTTCCCCTTCCCACCTCCATAGCCTCCTGCGGCGGTGGGAAATGACCCCTTGGTCCTTATCGCCATCCTCCCTGCTCCAGCCTTCTTTGCTCCCGGAAGTTATCTCTTCCCTGAGGTCCTCCGTGGCCCTGGGGGCGACCCTCCTGAGGCCTCCAACCCAGTCGGTTGTTCGGCTCCCTGGCCCCCCCATGCTGTTGCCCCTGCCCTCGGGGCTCTTCTCTTCTCCTATCTTCCCTCGGCTCCCTCTGCTCTCTCTGCCTTCCCACCACCGGCTCCTTCACGTCGTCCTCGGCCAACCTGGCCAGCTTCCTCGCGAACGCGGGGTTTGCTCTCTCGAAGTCTATCTCCTTTGCCGCCCTCTCCATGAGCTCCTCAAAAGAGAGAGGGGGCACTCTCTTCAACTCCATGCTGAAAAACCCTGGTCTCAGCCCCAGGGTGAAGGCGAGCATCAGCGCGTACCCCGGGACCTCCTGGACCAGGAGAATCTCCTCTTGGAACCGGTCAACATAATGACCCAGCGTCTCCTCCGGCCCTTGCCTCACTGCAAACAGGCATTCAGCCTCCTTCTTCCGCTTCTTTGAAGTCGAGAACCTCAGCAAGAAACCTCTGCGCAGATCTTCAAAACTGTAGATGGAACTCGCCGGCAACTGGTGGAACCAGTCCCTGGCCTTCTCTTTCAGAGTGATGGCAAAAAGCCTACACTTGAAGGCATCCGACATTTGCCTGATGGACACCACGTCCTCGAACCATTGCACGTGCTGAACCGGGTCATCCTTCCCGGTGTAGTAGGTCATGTCCGGCTCCCGGAACCCCTCCGGCACTGGAGCCGAGACAATGAGCTCGCTAAAGGGGGTCTCGCCTCCCGCCTGGCGAGAAGGCCCGTCTCGCGACCTCGGTTGGCTGGACCGGTCCGCGAGACCATGCCCAGGGAAGAGTTCCCGCACCGTCGCCTCCTTCTCGCCCAGATCCGCCGGAAGCTCCTTCTCGAGACGTTGGCCTGGGAAAATCTCCCGCGCGGCTACATCCCTCTCGTCTGCCTCCACCGGGACCTCCTTCCCGGGGCGCTGCCCTGGAGCGTTCTCGCCTAGCAGCGGAACCACCTCCACCGGAACCTGCGGCGTCTCCCACTCATTCCTTGCCGAGAAGGCCAAGTTGATCGTCTGCATGACTTCCCGCCTGAAGTCCTCAAACATTTTCTTCGTCGCCTCGTCCACCCGGGTGGGGGATCCTCCTGCGCCTGATCCTTCACCTTCGCCTCCTGCCATGGGACTTAACTCGAAATTTTCTTACACCGGCTGCTTCCACGCTCACCGCACCAGAACTGTTGAAGCCAAAAATAACCTCAACAAATGTTCACGAACCAAAGTGCAGTCAATGCCTACTTCTCTCAAACCTCGACCCCTGACAGGCTGCTAAGGCCCTAACACAGACCCAAAGCCTCAGCTGGGAGGTCCCACCACACACCCGGAAGATCTCTGAGAGATTCCCCTCCAAAGCCAAATGCTGGGCTGGGAGCTCTTCAGAAGGCACTAGAGTGGGAGGAAAAAATGATAAGCCTGCCTTCCAAAGAGCCCCTATGGGTCTTTTTATAGTCTTCCTTTGACCTGAAAATACTGAAATACCCCTGAGGGGTCTGCCGATAGCCAAATCCCGCTGTCATTCCAAGGGCATTTGGGTAATTTTACCACGGGATAATATACGTTATAAACTAATCCCCTTTACGAGCGCCGGGCCCTACCACGTGGGCCCACTTGGCGAGAACCCTGGCCGAGAAGGCTCTCGCTGGACCCCCACCCGGGCCAACCTTGGCGAGACCCCTTGCCAGGGAGGTTCGCGCTCTTCACGGTCTTTAAACTATCGCGACCGAAGGCCTACCTGGGGCCTTCTCGCCTCCCCTGGGCGGGAGCCAGCCCTAAGGCGGAAGCTTCCGTGGTCAGGCCCTCTGCTTCGGTCGTTCGACGATCTCTCCTGCCGAGAGGTCGACCATCTGCCCTGGTCGGTCGACGATCTCTCCTGCCGCGAGGTCGACTATCTGCCCTGGTTCCCTCAGCTTTCGCCTGCCCTTGGCGAGAGCTCCTATAGGGCGAGAACTCCACAAGCATGCCTCAGGGTTAACCCGAGGTTAGCCTGAGACTAACCCAATCCTGACTGTTGAAGCTTTTGGGTCCCTCCCAGCGAATATGGGGTTGTACAGATAGCACGCAATCTCGATCAGAGCACCTGTAAATTAGCTCGAGCAAGTACATGTACAACCTCTTAGCGGTATCCCAAAACCCTAAACCAAAAACACATCACAAAATAACAGCAATAAAAGTGATACAAAGATTTAATGTGGAAACCCAATAACGTGAAATCCACGGGATAATCGGAGTCCAACCCGGAAAGACGCCACTAAAAATATGTGAAAACAATAGGCAACTACAAGGCTTTCCCTCATCGATCCACACAGGATCTTCACTAACTTCACACCACACAATATTTCACAATAAACAGTTGCAAGAAAATTGCAAGTTACTGACAGTGGCGGGCGAGACAGATTACATAAATCTCTTGCAAGATGGCTCTTCGAATACATGCCCAAATCTGCTTTGGATTAATCCGTATAGGCGAAGTATTGCTCGTCAATGTCGTAGAATGACGTCCAAAAGCACTCTCAAAATAAGACGATTATCATTAAGGACTCTCTAGAAAACTTCAAATGCTTGAGCCGCAAGAGAAGTGGATACCTTACCCTCCTCCTTCATCCCTAATTTTAGGGTCAAAACCAAAGAGGTAGAGGTGGTAGATGACATGTGGATCAATCTTTCATGAAGTTTCCTTCGGTTAAAGGCACGTGTCATGAAGCTTCCTTTGGCCACTTTCCTAGAAGTTTCCTTCAAGAGCACATATTGGTTTAAAGGTCAAAGTTGGTTGGCTTCTTCTCTTTCCAAGAAATTTCCTTCAAAAACACATGTTGATTTCATAGTCAAAGGCGGCTAGCCCCTTTTACACTTAGGAGAAAATATTTCATAACTCGATTCCGGCCCGAGCCCGCTAGACTTTTTGGATACTCCAACCATATCATATCTCATGCTTAGTTTAATGCATCCACACTCTTGTGCCACTGAACATGGGACTAAATACAATTTTCACTTAAAACAACGGCTACTGTATGACCCAAAAATATTCAGACATTAAAAAGTCATTTTTCCTAAGTATAGAGCAGTTTATTGGGACCTCCCCTGCAAATTTGAACAAGCACAAGCTATGCTCATCAGTTCTTTTAATTACAAAAAAAACACACCCCTCTGAATTTATGAAATAAAAACTCAGAGGGAAGAATTTGTAACTTTAAAAGATAGAGACATACAACATGTAATTATGCTAACTCATAAAACATTTTAAATAATTAATAGTTGGCTGCAAAGGAAAGCAATGAGCAATGACGTTGGTGGAGGTCGATGAATACATAGATCTCGACGAAGAAGCCGGAGTTGAATGAATGAATCGAGTGTATTTCCATGTGTAAATAGTTTTTCTTAATTGGCTGAATGAATGATCGAGTTTTTCCAAGAGTTGGTTGAAGCTTGTTTTTATTCCTTTGCTCTGTGTTCACAAGTGCCCTCCCAGTTATGTTTTTGCTCAATGTTCACAAGAGCTCTTGCAGGAAGATATTCTCTAGTTGGTCTCATGCTGCAAGGAGGCGGGTAAGAGCGAGATCTAAAGATTATCTACACCCACGCTTCGGTGGCCGAAAAATCTTGCGCTGCAAGGAGTCTGCTCACTAGAAGTGATCCTTTGGTTTGAAAGGGTTGTTGATAGCAAAATTATCATAGAGGAGTAGTGAATCACTCATGCTAAAACCAGGAAATTTTACTTCAAAGATTTTGTTTTTATTTATTTGCCTTACTTACTTTTATTACAACATAGGACACAAATATATATAGAGTTGCAAGTAAAGAAAGCTCATACATAGGTGTTATAAGAGCTATAAGTCAGGTCCATACTGTAGAAATAAATCTAAATTTAATTATTGTATCTGTTATCTCCTAACTACCAGTGTTATGTCTTAAATGTTATTAGCCATTTTTTTGCCTATATATATAGGCTCTATATCTTATATTTGAATTTAAGTAAAAACAATGCTAAGTTAAAACCCCATCTCTATTTTCTTCCTCTCTGTATCGTGTCTTCTGATCTAAACAGTGGTATCAGAGCCATTGGGGAGGCACGATCATTCTTTGGTTCTTCTCCATAGCTTCATCATCTACCAGCCTTGCTGTCAGTTTCTTTCATTCTTCAATACCCATCTTCACAGGAGAACTCTACGAATATTGGAGTGACAAAATGCACACCCTGCTTTTGTCCCAAGATCTTTGGGATATCGTCAATAATGATATCAATCTACCTGTAATGTCTGCAGATTGTAAAACTACAAAAAATCTAAGGAAGAACAGATGCGTGATTCCCAGGCGCTTCACCCCATACAACAAGCAGTAGCCATCAACATTTATACATGCATCATATGCTCAAAGTCTGTAAAGGAAGCTTGGGACAAACTGGAAAATGAGTATAAAGGATCAAAAAAGGTAATCAATAGAAAAATACATACTCTTTTGATGCACTTTTTGTAACACCCCAAAATCTTATTGGACTGTAGACTGAGCAACACGGCCTGGGACACGGGCATGTCCAAGGCCGTGTCCTACTCTGTGTACTCGAGTGGGTCTCGAGTGGGTCTTGAGTGGGCCTTGAGTGGGGAACACGGCCTGTGACACAGGCGTGTCCAGGGCCGTGTCCTATGAGTTCGACGAAGTGATCTCGACGAAATGCCATCGACGATCCTCGAGAGGCAAGTCGAGTTGGGCACACGTCCGGTGACATGGGCGTGTCAATGGTCGTGTCCTTCTCTGGTTGTGGCTAGGTCTGTGAGGGTTGTTGAACACGGCCTGGACACGGGTATGTCCGAAGCCGTGTCTGGCACACGGCCTGTGACACAGGCATGTCACAGGTCCGTGTCCTGTTCTGACAGAGTCGGTTTCTTTGCCGCTTAAGGCACACAGCCTGTGACACTGGCGTGTCACAAGCCATGTTCAGCCCAGGAAATTGAGTTTTAGGGCAATTCGCGGTCGTTCATTTCCTTTAATTAGGATCCAACGGTCCAGAGATCTTCCTGCTGTTATAAGGCCGAGAGTTGAGGGATAAACTCTCATTTATCTCAAGCATTTCTCTTTCTAAAGTGATAGAGAGAGGGGAGAGCAAGGAAGAAGGATGAGAAGGAATCCGGCTATCGGTGGAGCTTCAAAGCCCCGAATCACGAGTCGAGTCCAGATTTGTGGAGGTAAGGCCGTTGCGGTGCTTTTCATCCGGATAGTTTTCCATGGCTCCAAAGCGATCGTCAAGGGTAACGATCTCCTTCCGTGACAAGTGAAGTCCTCCTTTATGCATGTGCATGGAATCCTTCACCAAGAGGTGGAAAGCGTAAGTGATTCCAGTGGGTTGATAGTTGATATCCTCAGTTGAGTCTACATCTAGATCTTGAAATGTGTAGTATGGAATATGCATGTTGTGTGAAGCCCATCCGGACGGTTGTTCTGGATTAGTGATGTTTATATTGCGAACCAGAGAAGACTCCGTGTATGAAACGAGTAGTTTACGGAGTTTATGAGGGTTCTGTGAATTGTATTGTGAGTACTTCCAAAATACCCAGGAAGCAATGTGTGAGCTCCTTGTGTCGCGAGCTCTGTATGAGTTGTATGCTCTTAGTGAGATGTGTGCTGAAGGAAAGGGGCTCTGAGTGAGATGTGTACTGAACAGGAAAGGGAAAGCCGACCCGCGTCAAGATGTGCGTTATTGACAAGTTGAGCAACGGGAAAGTGCTGACTTATACCTGCGTTGTGAGAGATCGATTGGTGGCAATGCAATGGGGGGCTGCGGGCCAAATCCCGGGTTGTTACACTACTGTGGTAGGTCAATCTAGAATGCTCATTTGTTATCATGAGGTTAACACCTTTGATTGGGATGGGCAAGGGGGTCTCCAGCATGTGTGTTGTAGTAGACTAATACCTCATAGTCAACAAGTTAAGAACCTCTAATCGGTGGTGGTACCAAGGACAATTCGGTACACCGTAAGCGTGCCCTGAGTGCACGGAGCGTCTGGCACTGAGGCCGGCATTTGTAATGATATTGTGCGTTAGAGCACTTGTTGTGATATATAAATATATATATTGTGATTGCGATGCATGTAGGGAAGGAACCACTGCCCCGAGTAAGTGGTAAGGTCGTTATAATTGGTCAGTTGAATGCTGACTGTTGCTTTGTTTATCACCCTTGGGGTGGATGTCCATATGCAAGTGCTGACGGGCTGAATTGGATTGAGCGGGCTGAAGCCCTTGCTGCTTGTAGGCCCTTGAAGGCCATGCGAAGAATTATATTTTCATGTGTGGTCGGCCTGCATGCCGATGTATGAAACCACTTCTGTAAAGAGAAATATATAAAGCCTTAAAGCCTTGAGTGTTTGTGTTTGTATGCATTCCTAGTGATATATATAAATGTGTTGTTTATATATTTAGGGGCCATTCAATATGATGAGTTCTTGCAAGTTAAAATCTTCCGCTAGAATGCTCTGAGTTAAGATGCGAGTAGAAAGTAATTTTGATATTCATACGTAATTCCGCCGTTTGTTTGTAAAATATGGCGTAGGACCCCAGCCGGACTCTCTGTTATATTCCATATGACGGATGGAGGCGTTACACTTTTAATAAAAGAAGGTAAACTAAGAATATTTTGCTAAGATTATGGGATTAACAAATCAAATACGTAATCTGGGGGGTGTACTAGATGAACAACAAGTAGTGGAAAAGATCCTCAGATCCTTACCCAAAAGTTACAATCACAATGAGTCTGCTATCTTGGAAGCCCAAGATCTAGAAACTCTCACTACCACTGAACTGATGGGCTCATTGTAGTCCCATGAGGACCTACTTACCCGTGATCACACACCTCTTGGTCTTGCATTCCACAACAAGGTCAACATTCACAAAAACATAAATGAACAACGTCAGAAATATGAAAAGGTAAAATAGTAGAAAAACTTTATACATAAGCACAAGTATGTAAAAGGCAAGCCATGGGAAATGAGAAGCACCATGAGAGCCCAAGCCAGTCATCCTGCTTGATTTGCAAAAAGCAAAATCATGAAACAAGGGACTGTTTTTTTAGATGTAAGAAGTGCAAAATACAAAATCACTCTGAGAGAGACTGCTAGTTCAAACCAAAAGAAGAGGCTAAAGTTGTAAAAAGTGATCACTACTTGCAGCCTGTAACACTAATACCCAATATTGTACTGATTATACCCGGTTCATTAACTCCGGCTACTCTAGTCACATGGTTAACAACCGTGACTATTTCATCTCCCTGAATGAAACATTTAAAATTGGAGTTATTTTAGATGACGAGAAAACTGAACGAATAGAAGGAATAGGAATAATTTCAGTCATCTCTCCATCGGGACAAAACAAACTCATTGATAATGTCCAGTTTGTTCCCACACTGATACATAATCTTTTTAGCATGGAACAATTATTAAGAAGGGGGTATAACACTACAACAAATATGAACATCGACCACATTTTTTTGTCGACGTTTGTTTAAACGTTGCTATTAATTTTATTTTTTGCAATGTTTTTCATACAAAAACGTGTATAATAATTTTTCCTCCAATTTTATTAATTATGAGCGGCAAGACTTGGCGCTAAAATTTTCCCTCCAAACCTAATATCATCTAACCTAAAACCGAAATCTCCCTAAAACCACCCCACGTGCTCCCTCTCCATATCTAACCTAAAACCACGACAACCCCTCATCCTGATTTTCATTCTAACCTAAACCTTCTCCCTCAATTCCACACACAGCCTCCCCTGTCATCGCCAGATTTTGTCGCCGATGGATCCTCGCCATTGATCGAGCCACGACGACAACAATTGCTCGACAGAGATACTGCGGTTTGTCGGCTTGCTGTTGATCGAGGACAAAAAATCGCTCGGCGTTGATCGAGGGCAACGCCGGCTTGCCGTCTTCAATCGGCCATTCCGTCAAGCCCCTAGGAGGCTTACTGGCCGTCATAGATATCTTCTCCGTGGATCCCCGGAGGTTTCCGTCGAGCCCTAACCCGACACCGCCTGTTGTCCGCCGCCCTGGGACACCTGTCCCTTCTGCACCTCAAGGAGACCATCCCCTTAACTCCTCAGTCTCCTTCCGGACACACCATCATCCCGACATTTTCCCACCCTCAGGAGTCCCGGTTTCCTCTGTCTCCCACACTTTGCACCGAAGGTATACTCTGGTTCAGTAAGTGTTATTACTAATTTTATGATGCATTTACTTGATCTAAAAATTCTTTCCTTTATTTTCATAAAATTCGTTTGTAGTTAATTTCTAGATTTATGCATTCTTCAACCTTCCTATTATCACGCATGTGTAAGGGTAGTTAGTGTTTACTCATCATCTGAATGTTGGGTCCTTGCACGAGTTTTACAAATCCTAGGTTGATCCTCACATTATGTTATTCATGAAAAAGAGCAAGTGAAGGAGAAAAGAAATTTCATTAATGTACTGGTTCTAATAAAGTTTTAGAGTGGGTTTGGCGTGCTTTTCACTCATCTTTCATAACCCATGTGTTTCATTGTGTGAGTGCGCACCATGTTCCGTGCGCGTGCTCTGACTTGCGAGGAGAGTTTTTGATATTTACTATCTT
Organism: Platanthera zijinensis; assembly: GCA_039513925.1. NCBI lineage: Eukaryota > Viridiplantae > Streptophyta > Magnoliopsida > Asparagales > Orchidaceae > Platanthera > Platanthera zijinensis. Next base: position 19,709,376 of record CM077081.1, on the reverse strand, counting down.
ATTGAGATTATCATGTTGTCTTATATAGTCTATATATATTTTCTAAATCTCTATCATTTATCAATTAATTTTAGATTTAATGAATTGGATTCTAATTATAATTAGGGGTCCTTTTGGCGGGGTGTTTTTGCTCTTGTACGGAATATTCGTACAAAAATAATATCATATTGTCATAAAACATTTTTGTTTACACGAAGGCCTCGTTTACACGAAGGCTTCGTTTGGCATTATATATAACAAAACATGTACATATCATTTAGTGTCATGTTTACTTAAGGTTATTATGCCCATTTACACAAAAGTCATGCATCATTAACAAAGCTTTAAGGGTTTTCATAATGCATACTTCGATTATATGATGATATGGAAAATTAACAAACATATTTTATATCATGCTTATGTGACAAATTTCTCTTATATGTATAGGTTCGCTTAAAAAATAATTTATCAATGGACAAAAAATGGATAAGAGAGCCACGACATTCAAAGACTTATGTAGAAGACATGAAATATTTGCTAGATCTATTCTATGCACATACACCGACTATGGAAAAATGTCCATGTCCTTGTAAAAAATGTGTAAATATAAAGATGTTGGATCGAGATGAGGTAGAGGGACATCTTGTATGGAACGGTATTATGGAAAATTACACATAATGGATTTATCATGATGGACGACTATCTAGTAATGGGGACTGGCCTAATGACATATCTTTTTTCACTACAAACTCAATTTACAGTAATGAAAACTTTATTGATCCCATGGATTATTGAAACCGAAGAGTCGGTCTCTGTGGAGTTCGACCCATGGGGAAGGGGGTGATCGCACACTTACCTATCTCTCACAAGTTGAACAACCAAAGACTTAACACAAGGAACAGACCCAAGGCTCCAGCACGGAGGTCCCACCACACACCCAGAAGATCTTAGAGCGTTTTACCTCCTTAGCCAAGTACTGAGCTAAGGATACCTCAGAAAGCGCAAGAAGACCATGGCACAAGTAAGCATGCCTTCTGAGGTACTCCTTTGGGTCTATTTATAGTTTTTTGAAAACGGTATGCCAATAGCCAACCTTCGATATTCCAAACAGCTATATGCAGTCCAGGTCGGCCTGCCAACAACATAACTCCGTTGTTCTGAACGGCTAAGGGCAGTCCAGCGGGGGTGGAATGGTAAAAATACATCACAGAATATTGGGCGAGCGACCCTCTGGAACCACCACTCGCCTGGGGCGGCGAGTGCTCGATGGTACTAGCACTCGCCGCCTCCTTATGCCCTGGGCGAGTGCGGGCCTGGGCCTGGTCTGCCTCACTCGTCCGCTACTTGCCGAGACCCTGGGGCGAGTGCGAGCCCACTTGCTCCACTCGCCCCTCACATATCCCACCCCGCTTGGCAAGTAGGCGAGGCTACAGGGCTCTCGCCTCCCTCCCGGCTCGCCTGGGACTTGGACTACCTGAGCTGGCTGGTCTGGCTACTGTCGATCCCACTCGCTGGATATGGGGTTGTACATGGATGAATTGTTGCATGCAGCTATTTCTAACATAAGACATGAGGAGAATGCGAATGAAAAAGAATTATTGAATGATCATCATGGTGAAGATGAGACATTTGATTGTCCTCAAGATCATGTTAATATGAATTTTTATGATTTATACACATCTCTTTTAGAGGAAAACAAACTGAAAGTCACACTAGTGCCAACTAACTTCACCTAGGGGGGGATAAGTGATGCGCAGTCTTTTTGTGGAATTAAAATTTTACCTACACAATAAAAGAAAACAAACAAAGCACAGAAAGACACAGGCAGTTATAGTGGTTCCCCGACTTGGGTACGTCCACTTTCCCCCTTCGACCTATCTCCCAACCAGGGACGACTCGGTCACTTCACCAACCGGATTGAAATCCAATCCTCACACTAATGGAAGGAACCCTTCCAACCGAAGGAGTCACCACTCCTCCTCCACGGGTTGCACTCAACCCTTACAATGAGGAACCAACGTTCCTTTACAACAAAAGTAAATATGGAATGTATAAAATACAAACTACTTTTGGAGCGCTAGGTGTCCCTCTTCGTTCGATGACGCGTTCTTGAAGAAGACGAAGAGTCCACGACCTTAGCTCTCACTTGGAAAGGATCTCCTCGAGATCGGCAGCGACAAAGATTGCGGCGGCGATTCTTTCGAGATCCAACCTTCATAGCAAAGCTAGCAAGGTCTACCAACGGTCTTACTTGGATCGATCGTCTCAATCGATTCGGAAGGGGAAGGTATTCCCGTTCAACAAATCAAGAGACAAAGGATCTCAAGATAGACACGTGAGACGCGTTGCTTGGCTAAGCTTCTGTCACCGGGAGATCAAGATGGATCCAAGATCAGCGGCGGTGACTACCTTCACGAGCGGCGACGACGGCGGAAGAAATACCGCGATTGATTAGGTCACGCGAGGCGGCCGATCCTTTTCTTGGTGTTCGTTGCTGTTTACTGTTAAAAATATACGAATATATATACTGTAGGTCATCCTTTATGACCGTTGTGGGCCCCACCAAAAGTAGCCCTAATTCCGGTTCAAAACCGCGCCTGTACATTTGGTCCGGTCCAGCGCGCCAACGAAAATCGCCTAAGGTAAATTCGGCGGGAATCATTGGTGATTCTCGATGAATCGACGAGAATCACTAATGATTCCCTTCGAATTCTACTTAGAGGATTTCTAGCTGAAAAGCAAGCCATCCGGAGTGAATCGGCGAGAATCATCATCCATTCTCGACGAATCGTCGAGAATGCAGAGTCATTCTCGACGATTCTGACTTGACAGAATCCTTGAAGGCGTTGAAAGCGTTGAGTCAGCCGGATGCAGTCGGCGAGAATCGGTGAGTGATTCTCGACGATTCGGCGAGAATCACTAGTGATTCTCGTCGAATCGGCGAGAATCACTTAGTGATTCTCGTCGAATCTAACTTAGACGATTTCTCGTCTTTCTTCCCGTGAGTTGCTTTGACCAATCCTTGCTCCTTGTCTGCTTTTGATCTGTCTCAGCCCTATACTTGAAAATAAGTACACTCCAATAGAGAGTACACGTAAGCCAACACACTGATTTGCTCAACGAGGGATTACGTTGCGCAGACCCGTGTATATTGACCTACTGCACCCTGACATTGGTGTGTACTTAGAGTGGAGTAACTGCAAGTAAAACTTAAAGATATATCATTAAATACATTGTGAATTCATCTTAGCTTGACAGGTGGCTTCCTCAAATCCAGGTAATTGTGGATACAATACCCAACAATCTCCCCCTATTTGACGAAGCCAAAATCCTACTAGCTAAGATGAATACCACCATCCAGAGAATATACACAGCATATTAACAGAGATAAGACACAAAGAAATAAAGGCAATCAGAACAATACTTGAGTCAATCATAAAATCATATATATATATATATATATATATATATCCACAAGAATTATTCAAATGATTAACATGAGCAGACAAATAAGCAACAAAAAGTAGATACACCCAAGTCCTAAGTTTATTTTTCCTTATCAATTTCATCCTTTAATTGCTGCGCCAAGTGCTTCCTGCTCTGTCTCTCAAAGTATTCTTTGGGCTTTGGATAGTATCTGGGAGGAGGAGCTTTATTTGCCACGATGTTGGACCTGAAAAAGATGTTCCTTTTAGCTTCATATGTCTTGTGCAGCTCCCACTCATACTGACTATATACATCATTCCGATTGATTTCCCCCTTTTGCTGTAGCATAAAAGTATCCAAAATAATACTCCTTGAAACAGGACTCCATCTTTCATTTCTCACTTCATCCTCCTTCAATCTTACTTTCTTTTCGGTTGTAGTTTCCTTGGATGTCCCTTCTTGGAGTTTCCTCTTTCCTTTTGCTTTTTGCTAAGGCTACTTGGTCAAACATGGTACTAAGTGTAGCTTTGGCAGCAGCCTTTGCAGCCTTTTTAGTCTCAACCTCACTGAGTGGAACTTCTTCAACACTTACTTCTTCGTCAGCAGCAGTATAAACCTCCTCCGGAGGGGCAACTGGAACGTGAATGCCTGAGGCCTGCTGTACTAGCAAATGACAACTCTCAAAAACATACTTATTGGATTGATCAAAGTTGTACATGATTATCTGTTGAAGCCCTGCCATCTTAGCTTTATAATCTTCCTCCCCCTTTTTGGCTTCGAGGGTAATTGAGTTTGCATAAGTGTGCAGTGACTCATCGATGTGAATTACAGTCTTTGGAAACTCATTCAGTAGGGTTTGTTGATTTACGTTCAGAGTCACCATGCTGGCATCGAATTTCTGGATGGTATTAGCCACAACATGCGCATTCTGATTAACCACTGCCAGGTCATCCGTGTTCTTTTTGAGTCCTTGCATGAGAAGAGTAACAACAGTGCCAGCCTCTGTATACTTGGCCTCGAACTTCTTTTCCATCACATCCAGCTTGCGATTAATTTCCACGACGTTCTTGAGCATTAGATCCTCAGATTTCTTAATCCTTTTCAACACTTTGTTCTGTGTTTGCTCAAAAGACAGTTTGAGCTCATCCACTATGCCTTGAATGACGTTCACTGTGTGATTTGCTAGATTAGATCGAAGTGGATGTCCCGGAGGCAAGCCTTGGTCTGGCTCTTCAGCAGATTCACTAGGGGAGCTTGATACATGCACTGTCTCCACTGGGGGGATAAAGACAGCCTCTGTAGATTGCTCAGGAATGCTCATCAGTCTCTGCTGAGAGGACTCCCCCTCCATTGATGCACTAGATTTCTCATGATCTATCACTGGAGCTTGCTCCTCAGATGGAACTTCAGCATCATCCTGAGGCTCCATCATCTCCACCCTCTCCCTCAGGGATGTTTCATCTTCAACTTCATCACTCTCTTCTTCAACAGACTCATCTTCCATATCCTCATTCTCAACTGCAGCATCATCCAAATCCTCCTGGTCTTCCTCCTCATTACCTAGATCAGTGGCCAGTGTGTCAACTGCATCTTTGGCTATCTGTGAGATATCAGAAATAACATCAGCAGGTACTGAGAGATCTGTCCTGTGAGTTCCAGAAGCAGGGGATAGAGACTCCCCCTCGGTTCCTGCAGCCAGCAGATCAGGAACTTCACTGGGTTCAGCCACGGAATCTGCTAGATTTCTGTTGTCCTCATCCCCATGGGACTCAGCCGGGGATTCATCATGTGCTTCGGCAACGGCTGCTTGACCAATTCTTCTTTCCCATCGATAAAAGACACCCGAATCCATTTTCTTCAGATAATGCAGAGGAACTCCTTTGCTCATATCGAACCTATCTCCATCCAACTGATTGAGATATAGGCTGATGATTCTTCCAAAACTTGGAGTTCTGAGAGTATCCTTAATCTTCTCAAATAGCATAGCCCCCCAGTTGAATCTCTTTCGGCAGACTATAGCCACTAGAATCTTGAACATGTCAGCTGAGATGTGGTCGTGGGAGCCGGGTTTGCATATCAGTACTTTCCCTATGATGTCTGACAAGAGCTTCCCGTCCTCATTCATTTCCTTCCTCTTGATAGATTTGGTTCCTCTAGCTAGTCCACAGAACAGAAGGGTCCTGGCTCGATCCTGTTCTTCCTGATAATCCTCTTGATCAGAGCTGGAGAGCTGCAGATATCTTGACAGTTTTCATGCTGTCATCTTGATCCGATCTCCGGCAATCTTACTCTTGATTATTGTGTCCTCATGACGTAGCTTTGCAGTAGCAAAGAATTCCAACACCTCCTTGTCCAGAATTTTGCAAGGATGCTCCAGGATGAAAGTGAGTCCGGCCTCTTCAAGCATGAGGATTATATTTCTGAATTCATCCGAGGCATGAGAGAAGCCTGTTCGAACCAGTTCGCATCCAGTGACAAGGCCTGCTGTGGTTCTTGGAGTCATTTCAAACCTAAGTAGGAAGTACCCAAGTGTCTAAACCTTATTAGTCATTCTAGTATAGAAGCTACACTTCAGACAAGCCATTTCAAGGAGGAGGAAACGTTACCCTAACACCGAATGGTTGGCGGGACGACGGCGACGGGATCGACGGGATCGCCTGACAGGAAGAAGTCGACGGAGAAGGAGTCTGAAGCTCTTGCGTCCTTAGGACTTTGTCGATGGAAACACAGAGGTCGAAGCTGCGATCGACGGGAAACCTGGAAGAGCTCGGGAAGAAGTCGGGATGCAAATCGTCACCGTGATTCGTCGCCGAGATTCATCGCCGAGATCGTCGGGATGCTTGCGATTCCGGGAAGTCGACGGAACTATGCGAGAAGCAGGGATGCGAATCGTCGGGATGTGAAGGGTCAACGGGATTTAAGCTATTTATATCATTACGAACCGGGGGGAAAGTCGGTGGGATTAGGCGGGATTTTCCAATTGCTTCTTTTGCGCGGCTAAGGAGAAATCAGACGGCTATTTTCCTGAATATGAAGAGTCATGAGGGATTTTATGCTATTTTCCTTAACCAACTATTGTTTGCTAATGAGAATACGACGTTTCTATGCAAGCTAACCGAGGCACGTTAATTTCACGCCTTTTCCCCCATTTTGATTCTTGATCACGAACCCTCGATCGAGTGGAGCGGTATACCAGCCCTCTACATAATTACAGGTAACACTAGGTGAAGAATTGGAGTATTTTGTTACACCCACGGGCAGACATTTCTTGATTTCAAATGGACTAATTTACACCCATTGAGGTTCATTATCAATTACATAAATATGTAATTACAAGGAATTCTTCAAATTGTACTTAAGTGTCATTTAACAGTTGCATTCGTTCATCAGGCGTGTAAACATATATGTGTATGTGTTTATATGTCTATATGAACATTTGCTTTTAGAGTATGAAATGACATATTCGTGTGGATATACGTACATAAACATATATAAGCATCAATATAATATAACTCAAGTATTGAAACTGATGCGTGTACCTGAGATCATAAGATAGATCATGCAGATCCTCTATTTGAAATACACCAGATGTCCAATTTGAGTATGCCATTGTAGTTAGCACTACTCTTATTCCAAATACTTATTCCAAGTCATTCTTGGAACATCATATGTCTAGTTCCCATCATATTTACGGGAACCTAGACTATCCTGCGAAAAAGAATTACCCTACCTTAGGAACCCAATATGTATTGGGTCCTAGGTTCTTGTCAGCATAAAATATCGAATGCCTTCCTACAGGAATCCTGTCAGGAAGGCTAGCTCTGCCCAGAGGAAGTGGACATACCCTAGCCCTTGGCACAGAGGGATTGTGCCAACAATCTATGACAAAGTGACACACCTTGCCATAACACCAACACTCGTGAATGTTGTATCGTCGTTTCTGACCTGATCTGCTGACTGAGGTAGTCATGATCTTAGGTCTAAACGGGATAGAGCCAGTTCTGCTCACAAATTTGCCTTTTCCACCGTAATACGTGGGAGAGTGGAAAGAATGCATGAGGTGAGTGTCATGAGGCCTGGGAGGTGGTGCCTTCCTTTTAGTCAACACACTTCCAGAGGCCCCATAGGTACTTACCACATGTTTCCTGACCCCCCTTTCCTGTGTCCTAAGGTGGAAAGAGATGCAGTGAGAGCTGGTTCCTGCAGATTCATGATGAGTTGGGGCTGAGGCCGAGAATATGAAGGGTTCAGGATGAACCTTGGGTATTCTCTCATGGGTAGCCATGTCAGCTCTTGCACTGTGGGTATTTCCACCTGAGGGCTGATCATTCTTGCAGTGACCATGGTTGTTCCTGTGGTCATACCTGAAAGCATGATGAGTGCCCTTCCTACTCGGGGTGGGGGGGGGGGGGTCTGAACACAGTTTCTCCATTTCTCCATGAATTAATAATTTGGGAGATCCACCCATTTTCTGTTTTTCTCTTGATAGCATATATCTTGGAAAAGTTAGAAACTATCCTCTTCTCGGTCTCTAGACGACTCTCTAGATCCGAGATCTTTGAGTCCTTTACCTTGATGGATTCCAGTTGGAGATTCATCAAGATCTTCAGCTGAGCAATCTCCTTAGCTTGTTACTCAACAAGTAAGTTGCTCGTCTGAAGGGCACTCTCAAGGGAATCAAGATTTTCAATCTTTTGATTGAAGCTATCCATATCCCTTGCATCACCAGAGGGACAACCCTCTGAACTATTCCTGTCATCAGGAATATCAAGAGGAGAGGGGCATAATAAAGAAGTTACCTGCTCCTGGCTTTGCTGTTCAGGGTTACCGTCAAGATCGGCAGAGACTGTTGAGTCAGCTTCATCAGAACTGCTTTCCTCAACTTCTTCTTCAGTCTCTGACAAGGACACAGGAGCCCTGATACTGACAGATTGATCATGACCTTCATCTTCAGAAGTGATGGCCCCCACATAGGCTTCATCCTCTTGCTGACAACTGGTCCGTGCTTTCTCAGATCCCTCCATGAGGTCTGAGATGGTTTGCCACATAGACCTGGCAGTCCTGCACTTGCCCAATCTTGAACGAGGAAATCCAGACCAGACGTCAGAGATAATCTGGCGAATCAGCTTGTCCAGGTTGAAAAGTGAGAGCTCAGTCTCAGACATCTCTTCGAGACTCTTGAGGATTTGGAGATTGTTTCCTGGGGTGGAAGCCTTCATGGGAATGAAGGGACCCTCTTCCAAAATGAGTGATGAGCGAGGGTCAATGGCCTCCAGATGAAACATAACTCTCATCTTCCAGATGGGGTAATACTCCGTTGTGCAAGCAGGGAGTCTCAGAGGAGGGACATCAAATTCCAGCTCCATGCTTGAGTCTCGTCTTCTTCTTGACACTAGAATCGGGATCTTACTCAAGGTGTTAACCTTATTGCTGAGTAACCTCCCTCTGATACCACTTGAAAGTCACACTAGTGCCAACTAACTTCACCTAGGGGGGATAGGTGATGCGCAGTCTTTTTGCGGAATTAAAATTTTACCTGCACAATAAAAGAAAACAAACAAAGCACAGAAAGACACAGGCAGTTATAGTGGTTCCCCGACTTGGGTACGTCCACTTTCCCCCTTCAACCTATCTCCCAACCAGGGACGACTCGGTCACTTCACCAACCGGATTGAAATCCAATCCTCACACTAATGGAGGGAACCCTTCCAACCGAAGGAGTCACCACTCCTCCTCCACGGGTTGCACCCAACCCTTACAATGAGGAACCAACGTTCCTTTATAACAAAAGTAAATATGGAATGTATAAAATACAAACTACTTTTGGAGCGCTAGGTGTCCCTCTTCGTTCGATGACGCGTTCTTGAAGAAGACGAAGAGTCCACGGACTTAGCTCTCACTGGGAAAGGATCTCCTCGAGATCGGCTGCGGCAAAGATTGCGGCGGCGATTCTTTCGAGATCCAACCTTCGTAGCAAAGCTAGCAAGGTCTACCAACGGTCTTACTTGGATCGATCGTCTCAATCGATTCGGAAGAGAAAGGTATTCCCGTTCAACAAATCAAGAGACAAAGGATCTCAAGATAGACATGTGAGACGCTTTGCTTGGCTAAGCTTCTGTCACCGGGAGATCAAGATGAATCCAAGATCAGCGGCGGTGACTACCTTCACGAGCGGCGACGGCGGTTGAAGAAATACCGCGATTGATTAGGTCACGCGAGGCGGCCGATCCTTTTCTTGGTGTTCGTTGCTGTTTATTGTTAAAAATATACGAATATATATACTGTAGGTCATCCTTTATGACCGTTGTGGGCCCCACTAAAAGTAGCCCTAATTCCGGTTCAAAACCGCGCATGTACATTTGGTCCGGTCCAGCGTGCCAACGAAAATCGCCTAAGGCAAATTCGGCGGGAATCATTGGTGATTCTCGACGAATCGACGAGAATCACTAATGATTCCCTTCGAATTCTACTTAGAGGATTTCTAGCTGAAAAGCAAGCCATCCGGAGTGAATCGGCGAGAATCATCATCCATTCTCGACGAATCGTCGAGAATGCAGAGTCATTCTCGACAATTCTGACTTGGCAGAATCCTTGAAGGCGTTGAAAGCGTTTAGTCAGCCAGATACAGTCGGCAAGAATCGGTGAGTGATTCTCGACGATTCGGCGAGAATCGAATCAGCGAGAATCACTTAGTGATTCTCGTCGAATCTAACTTAGACGATTTCTCGTCTTTCTTCCCGTGAGTTGCTTTGACCCATCCTTGCTCCTTGTCTGCTCTTGATCTGTCTCAGCCCTATACTTGAAAATAAGTACACTCCAATAGAGAGAGTACACGTAAGGCAACACACTGATCTGCTCAACGAGGGATTACGTTGCGTAGACCCGTGTATATTGACTTACTGCACCCTGACATTGGTGTGTACTTAGAGTGGAGTAACTGCAAGTATAACTTAAAGATATATCATCAAATACATTGTGAATTCATCTTAGCTTGACAGGTGGCTTCCTCAAATCCAGGTAATTGTGGATACAATACCCAACACAAATCATGGTGGGAAGAATGCCAAGAATACACCAAACTATCATTTTTATTAATACTCCATATTAAGACTCTAGGAAATTGGAGTAATACACATTTTAGTATGTTGTTGAAAGCTATGCAGGGTGCGGTGCCAGGTGGATATGAAACAATCACCGCAAATTATCGCGAGGCCAAAAAAAAAGTTCAAAGTTAGATCACAATTATAGTAAGATTGATGTTTGTGAAGATGATTGTTCATTGTTATGGGGAATACACAAAAATGATAATGTATGTTATGAGTGTGGGAAGTCGCGATGGCTTGAAAGCGATGATGAATTATTTAATCACAAGTCAAGGAAACATAAACAACATGACATCAATAGTATAAAAAAGATACATAAAAAAGTTTTTCGATATTTCCCATTGAAGGAACGCTTAGAGCAATTATTTCTTTGTAAACATACTACCGAGATGATGCAATGATATGTCAAAGAGTCCAATCATGATAATTTAATGCACCACCCTAGAGATGGTTTGGCATGGAAAGAGTTAGATCACAATCACAAGGAGTTCTCCACGGATCCTAGAAATATTCGCCTTGGCCTGTCCACCGATGGTTTCAATCCTTTTGGGGATCTAAGCAGTACACACAACACATGGCTAATTATGTTGGTAGTGTATAACGGGCCACCTTGGGAGTGCATGAAGAAAAGATCTATAATCATGTCGGGTCTGATACCTGGTCCAAAAATGGCTAGTAATAACATTGATATTTATCTGCAACCATTAATAAAAGAGTTGATGGAATTATGGGTTGAGGGAGTTGAAGTGTTTGATGTTTCTGATGGAAAAACATTTAAATTGTGTGATGCATTATTATGGACTATCAATGACTTTCTTGGGCTTGACAATTTATTAGGATGGAACACACATTCAAAACTTGGATGCCCATCATGCGCATTAGACACAAAATCATGTTGGCTCAAACATAGTCAGAAAACATCATATCAGTCTCATCGCAGATTTCATCCACTTGATCATCCATACAGAAAGGCAAGAAGGTATGGTCGTCCTGAGACAAGCATAGGTAACACAAAACCACTTAAAGGAAGACATGTCGTGGAGGCAATAAAAAATATCCGAGTTGTATTTGGTAAACAAAATAACTCAGGGGGGACGACAATGTATTGGAAGAAAAAAAAAACAATTTTTTTTAAATGTCTTATTGGAAAAAAAATCTATTATGACATTGTCTTGATGTAATGCATATAGAGAAGAATGTGTGTGATAATATCTTGAACACAATATTAGGCGATTCCATCAAATCCAAGGATAATGCGCGTGCAAGAAGAGATTGTAAGGATATCAACATTCTAAAAGAATTATGCCTCCAAGAAAAAGATGATGACACCGAGATTGTTCCTCCAGCATGCTTCACTATGAGTAAGATTGAGAAAGATATTTTCTTGGGTATGATAAAATCACTCCATGTTCCTGATGGATATGCGTCCAACATATCACGTTGTGTTAAGGTCAAACAAGGCAAGATTCAAGGTTTGAAGAGTCATGATAATCATATAATTATGCAACATTTGTTGTCAGTTGGATTACGATCAGTGTTACAAAGACATGCTATAACTCCATTGATGAAAGTGTTCAGATTTTTCAGACAATTGTGTTCAAAAAAACTTCAAGTCTCTTATTTGGTAAAATCTGAGAATGAAATAATATTAGCATTATGCCACCTTGAAGTAATATTTCCACCCTCATTCTTCACAATAATGATCCATCTCATGGTTCATCTTCTTAAAGAGGCTATTTTGAGTGGCCCGGTGCAATACAGATGAATGTATCCCATTGAGAGAGAACTTGTACACTATAAAAAATTCGTGCGAAATAAATCAAAGCCCGAAGGATCAATAGCGGAGGGCTATATAGCAGAAGAGACTCTCACATTTTGTTCGCGATTCCTGGATGGGATAAAAACTCAATTTAATCAACTGTGTCGTAATAGTGCAAATTTGACAGCCCCAACTCCAGCTTTCACGATGCTTCCACAACTAGGTAGTGCTACGAAAGGTGTTATATTGAAGAAATTGGACTTAATCAATCTTCAACAAGCTCATCGATACGTTTTATTCAACTGCACTGAACTCGAGACTTTTTGAAGGTGAATTTTTTAAAACTTAATCACTCTAATTTAATACGTATATATGTTTAAGAAAATGTTTGTGTTTGATAATAAGCTATTTTATTATAGTGAATTCAGAGAAGAATTGAAAAATCGTCACCAATCTCAAAATATTGAAGAGGATCTATTGGAAAGCATATTTCGTGAAGAATTTGAAGAATGGTTTAAGATAAAGGTAAAAATCTTTCAATTATGGATGCGAAAATAAATTGTAAGATATTTCTTATGCACTAAAACTTTTTTTATGCAAGGTTTTACGTGATAGAGCGATTATTGATGATCCTCAATTAAGACAGTTGGCTCTCGGACCAAGCCCTATTGTTTGTAGTTATAAAGGTTATAACATAACTGGATATTCATTTCGAACAACAAACAGTGAGATTCATAAGAGAACACAAAATAGTGAAGTATTGGTTATGTCTGATCATGGTGGGTCAAACGGGGCAATCAAATATTTTGGCAGAGTAACTGAAATAATTGAATTAGATTACTTCGATGCAACAAAAGTATGTCTTTTTAAATGTGATTGGGTAAATCCAGCAAACAATGTGGGCGTGAAGAAAGATTTATTCGAATTTACTTTAGTTAATTTCACTCAGTTAATACATACAGGAGTGACACTTGAGCAGGACCCTTATATATTCCCTTCTCAAGCAAAAATGGTTTATTACATCCGTGATCCAAAACAATTAAATTGGGAGGTGGTTTTGAGGATGGTGCCACGAGATGAGTACGAAATGAGAGAAATTGAAGTTATTGGTAATCATGAAATGCAAGATATTGAAAAATTTTGTATGGATGATGATGAGGGTGATGTGTAAGTATTCTCCTATTTAATCAATTTTATCATAATTTTTTTAATATATATACTATATTTGTGTTCTATTTTTTATGCAGGTGAGTAATGGCTCCTAAAAGGAGAATTGATCCAAGAAGTTTATATATTTCTAGGGATCATATTGACACAAAAATGGTCAAAATATGGATTCTCTATCAGAAAATGAAAACATAGTTGTCAATACTAGCAAAATAAATGCTAGCACTTCACATGCCCATGTGGATCCACTTATAATGCAACTACTATGACTTACTTTTCATCTGATGAAAGCGCTCATGAAGATCAAGTTAATAATGAAAAAACTGTCATTCCTTCTGTTGATGAGATAGAGACTCCCAATTCAACAAGTAAATAATACATTTATATTTATTTTTGTGATTTACCAGCCCATATCTTTTATTCAAAATTGTTAATTTTAGAGAGAAGAAGACCTAAAAAAGGACGCGGAGAAACTATATGCAGACACATCCATTTAATGCCCCCAGATAAAGTCATCAAAATGCAACACACTTATTAAGGTCAATTTGTGGGTGATTGTCAAGTTCAATTGTCATCTTTCATGAGGACTCTAATTAGAACTGGATCGTTGTTTCCAATGACCCCATTTCGTGGACTCATGTATCCATTTTTAGTAAGAACACAACATGGAATTTAATAAAAGTGTATTATTTCTTCAGTCATTTATATTTATATTAACATAATAATTTGTATTTATTAACATTCATGTTTACTGATGCAGCAGTGATTTGATGTTTACGAGTCTGATAAGAAACATATCATGCACCTCCTAGATGAAATATTTAAAGACAATAAGGCAAAATTTAAAAGTTTATTTTACCAACCATCATACACTTCTGAGGCCGTTATTGCCCGAGGTTGTCCTAAAAGCATGTATGTAAGTGAATTTGTTGATAAGTAATTTTAGGCTTTTTAGTTATACATTTTGATACATTTTATATTTTTTACATATCGAGTTTTGGTGCTACAATTTACTACATTTCTATATTATTTACATATTGTTAATTTTTTGGATGTCATAGAGCATTAGTGAAAAAAATAAAGCATGCCGAAGTAATCAAATTGGCGCACATGCACTGGGTAGGACAAGTCTCGCTAATAGGAGGAAAGAATTGTTATGTCAAATAGTGTGGTATGTATTATTTATTATTCTTATTCCTTATAGTAAAATGTTTAAACATTTTTTTGTTAAGGCTGTTGAATTGGGAAAGGAGCCAACGCATTTTGAATTATGCATAAATAGTCATACACGCAAAGCGAAAGAAAATAGTTTGGTGGAAGATTATGCTATATCAAAAAAGGCATGAATGTTTTATTCTTGGAGTATTTTTTTGAACTGCAAATATTATCGAGCTTGACACTTTTGTCATGGATAGAGAATAGAGAAATACAATAGTCTCGGCTGATATACTCCAATAACATCTTCACTTTTGTTCTTAATGTTGGGGTTGTGGAACACTTCCGGTCCTCTTGTTTCTCACACCGGGTTAGCCCACGTGAGCTTAGAGGAATCGAAGTGTGATCCCCCTTCGACATATCTGGCGCCGACGACAACGGGGGTCCGGGGGCAGCCGCCCCCGGCGGAGGTCCCGCTGACCGGACAGCGGGCAGGGGTCCAGGGGACAGCGTCCCCAGTGGGGGTGCGGGGGCAACGCCCCCGGCCCAAATTTTTGGGGGGTGTTTTTCCCCAAGCGTCGAACTCAGCTCGACGTTCGTCGAACGGGCCAAGTTCAACGAACGTCGAGCGCAGCTCGACGAACGTCGACCGCCGCTCGACGATCGTCGGCGTTCGACGTTCGACATCGCCGAACGTCGAGCGCAGGTCGACGATGCTGCTTCTGGGTGCATATTTAAGGCTTTTTCGGTTCCTTTTTTAGGGATACGGACGAAAAAGACGAAGTGATAGACAGGCGGCGGCGTATTCTTTTGGAGGCGTGTACGAGGTGTTTCGTTGACGTCGATCCAGAAGGTTTTCTCCTACAGTTTTCTTGTCCAGAAGTAGAGAAGGTAGGATCAGGCTTTAGATCCTTGTAACCTTTGTGTAATCTATAATTTTCTGGTGAATACAAGAAGGGAGGAGAAGAAGGGGAGAGAGGACGTAGCCCGGTTTGGGTGAACCTCTGTATATCTCTGTGTCTGTGATTGCTCTGTTTTGTTCTGTGTTGTGTTATTCGTTTTTCGAATTTCTGCTTCTCGGCGCTCCGGATTCCTTACACTTAAGCCCTCAAGAACAAGTGCTCTTGTATGTCAAGAACACACAACATCATCCCCTGATATTCTCTAGCATCATCGACTAGGACACATCAACTATGCATCACTTAAAATTATTCAGCACAAAGCTCTAGTCGAGGGGTTACCACATTTGCAAATTGAATCAAAGCACTGTGATACATGTACAAAAGGGAAGTCACACAGACTACCTTTTCCTCAGAAAGCCTACAACAAAGTAACCAAACCGCTAGAACTAATACATATTGACCTATGGGGTCTAACCTGTTGAAGCCTGGAAAATCTCTTACTCCCAAAATTCGGATCAAGGCAGCTTAAGGTTACTAATTTTGAGGTTTGACGCCACAATTCAAATGGTGATCGCAGGAGAGAGAAAACTATCTAAAAGCACACCCCAAGTGCTCCAGCAGGGAGGTCCCACCACGTACCCGAAAGTTTGGGAGAAACTTCCCCTCCGCAACCAAAAGGCTGGGCGAGGTACTAGGCAGGCATGAACTTGGCGAGTATTCACTTGGGGGGACATCAACCTCTTCCAAAAGTGTCATTTCTATTACCCATATGGGCTATTTATAGAGAAATCTTAGAGGGAATAGGCGAGTATCCAGCCTCTGCCAGCGAGTTACAAGGTTCTACTCGCCCATAATCGCGAGTTACTCGCCCGTAATCGCGAGTTACTCGTCCAAGCTCGCCTCTGCTTGCCCAAGCTCGCCTCTGCTCGCCCAAGCTCGCATCTACTCGCCTAATGGTCTGCGAATAGCCATCTTCTTGGGTACTTCTGATCTCGATGGAATACGGGTTATACATAATCTCCGCTTTTTCGAGCTCAACACGAGCTTGGAAAAACAATATTGAACCCGTAGTTTGGAGAGATGGTGTTAGACGATGTGCTGTGTGAGGTCCTTCCTAGGAGTGGAGCTCAATTAGAGGTAGAGAATATAGTCGACACCTAGCATGAGCCGAGCTCAACTGGTGGTGGAAAAGAGGTCGACACATAGCCGGAGGAAGCTCAACTGGAGGTGGAGAATATATTCGACACCTAGTAGGAGCCGAGCTCAACTGGTGGTGGAAAAGAGGTCGACACCTAGCAGGAGGAAGCTCAACTGGAGGTGGAGAATATATTCAACACCTAGTAGGAGCCGAGCTCAACGAGTGGTGGAAAAGTGGTCGACACCTAGCAGGAGGAAGCTCAACTGGAGGTAGAGTATATAGTCGATACCTGGCAGGAGCCAAGCTCAACTAGTGGTGGAAAAGTGGTCAACACCTAGCAGGAGGAAGCTCAACTAGAGGTGGAGAATATAGTCAACACCTAGTAGGAGCCTAGCTCAACTGGTGGTGGAAAATAGGTCGACACCTAGCAGGAGGAAGCTCAACTGGAGGTGGAGAATATAGTCGACACATAGCAGGAGCCGAGCTCAACTAGTGGTGGAAAAGAGGTCGACACCTAATCAGGAGGAAGCTCAACTAAAGGTGGAGAGTCAACACCTCATAGGAGCCGAGCTCAACTAGAGGTGGAGTCGACAGCTCATAGGAGTCAAGCTCAACTGGAGGTGGATTCGACAACTCACAAGAGCTGAGCTCAACTGGAGGTGGAGAAAACAGCTCACAGGAGCCGGCAATGAAATAATCCCTAAAACCACTGCTCCGTATTCACCACAATCTAACGGTATCTCCTAGAGGAAAAATAGGACTTTAACAAAAATGTTGAATTCCATGTTGTTAACTGCTGGTATGTATGCGGTCTATTGGGTTGAAGCCATTCTTGTTGAAGCCAAAAATGACTTTTGTGGAGTTCGGGGTCCGCACACCTACTACGCTCAAGTGAACAATCTAGGCTCTAGACTAGGAACGTAAGGGACATGCCCAAGGTATCAGCGTGGAGGTCCCACCACACACCTGGAAGACTAACGAACTCTTCCCCTCCCAAGCCAAATACTGAGCTAAGACACCATCGGAGGGCGCTCTTGGCCGACCGGATCATCTAAGAAGAATCTCAAGACCAACTCTCTCCGATCCAGATGTGTCTCCTTGGGTCAATACAAAATGCTCCTCACCCGCCCTACTAATAGCGCAATCTCGTCGAGCAATTATATGACACACTGCCCAACTAGGCTGCAAACAGCGCGACTCCGCTGTCCCAAAAGGGCCATCAACAGGCTATCAGGGGGCTTCCTGGCAACTAAACCTCGGGGCTCCCACGGGATGAGCGGTTCACGAGCACACCGCTCGCCCAAGACAGAAAGTGTAAACCACACATACACAGAGCGTCACAGATATTATAAATAATTACAGGAATACGAATTCCATACTTCGGCACGCAAGCCGGCAATATAAACAAAAATAGGCCTTCGAGGGTCGGCATAAGCTTGGGCTTAAGTCCGCTACTTCCCAATTGCTACTGCAGCACCTGTACGCCAATGTCTCGACAAACGACTGTCAGCTGAACAACAGTCGACTAACATAAGCTGGCCAAATATATTCCGTACACCCCTTTTTCGGGGCTACGGTGCGCATTCCCTGCAAATAGATAATATCCAACTTCCTCGGAGTCTTCTCCGGGAACCCCAGAACATCACCAATCCGGCTCACACGTCCGGATGGGCTTCACACAGAACATCACCAATTCGACTCATACGTCCGGATGGACTTCACACAGAACATCACCAATTCAGCTCATACGTCCGGATGGGCTTCACACAGCATGCCTAAATCCGTACTCATACTTCCGGATACTAAATGCAATTAATAGTGGGGACGTACACGTCAACCCGTCGGAGAGCTCCCTTCTCCCACCCATTGGCGGAGAGGTGCTTTTATGCAAACATGTAAATTGAGGGCTTCACCTGCCCGAGTAGAAATTTCGTTACCCTTGGCGCGTGTTCTGACGAAGTCGCAACCGCGCATATCGCCCGAGTCTCAACGTCTAGCGTCAGTAGTGGTTGTCCATGCTCGGATCCGACCTCCGCGGGAGAGTTGAAGGCTCCAAGTGATTTTTTCCTCCATGGTCGAGCCTCTCCAAGGCCGATCGTACTCCAAATGGCACCGAGGAAGTCGATCCCGGCCTCCACAACTTCAAGCGGTGTCGGGGAAGCTGATCTCGACCGGCCTAGCTCCAAGCGGCGCCGGGAGAGGAGCTCCCAGCCGACCTTGTTGCAGGCGGCGGCGAGGAAGGAGAGCCGGGAGAGAGCCGAGCTCAGGCTGCCCCTAGTGGCCGGCGATGAGAGAAGGGGGGAAGAGCTCGGCCATGCCTTGTTGCGGCGGCGGGAGAGAGATCAGGCGGCCGAGCCTTTGCCCCTTGCTCAGGTCGGCGACGGGAGAGGAGGAGGAGGCCGAGCCTGTGCTTCTCCAGGCCGAGAGGGCGAGGGGCAGTGGGGGGTCGCTCCAGGCGGCCGGGAGAGAGGGAGAGGGGTGGCGGCTTGGGCTGCTGCTCCAGGCGGCCGGGACAGAGGAAGGAGGGGAGGGAGGCAGCTCGGGCTTTGCTTCTTGCCGGCGGCGGCCTGGACAGAGGAAGGAGGGGAGGCGGCGGCTCAGCCTGCTGCTCCAGACGGCCGGGCTAGGGTTCCTACCCCTTCTCTCTTTCTCCTCTTCTCCCTCCCTCCTTTTCTCCTTTTCTTCTTTCTTTTTCCCCCCCAACCCGATCCTCTCTCTGTCCCCTTTCTTTTCTTTTGTTTTTTTCTCTTAAAGCTGTTGTCCTGTACCCGATGCCCCCTCCTCCTTCTTTCCCTTTTCGATCTGCTCCTCCCCCCCCCCTCTTGATTTCTCTTCTGTCATCATTTTATATATTATATAATATATATAATACAAGGTATATATTACATAATATATATATAATTTATGTATATATATAACATAAATTAAAAATCTTATGCCCGTAAAACCTTTGCGCGCTCGCACGAGCTCCCGCACGTCTTCGAACGGGGGTGTGCCACATTGCCGCTCATAGCGCGTCTCAAGTCTGTCACTTGGGGAGGATCCCGCTCGACCGGATACGGGGTTGAACATAATCCCCGCTCTTTTCGAGGTTGGTACAAGCTCGGAAAGAAATGTCCAAGCCCAAGTATCCGACGAGTGGGAGCCGACCCAAAAGAAAATTTTGAGAGAATCTGAAATTTTCAATAAAAACACTAATCCCTTTGTGCCCTTTTTGATCTTTTTGGACCACTCGATACTTTTTTGTTCACTGCTATCGAACTGCCATCCTACCATTACTTGCAATAAGTATACAATTTCTCAAGATACTGTGAAACAACAAAAACCTGTATCTTCGCACTCTCTTGTACAGGCGGAGCTAATCCTTTCCCCCCAAGTGTGCCTACCGCCCTGCCCAGCTAATGAGAGCCTGAGCGGCGAGTCTACCCGGGGCCGAGCCGCGCTCGGGGTCCCTTACCCCCACAGGAGAGCCTTCGGACCTGCCAGCTAGATGGGAGCCTGAGCAGCGGGTCTACTTGGGACCGAGCCGCGCTCGGGGTAGTGCAGAACCAAGGACCAAGAACCGGACCTCTCCCCCACAGGTGAGCCTTCGGACCTGCCAGCTAGATGGGAGCCTGTGCAGCGGGTCTACCTGGGGCCGAGCCCGGCTCGGGGTAGTGCAGAACCAAGGACCAAGAACCATACCTCTCCCCCACATGCGAGCCTTCGGACCTGCCAGCTAGATGGGAGCCTGCGCAGCGGGTCTACCTGGGGCCGAGCCCGGCTCGGGGTGTTATAGAAGCCGCTAAACTAAAGTATCCCAAAAGACAACCTTTCCCCCATAGGCGAGCCTTCAGACCTGCCAGCTAGATGGGAGCCTGCGCAGCGGGTCTACCTGGGGCCGAGCCCGGCTCCGGGTGTTGTAGAAGCAGCTAAACTGAAGTATCCCAAAAGCCAATCTTTCCCCCGCAGGCGAGCCTTCGGACCTGCCAGCTAGATGGGAGCCTGCGCATCGGGTCTACCTGGGGCCGAGCCTGGCTCGGGGTGTCGCAGAAGCGGTTAAACTGAAGTATCTAAAAATTCAACCTTTCCTCCACAGGCGAGCCTTCGACCTGCCAGCTAGATGGGAGCCTGCGCAGCGGGTCTACCTGGGGCCGAGCCCGGCTCGGGGTGTCGCAGAAGAGGCTAAACTGAAGTATCTCAAAAGCCAACCTTTCCCCCACAGGCGAGCCTTCGGACCTGCCAGCTAGATGGGAGCCTGCGCAGCGGGTCTACCTGGGGCCGAGCCCGGCTCGGGGTGTTGTAGAAGCGGCTAAACTGAAGTATCCCAAAAGCCAACCTTTCCCCCACAGGCGAGCCTTCGGACCTACCAGCTAGATGGGAGCCTGCGCAGCGGGTCTACCTGGGGCCGAGCCCGACTCGGGGTGTCGTAGAAGCGGCTAAACTGAAGTATCTCAAAAGCCAACCTTTCCCCCACAGGCGAGCCTTCGGACCTGCCAGCTAGATGGAGCCTACGCAGTGGGTCTACCTAGGGCCGAGCCCGGCTCGGGGTGTCGCAGAAGCGGATAAACTGAAGTATCTCAAAAACCAACCTTTCCCCCACAGGCGAGCCTTCAGACCTGCCAGCTAGATGGGAGCCTGCGCAACGGGTCTACCTGGGGCCGAGCCCGGCTCGGGGTGTCACAGAAGTGGCTAAACTGAAGTATCTCAAAAGCCAACCTTTCCCCTACAGGCGAGCCTTCGGACCTGCCATCTAGATGGGAGCCTGCGCAACGGGTCTACCTGGGGCCGAGCCCGGCTCGGGGTGTTGTAGAAGCGGCTAAACTGAAGTATCCAAAAAGCCAACTTTTCCCCCACAGGCGAGCCTTCGGACCTGCCAGCTAGATGGGAGCCTGCGCAGCGGGTCTACCTGGGGTCGAGCCCGGCTCGGGGTGTCGCAGAAGCGGCTAAACTGAAGTATCTCAAAAGCCAACATTTCCCCCGCAGGCGAGCCTTCCGACCTGCCAGCTAGATGGGAGCCTGCGCAACGGGTCTACCTGGGGCCGAGACCGGCTCGGGGTGTCGCAGAAGCGGCTAAACTGAAGTATCCCAAAAGCCAACTTTCCCCCACAGGCGAGCCTTCGGACCTGCCAGCTAGATGGGAGCCTGCGCAGCGGGTCTTCCTGGGGCCGAGCCCGGCTCGGGGTGTTGTAGAAGCGGCTAAACTGAAGTATCCCAAAAGCCAACCTTTCCCCCACAAGCGAGCCTTCAGACCTGCCAGCTAGATGGGAGCCTACGCAGCGGGTCTACCTTGGGCCGAGTCCGGCTCGGGGTGTTGTAGAAGCGGCTAACTCTGCATCGGTCTGAAGATAGGCACAAATAAAATTAGACAAACATATAGAATTATGTTTCAAGAAGATTCGTGATTTGAGTAATATTTATCGAAAGCAAACTCAAAAGCTCTAAGTGATTTCGGTAATTTTTGACTGTGACATTTCTTTTACCCCTAAAAGTTGATCTGGATAAGAAATTATGCCAAAAAATTAATGAAGGAAGTGCGGTATAATGACCTAGAGTTAGAGACGGCAGTGTTGGCAGCTACCAATAATATTCAAAAACTTGATAATATTTATAATGACAAACAAAAAACAACCTTACTTTGTTTACCAATAACCCAAGAAGAACGAAAAAGTGTGCTAGCACAAATACATAATCCAAAACAGCTTGAATTATATATGATCAATGATGAAGAATTTATTAAACATATCATTAAAGAAGCAACTAGCACATTAACGGGCGCCCGAACATTTAGAGATAATGAGCAAATGATGCTTTCCTATGAATTAAGATGACAAAAAGATATCATCATTTGACTCTATAAAGCGTTAATAAAATTATTTATTAATCAATCAACGTCATCAACAGAAGTGCTGAAGCATTTATGCATAGATAGTTTTAAGCAAAATGAAGAACAGGTTAAGAAAAATCTTGCTTCGATTGAAAGATTAGGTGTTCCCGGTTATAGCATAAAGAATCTTATGGATAAAAAACAATGCGAGGAGTTGTTACAAAATATAAGCTATGAACAACTTGAACAGTTATTTAAAATTGTTCCTGAGGCTGATTTAGTAGAAACATGGAAAACTTAAAGGTACTTCATATTAGCTAAACAAATATATTTAGCAGGCAAAGCCTATGCTGATAGGATGGATAAGGCTTCTTATTCACCTAGAGCATGATCACGAATTCTACAAACTATTGATGATATAGATCTTGATTTATTTATTTTTTCCAGTGGTTTGACTTTAAGAATGAAAATCAAAAACATGTGAATTTTAATATTACCAAAGTGGTGCATGACAACCTTTCAACTGAAATCTCAAAACTCATTAATTTTATTAATGAGAGCCCTAATTAAAAAAAGCTTTTTGCTGAAATTCTCTTTGATAATATCAATATAAATAATTCTTCACAAGATCACAATGAAGTATTAAACAAAATCCGAGATTTATACTTAGAAGAAAATAAAGATTTAAATTTAGAAATAGAACTACATGCAGTTATAAAAGAGATCAATCAGACCATGCATAATTATGCCAATAAAGATGAGATACTAGCAAATGATAGTATTAAGTTTCCAGCTAGATATCAAGAATTGATTAGCTTCATCAAACCAAATCCTTAATTAGGGCAAGAATTTGTTGATATTGTTTTTGCGGGTCAAACAAACACAGAATCAGTAAAAATATTATAACAGAACTTGGACGTGGATATACAATTTTACCCCCTACGATAAAAGAGAGAAGCGCGTCAAATAGGTGCAAATCCTACTCCAAATGCTATAGAATTCCAACAACTATAGGATGAGACGACTCCGAGTACGAGGACCTTACATACAAAGCGCTCGCACACGACCTTGGTCGTCACTTGGTTCCTCTTCTATAGCCATGACATTCGCATGAGTTCTTCTGTGTTGGTCACTCTCCACGCTCACCGCACCATAACCATTGAAGCCAAAAATGACTTCTGTGGAGTTCGGGGTCTCAAAAGAGGGGTGACCGCACACCTACTACGCTCAAGCGAACAATCTTGGCTCTAGACTAGGAACGTAAGGGGCATGCCTAAGGTCTCAGCATGGAGGTCCCACCACATACCCGGAAGACTGACGAACTCTTCCCCTCCCAAGCCAAATGCTGAGCTAAGACACCTTCGGAGGGCGCTTTTGGCCGACCGGATCATCTAAGGAGGATCTCAAGACCAACTCTCTCCTATCCAAATGTGTCTCCTTGGGTCAATACAAAATGCTCCTCACCCGCCCTACTAATGGCGCAATCTCGCCGAGCAATTCTATGACACACTGCCCAACTGGGCTGCAAACATCGCGACTCCGCTGTCCCAAAAGGGCCGTCAACAGACTATCAGGGGGCTTCCCGGCAACTAAACCTCGGGGCTCCCACGGGACGAGCGGTTCACGAGCACACCGCTCGCCCAAGACAGAAAGTGTAAACCACACATACACAGAGCATCACAGATATTATAAATAATTACAGGAATACGAATTCCATACTTCGGCACGCAGGTCGGCAATATAAACAAAAATAGGCCTTCGAGGGCCGGCACAAGCTTGGGCTTAAGCCCGCTAATTCCCGCTTACTACTGCAGCACCTGTACGCCAATGTCTCGACAAACGACTGCCAGCTGAACAACAGTCGGCTAACATAAGCTGGCCAAATATATTCCGTACACCCCTTTTTCGGGGCTACGGTGCGCATTCCCTGCAAATAGATAATATCCAACTTCCTCGGAGTCTTCTCTGGGAACCCCAGAACATCACCAATCCGGCTCACACGTCCGGATGGGCTTCACACAAAACATCACCAATTCGGCTCATACGTCTGGATGGGCTTCACACAGAACATCACCAATTCAGCTCATACGTCCGGATGGGCTTCACATAGCATGCCTAAATCCATACTCACACTTCCGGATATTAAATGCAATTAATAGCGGGGACGTACACGTCAACCCGTCGGAGAGCTCCCTTCCCCCACCTGTTGGCGGAGAGGTGCTTTTATGCAAACATGTAAATTGAGGGCTTCACCTGCCCGAGTAGAAATTTCGTTACCCTTGGCGCGTGTTCTGACGAAGTCGCAACCGCGCATATCGCCCGAGTCTCGACGTCTAGCGTCCGTAGTGGTTGTCCATGCTCGGATCCGACCTCCGCGGGAGAGTTGAAGGCTCCAAGTGTTTTTTTCCTCCATGGCCGAGCCTCTCCAAGGCCGATCGTACTCCAAATGGCACCGAGGAAGTCGATCCCGGCCTCCACAACTTCAAGCGACGTCGGGGAAGCTGATCCCGACCGGCCTAGCTCCAAGCGGCGCCGGGAGAGGAGCTCCCGACCGACCTAGTTGCAGGAGGCGGCGAAGAAGGAGAGTCGGGAGAGAGCCGAGCTCAGGCTGCCCCTAGTGGCCGACGATGAGAGAAGGAGGGAAAAGCTCGGCCATGCCTTGCTGCGGCGGCGGCGGCGGCGGAGGGAGAGAGATCGGGCGGCCGAGCCTTTGCCCCTTGCTCAGGTCGGCGACGAGAGAGGAGGAGGAGGTCGAGCCTATACTTCTCCAGGCCGAGAGGACGAGGGGCAGCGGGGGTTACTCCAGGCGGCCGGGAGAGAGGGAGAGGGGCGGCGGCTCGGGCTGCTGCTCTAGGCGGCCGGGACAGAGGAAGGAGGGGAGGGAGGCAGCTCGGGCTGTGCTGCTTGCCGGCGGCGGCCTAGACAGAGGAAGGAGGGGAGGCGGTGGCTCGGGCTGCTGCTCCAGACGGCCGGACTAGGGTTCCTACCCCTTCTCTCTTTCTCCTCTTCTCCCTCCCTCCTTTTCTCCTTTTCTTCTTTCTTTTTCCCCCCCAACCCGATCCTCTCTCTGTCCCCTTTCTTTTCTTTTGTTTTTCTCTTAAAGCTGTTGCCCTGTACCCGATGCCCCTCCTCCTTCTTTCCCTTTTCGATCTGCTCCTCCCCCCCTCTTAATTTCTCTTCTGCCATCATTTTATATATTATATAATATATATAATACAAGGTATATATTACATAATATATATATTATACTATATATAATTTATGTATATATATAACATAAATTAAAAAGCCTATGCCCGTAAAACCTTCGCGCACTCGCATGAGCTCCCGCACGTCTTCGAACGGGGTTGTGTTACATTGTCGCTCATAGCGCGCCCCAAGTCCGTCACTTGGGGAGGATCCCGCTCGACCGGATACGGGGTTGAACAGTTCTCACGTCAAATCACATTCTTAATAAAGTTCATCATGCTAAGTTGAAACAAAAAACCTATGCGCTTTATTTTAAGAGACCTCATAGATTTGATAATCTTAAGACATAGGGCAGTATCGTTTATGTTAGGATACCTGACTCTAGAAGAGCTAAGATTGGACCTAGGATGAACACATGCGTTTATCTAGGATGTGTAGAGGATAGTGTTATAGACAGGTTTCTAGATCTTTCAACAAATACTATAATAGAATCTAGAGATGAAGTTTTCTTTGAGGATAAGTTCCTTAAAGATGAAAAACCTGACACTTTCGGGTCAGCCAGCGTCTAGTACTGAGACTACCGTTGAGATAGAACTAAGAATCTCTGACACTGAGCTCATAGACACTAGTGTTTTATCATATAAAAGGTTATCTAATAGTGAAAGAGTGCCTAAAAGCTTCGGTACGGACTTTGTGACTTATCAAGTTGAAGCTGATCTATCTACCTATAAGGAAGCGATGCGATCTAAGGATTCTCTATTATGGAAAGAAGCCATAAATGATGAGATGAATTCTCTCCTACAAAACCACACTTGGAGCTTGGTTGACTTGCCCAAAGGGGCTTGAACTATTGGTAGTAAGTGGGTACTGAAAAAGAAGCTGAATCCTGATGGGAGTATCGCTAAATACAAATCACGTCTAGTTATAAAAGGCTTCACTCGAGTGAGTGGTATATACTACTTTAATATATACTCACTTATTTGTCACATTGTGATAATTAGGATTCTTCTCATATTAACATATATTGAACATTTTGTCATTTACCAGATGGATGTGAAGATTGCATTTCTTAATGGAGATCTGGCTGAGGAGATCTATATACACCAACCTGAAGAGTTTGCCATAGAAAATCTATAAAATAAGGTTTATAAGTTGATTAAGTCACTCTACAGATTGAAGCAAATACCTAAATTATGGCATGAGAAATTTGACACTTGTGTTAAAGACATGAGTTTTAAATCTAGCATATCAGATAAATGTCTGTACGTAAGAACAAGTTCAGATAAAATTACAATTATATGATTGTATGTTGATGACATGCTAATTCTAGATACTGATTAGTCTGAGGTGGAAGACGTGAAAGTTGCCTTGACGACATAATTTACCATGACAGCCTTAGGTGTGGTGAATACCATCCTAGGAATAGAAGTGAAATTTCCTAAAATGTATTACCTTAAGTCAGAGTCACTATATTAGAAATCTAGGATGCCAAATGAAACCAAATGATTAAGACTCCATATGACTACAATAATAGACTGAAACCAAATGAAGGTTCACCTATTAGACAGTTGGATTACTTCAAACTCATAGGAAGTCTCATGTATACTACAACTTGCATTAGACCAGACATAGCCTTTACGGTCGACATGATAAGTAGCTTCACAAGTAACCCTGGGAAGGACCACTAGGATGTCTTGGAAAGGCTAAAGCGATACTTAAAGCACACAGAGAAGTATGTTTTATGTTAGTGGACATCCTCCTGTGCTTGGGGGGTTTTCTGATGCCTCCTAGTGCTCAGAATTTGCTAATAGTAGATCCACTAGTGGTTTTGTGTTTATACTAGGAGAAGCAATAGTAGCTTGGAAGTCAAAGAGGCGGACGTGCATTGCACTTTCCTCTATGGAATCAGGGCTCTATGCTCTCGCTTCAGTAGGAGAAGAAGCAGAATGAATAAGAGATCTGATAATGGGCATTCCAATGACGAGTCTGAAAATGCACTCTATTTCAATCTTTTGACACAATAAAGCCACAAAGACAATTACTACAAATACGTTGTTTAATGAAAATTGAAGACAGCTCAGGATTAAACAGGCTTGGTTGACTTATCTCACAAGTCAGGGATAATCTCCCTTTTGAACGTGAGATCAAAAGATAATGTAGCAGATGTCCTTACCAAGGGCTTATGTAAGGTTCTAACAATTAAAATATCGGAGAAGAAGAGATTAAAGTCTATTTAGTAGGACTTAATACCTTGCTTATGTTTTAAATTTTAAACTCGCAGTCTGCTTAAATTCAAGCATCTAGAGTTGAGTACACTGAAGTATTTCAAATGTTATTTGATGAAAGCTACAGATGAATAGTTGTCAGTCATTCCAAATAAACTTGATGACTTACGTAATTACTTTATTCAAAGGCTGATTTGGGTATCATTCCAAAAAGGAATACTGAAGTTGCTGATATGTTCCCTGATATTATGATTATTAATTATATCATTCCAAACTTGATGATATAATAATAGTCACAGCTTGTTGTATCATTCCAAAATTGATGGTATAACACAATTGTGAAATGGTTAATAATAATCTTAATAATCGAAGGAACACAGTTTGATTCTTTGAAATCAATTTTTTTGTTATTTGTAAATTAGATAGAGATAGTGATTTTTGATTCTTTCTTCCTGATTAGAGTATTACGTTCTTTTACTACTAGAACTAACTACTTTATTTTTGATAGCAAATATCTGAATTCATAAATATGTGTCTCATGACATTCTTATTGTAATTGTTTGCAGATCAAATGAAGATTGGAGGAAAGAAAGTTGATTTCGATCCGGATGAAAATGATCTGTTGTTTGCATATATCAATTATCAGTTTGAGTTTTTTAGTTATGCTTATTTTCATGTTTGGAACATTGGTTTAGGTTTAGTTTTATAAGTTATCTAAAACCCATATTTATGTTTTCTGGAAAAATTCATGTTTGGTTGTTATTAACTTTTGTTTTAAGTAACCTGTTTTGTGTTAACATCTATATACAATATATGAGGAGATTGTTGATGTATATTGATTAGATGTGACTGGTGCTTAACGGGTTAGGTTTAGGATCCGGATGACAACCAATAACTCGTCGTCAAGGATTTAGGGTTACGTCTATAAATACCCTTGCTGGGGGCAACGTGGAGGTCGTTCCAAACTTGACGACCACACGGGATGCTTCAAGCGCAGTAACACTTCCTTCTTATCGAAGAGCTCGCTGGCGACCTTTGCTCGCTTCATCGCATGCTACGGGGACTTGGCATTTCCCTTCCCCTTGTCCAGCTTCCCCTATGAGGAGCTCTCGTTCTCGCCAGGTCGTTGCCGACCTTCAACCGCAGGAGGCGGTATCTCTTCAACGTCGCCGAGCGGAATGACAGAACTTTGGCGCGTTCTCCTTCGCCCGCGGGAGAGGTTCTCGAGGCAGGGCGCGGGTAGCTGCAAAGAAACAAAAGACAGTTAGAATCGCCACAATTAAAGATCGATCAGTGCTGAAAGAGCGAGTATACAAGAAGCTCGCCCAAATGTGTACCTTCGCTAGAGAAGATCTTGCACAACTCGTTAACATTCGATCGCCAATAGATGACGTCGAACCTTCGGCCTCGGAAGGCCTCAACCAGCTCCTCGCGCAGCCCCTCCAAGATGGTCGACAACAAGGCGACCTCCGGCGGTTGGTGCGATCTACGCGGGACCCCTTCGAAGTCACAAGCGCCGACGACCAAATACTCGCCCCAACAGTTCTGATACGAGTGTTAATAATCAAAGCACAAACAAGAAGATATCCATGCAAAACTCTCAGGCTAGAGCTTTTTGATGAAAGACGCTGATATATATATATATATATATATATATATATATATATATATATATATATATATATATATATATATATATATATATATATTAATAAGGATTTTTACCTAGGAGTCGTCGGTCACGGTCGGTCACAGTCGGTCACGGCTATAATATCGCAAAAACAGCTCCTCAAGCGTCTTCATCCTGCTTCCTCTGCACGCGACAGCGCGGCATCTCCACCGCTTCGTTCCGCTTCCTCCTTCCTCCGCAATCGACACCGCAGCACCTCCGCCGCTCTATTCTCCTGCTCTGCAAGCGACATGTTTTTCTCTCTTCTTCACCGCTTCCGCTCACAGCGCCACGACGACCCGTTGATTCAGGTAAAAACCCCCGACCCTGTCGCTTCTCTTCCCCGCCTTCGTTCACACCGCTTGCTTCAGCTGAAAACCCCCGACCAAATCCCTCTTCTTCACTGCTCCCGCATTATTTCCATCGTCGTTTTGCTTCGATTCATTCCTTCCCCAAACCCTCGCCAGTTCACCTCATCTTCGCGCCGCTCACCGCCTACCGCTCGCCGCTTAGCTTTCCGCGTGGCTCTTCCGCGTGGTTTTAGTGGATAAATTACCCCCATTCTTGGCTTCTCCTGCTCACTCGCCGTGCTCTCTTCCTGCTCGCTTTTCCTCGCTTTGCTCCTCACGCCGCTGTCGCTTCTCTGCGTCGGCGTACTCCGACAGCCAGCTTTTCTGCTTCCTCCAAAGCTCTGGTATGATTTTATAATTTTATTGCTCACGCGTACTTATTCTTCCGCCTACTCCACAGGATAATTTTCCCCTAATATTTGTTTCTCTTGCTCACAATTTTGCCCTAATCTTTGCTCGCAACAGTTGTTTCTGTACTAGAAATCTTTGATCTTCCTTTTTCAACTCCATGATTCTCCAGCAAAGCTATAAAAATAAAAAAACTTTATTTTTAAGAATTTGTTTTCAGGTATGTATTCAATGTATGAATCCGCGCCTTTTTTTGATAAAGATTTTGCCAATAGTAAGCCCGTTGATTGGCGACGACCCTTCACCTCAGCATAACAATTAAGATAAGTTAGAGCAGTATGCTCTGCAAATAATAGAAGTTAGAGAAGTATACTCTGCAAATAATAGAAGTTAGAGCAGTATACTCTGCAATGAAGGCTGCTTCTCATACTTGAATTCCTGAGGAATTCAAGGAATTTGCCATGTTTTTAGATGCATACGTAGCTGTATAAATATCTGAATGTGTGTGACAAAGTTTGGTTATAGCTGCTATTTGTTAGGATGTAATTATCAAGTTGTCAAACTGCAAAGCTGCACTAATGTTTTTGATTAATATAATTAGCTGTCTGAAATTCCATGATGAAAATTGCATGTTCTTAATATGTTGAGAAGAACAACCAAAGTTGCACTAACATTTTTGATTAATATAATTAGTATATGTTGTCTGAAATTTCATGATAAAAATTGCATGTTCTTAATATGTTGAGAAGAACAGCTTCAAATCCTTAATATCTTTATGTTTTTTCATGTTCCTGAAATTCCATGCCCTCAATTTCGTTAGTATAGTCCTAAGTATAAATTGTGATACGCAATTTAGGTTCTCAACAGTGTGTATAAATTGTTTGGCATGGTTTTCATATTTATGATTTCCCCAATTATTTGAGCATACATATCTACTGCGCTTGATGCCTTTTAGTTTTAAAATGTAGTTAATATAATTTTATATTATTACGAGTAACACTACGAAGATGAGCATCATGCCGTCGCGGCCGTTCCACAATCACAACGGTGTCGCATGATGACTTCGCTCGCATCCCTACAGTTCAATATTCCGGCCAACAATTAATCTTCTAATGCACTACAGGGGAGTGAGTGGAGTGACCACCGTCCCGCCGCAACCCTGCTGTGATTAGTGTAATGTCGCGGCACCACGGGTTCTCCCCATGTGGACTTTTCATATTATTGCGCTTGATGCCTTTTAGTTTGAAAATGTAGTTAATATAATTTAATAATATTACGAGTGACACTACAAAGATGAGCATCATGTCGTCACGACAGTTCCACAATCACAACGGTGTTGCAGGATGACTTCGCTCGCATCCCTACAGTTCTTTATTCCGGCCAACAATGAATCTTCTAATGCCCTGCAGTTTTTCTTCTTATCATTATCATAACATACACAATTTCTGAGTGTTTTCAGAATCATGCATACTATGCATATCAAAGAGTATCTGTAGCATTTTTTTTAATTAAAAGAAATAGTTTCAAAGATTTTCGAGAATAAGTTTTCGTGAGTTTCCCAACTCCGAAATGTTTCAGATATGATACGTGTTAATTGGATTACAGTGCTATCTATCAAACACAATGTATTTGCAAATAAATCTAATTTTTAGTATACATTATTTCTTCCAAAAATTCTCATCTAAGAGCTTTTATTTGTCCCAATTGATACCAAATAGCATTAGTATTTTTTTCTCAGTGACATAAATGTTTATGTTTGCACATTCCAAATATTCCTTGATGTGTGCATTCAATAGTATATAGGATATATAGGATATTTCATAGATTCATTTATTAACCTATAAAATTCTTACTTC
The DNA here is from genome assembly GCA_039513925.1 of Platanthera zijinensis. NCBI lineage: Eukaryota > Viridiplantae > Streptophyta > Magnoliopsida > Asparagales > Orchidaceae > Platanthera > Platanthera zijinensis. The sequence goes on along the minus strand of CM077081.1, from coordinate 19,677,304 downwards.
AGATTTTGTGTTTGTCAAGCTATATATTAAAAAATGGACTGTTTTGAAGTAGACTTTAGAAATGTCAAAGTTTGAAAGTAACAATTTTTCTTACATCTAATTATTTTAAATACAAAAAGATTATTTGAAATTTCTTCAATCAATGCTTATAAATTTTTCTTTTGTTGAATTGATACATGAGATGGTACTAAATTAGAAACCCGATATTAATTTCGTAAACAAAATGGTCTTGAAATTTGGGAGAATTTATTAGTTATCACAACTGTAAAAAGGAATACAATTTATGTTTACAAATACACAATCATAATTATGCAATAATAAATTTTTATTTCAGATTTGAATTACGCATGTTGCAGATGATATTGTTTTGGTCGATGAGATGTGCGAGGCTGTAAACGTGAAACGTGAATCTTCACGAGACATTTTAGAGAATAAGGGTTTTGGGTTGAGCAGGATAAAGACGGAGTATAAGGAGCTTAAATTTAGTAATGCAAGAAGGACAATGCCTCCATTAAGTTGGGTGATCAAGATATTTCTCACAATGAGTGTTTTAAATATTTGGGATCAATAATTCAAAAATATGGAGGTATAGATAAAGATTTGACCCAGAATTCAATTAGGTTTTTTTACCTCATTTAAAGTTTGATTTTTCCACTACATAGTTCTGCGATGTTGTTATGTATGTTTTCATCCATAAAGATTGTTAATTTTGATGGAATCAACTTAATATGGTCTTTTGGACACCCTTGGCTTGAAGAAAAGTCGCTTCTTCAAGCCAGGCTCTGCACCACGCTTCCTGGTTTTGATTTTGCTTTTGATTTTGGTTTTGATTTCGTTTTTCATTTCATCTTGCTTTTGCATCTAGGTGTCGATCATAAAAATAATGTGTTTTGATGGAGTTGATTTATGTTATGTGTACAGATTAGAAAATTCTTCCTTTAGCTCTGTTATGGACTCTGCTTGCTTACTAGGAGGTTAAATTGCACTTTGGATTCCAGAGGCAATGTGAAGTTAATGAAAATGGACAGCTTAACATGCTTTAAGTGCAAAAAATACACTTTGCTTTGATTTTCACACGATAGATGCAGCAGTTTTTATGTTTTCTGTTGTTCATATTTCATGTGTTGGCATAACTTACTCTTTCTCCAAAGATTTGAATAGGTGGTTCATATTTCATGTTTGTATGCTTTAAATTCAGAAAATGTTATTATTTCAGATGTCATATTCTCTTTCATTGGTGAAATCGGCTGGAGAAGATTTCTCAACATTTCCTACTTATAAATTTGCTTTATAACTTTCTTTCTATTGCATTGGAGTTCAGTTGAACATCTTAGAAGTTAATTCCTATATAGTTCCTTATAAGGAAATGTTTCTTGGCCCCCTTAACTTTGTACACCCCATTGAAGCATGCTTTTTGTGAATCTTCCAAACCAATCACACGTGCTTTGTCAACCTCTTTCACCTCCAAGATCCGACCACCATCAAGCTCTCTCTACTTTAACCATGGCCGAAACTCAACTTTCCCGGCGAGATGTACATCCAAGGCCAAGATCTCCAGAGCTTCTTCTTTCAAGTCGCAGCACCACTTCTCCAGCCAAGATCCTTCGTCAACCTCCAGATCCATGGCCAACCACCACCATAGTTCCAGTGCTTCTTCTTTCCTTGGCTCTAGCAAGCTCCCACCAGCAAGATCCAGCATGTATGTGAACAACTACAAGTTCGGGTACCCCTTTTTCTTGCTCCCTGTAAAGGCAGGCGACGGAATAAGCGACAAAATAAGCGACAGAATCATCGGGGAGGGTTTGAGCGGGTTCAGGCCCAAGTTATCCCATGGAAAATTTAAAATGGCTGCATGTGTTCAAGTAGGAAACTCCATGTATCTTAAACTGTTCATGTGTTTCAGTCTAATTTGATTACTTACCTCTTAACACTACAACAAAGTCGCTATATGGTGACGTTTTTTTATAACTTTTATGACGATTTTAAAACGTCACGATAGTTTCCGTGACGTTTATAAAAACGTCACTAAACCGTCACGATTGTGGCCGTCACCGTAGCTCATTGTGACGCTTTCAAAAAAAAACGTCGTGATTGGAATGTACTATATCGTGACGTTTTTTTTCCAAAAAAGCGTCATGCTTGGCAATTGCTCTATAGTGACATTTTTCCAAAAAAACCGTCATAATTGACAGTTGTTCTATCGCGACACTTTTTCAAAAAAATGTCATGATTGATTGCTCTATCGTGACACTTTCAAAAAACATCAAAAATAATAATTCTACCACGATTTCTTTTTTACAAAACGTCGACGCAATTAAAAATCTATTATAACATTTTTAAAATTTTAAGGAAAGAAATTTAAAAAAATAGAAATTTATGATAATTTAAACTCTAAAAATTAATTTAGCATCTAAAATGTTAATTAAAATTATAAATATTATTTTTAATATAATATTTTTCATATTTTAAATATTTTTGAGAGTAATACTAAGATATATTGAGAGAGATTTGCAACATGTTGTCCAAATAATGGGAGCTTGAGTTCTACAAAACTAAATAATTAGAATACCTACGTATCACATCATCATTAAGATTGAATTGTATAAACATGCAAAAGATCATATTAATGATAAATAAACTTGTTCCAAGTAGCATAACTTGCAAAAAAACATAATCATTCAATATATACATTGTTTTCAATACAAAAAAAACAACTGCACAAAACTTTAAGCAATATGAGTCTTCAAAATTTTCTTCATCATTAGCTTCATTGACATTGAAACAAGCATGATGAGCATTCAACTTCATTTGTACACCATCTCCCACATCATCTTTTCAAACTTTAAGCATAACAAATATACTTGATCAATTGCCTGCATAACAAACAAAATTGAAACACAATATTAAATATTTATTCTAATTACATGTAAGATTAACATAAATAACTTGAAAAAACAGTATAATAATATGAAGAAGAAAATATAAAGAGCCCACAATATGTATCCATAAAATGCTGACAGCGTTTTAGAATTGGTCCAAAATTCAATTATGTTGTTCGTTTGCAGTATGGTATTGAGGCACAAGAACTGAATTTATTAATTATGTTGTCCTGCTGCATGATGCAATTCAAATGCATAAATTAATATTGAAGTCAACTTCCCCTAGCAGCACGCATAGCCAACTTCTAAGAAGCTCTAGCAAAACAAAGAATACATTGCATTTTATCTCATGCAAATGGAAGTTGCTTTAAATAAATACCTCAACATTTGCCTCAATACTCTTTAAGGAAGAGTTCACATGAAGAACCTTCCCAACATTCATGCCTCTTATTTTAACTGGTGTTCCTCAATTGTGATCTCAAATGAATTCCCTCAACCATACAAGAGTTGAAGTAACAAGAGCAAATGTGGAGACAAAAAAAATCCAACATCACCTTCCCAAATACTCCTCTTACCAAGGCTAAAATTACTTAAGTGGTTGCAAAGTCTTCATATAACACCTAGGACCTCAAGAACTATAAGGCTCGGTTTAGCAGAAGAAAAACGTAAAAACAGCAAAAGAATAAAACCAAGATCGATAGATTGGGGACGAAAACAGTAAATTCACCTAAAGAAGTCAGTTTTCATTCACGCCTAAATTTCAAAGGAATGAAAACTCATTGTTTTGCTCCAATGCCAAGTCCAACCAAAGGACACAAACAAATACAAGAATTTGGAATTGGAAGACCAAAAACCAATTCCACCGTCCCAAAAACTTCCAAATGAACAAAGCATAACCCAATATCTGAAGTCACAAAGGTAAACTGGGAGTAAATAGAAAGTCAAAACAATTCCACGTTTCCAAAATATGTTGATACGTTCTAATAAACCAAGCAAAGAGCAACAATATACATAGAGAAACGGTAAAACCAAATCAATAAATCAATAACTTCACCAGACAGGAATCACAAAATAGGAATCACCAAGTAGCAACTGAAAGATAACATGGGAACATTCCTAAGAGGAAAACTCCTCTGAACAGAAGAACAACACAAGCAACTCCAAATCCCTAACACGTCAGGAAGATGGTAAACGTGGAGACAGAACTCAAACTTCATAAGCATAAAAATAAAACCTATTTCTACAGCTATTTAAGTAAGTTCCAAGCTGCAAATGATTACCACAATACCCCACGTCAAAAGACTATTGAACCCCCACCCCCACTCCCGCCAAACAAAACAAAGGTGCAGATGCAGCCCCAAAACAAGATGTGAATGCATCACAGCCGGGAGCAGCTTACCGCCGGGAGCAGCTTACCGCCGGTAGAGGACGACGGAAGGATCACACACGATTAGGGCAACGAGAGCAGTTGGCAGACAGAGCAGCTTACCGCCGGGAGCAGCTTACCGCCGAGAGCAGCTTACCGCCGGGAGCAGCTTACCGCCGGGGGTAGCTGGCCGACGGGGAGAAATTTTAGGCGGGACGGGCGGGCGACGGGAGGGCGACGGGAGGGCAACGGGAGGGCGACAGGGAGAAATTTCAAGTTGTAAAATTTTTTAGGTCGGGTGGCAACTGAAGAGGCGGAGTGTTTAGAACCAATGGAAATAAATTTTGGGATGTGTACGAATTACAATAGGCTGGGAGAAAAAAATAACATTTGAGGGGGAAATTTTTAGTTTTCCCTCCATTTATTTTGAGGGGGGGGGGGAGATTAATTATCAACAAATGTTAAATACATGATTGATTTTCACTTCATATAAGTATTATACCTAGCTAAATTTGTTCCTAATTGACAACAAATTATAGTGTCTTACTAATTTTCTTTCCTAAATGATATTTTTGTTGTAGTGGTAGCGGCATTGTAGATCTTGAAAATATGCCCGACCTTTTCACCATCCCATCGCATGATTGAGCCAGGCAATGAATTTTTTTAGGTTGACACGGGACGGAGAGAGAACTTTATAAAAGTTGCTGGTGTTTTTTTCGTGGATAGACATGATTGATTCATCTAAGCACACGTGGGCGAACTCGATGTGAGAAACAAGAGAACCGAAAGTGTTCCACAACTCCAACACGGCCGCCTTCGCACGGGTTTCGCTCAACGATTAAAATTTCTTGAGATTAGTTGTCTAATTCACAGATTTAGTTGTCTTTCTACTAAACATGTATTGAATAAAATTTCTTGAGATTACTTATCTAAAAGTAAATATGATGTCATGTATGCACTTCATGCTCAGTTAGTAAATGACATGATTGTAAGGAAAATATTTTAAATTTTTTTATAACAGTTTTTTTACAAAAATCCTATGTTTTGATGACGTTTTAAAAAAAATCGTCACAAAAACTGAACATTTATATTGACGTTTTTTCATGAAAACGTGGATAAATACTATTTTTGCAGTAGCGACGTTTTTTTATAAAAAGCGTCGCTAGATAGAAATTAAACGGCGACGCTTTTCAAAACGTCGCAAAAAAAAAACGTCACTGTAAAGTGCATATCTTGTAGTGATGTCAGATGAATTTAAGTACTAAAACTCTTTTTAAAATATCAGAAAATCATGTTGGTAAAAGATTAATCATGTCTAATATATCTCTGATTGAGAATCATGTTGGTAAAAGAAATATCTCTGATTGAGAATCATGTTGTTAAAAGATATATCTCTCATTGAGAAGGAAATCATTTGTATAATATTGAACTTTTATGAGCCTTATGATATCATCATGCATATAACCTTAAATTTATAACATGTTCATCATAAATATTGCAGTATTTTCCTCCAAAGTTGAGATGTTGAGAGTTTAGATCAAGACATATTCATTTATATTCATCTGCAAGGAAGGTGGGGGTGGTGGTAATAGTGATGTGGTGAGGGGGAACCAATACAAGTGGCATGTTTTATTGGATAAATGTGATGTAGATTGATGAAGCAATAAAAAGTTTCATTTGTTATATATCCTATCTCTTTTAATTCACGCAAATGTCATGTTAATTTTGTCGTTAGAGCCAGCGTCAAGTAGCGCTGATTTTCTTCGATGTGGAGATATTGATTTCTTTGAGACTCTTTCTCATGCTATCAAGCCCACAAATGTTCAATCTTCTTAAACCACACTCTTGAAGGAAAGATATTTTAGATGTCACCTCTGTTAAAGCCCGCTATAGCAACGCCCATGTTTAGGCCCATATTTTTCATTTATCTTTTTTTTTAATCATCTATTCAATGGAGTATTCTAAGTACCAGTTCTTTTATTTAAATACGAGCATCTTCGCACGGGCTACGCCCGTGCTCGATGCTCTTCACATCGATAGTACCCCAACTGCGATGGTAACTTCTCCCAAACTCAGCCCATATACGACACTCGATCAATTGACAGGGCACCGCGATTCCCGATACCCTGCGCGATAGTACCCCAGCCTCGATAGTGTCCTGGCGAGGCGGCGCTTTTGCAGCTCGCAAACCCCCGTGCACACAAACCCTGTGCTTGGTGCTCTTCCCGTACCTATTTTATCGTGTGCACGGCGGTTGCGAACTGCAGAAGCGTCGCCGCACCGGGACACTGTCGAGGCTAGGGTACTGTCGCGCAGGGTATCGGGAATCGCGGTGCCCTGCCAATTGATCGAGTGTCGTATATGGGCTGAGTTTGGGCGGAGTTACCATCGCAGTTGGGGTACTATCGATGTGAAGAGCATCGAGCACGGGCGTAGCCCGTGCGAAGATGCTCATGTATGTATATATATATATATTATTATTATTTCAATTATAGTGCTACTCAATACTCATGTTTTATAGAGTTTTTACATAAACTGTGGATAGACTTGCCTTTGTCTTATACGGCAGTACCACTTGCCTAAGATATATACACACTCTATGCTATTTAATTGTCATTAATTATTACATAATACATGCCAATACATCTCAGCTTTTTATTATTTACATTCACCACTTCCAGTTCAGCCTCCCTTAGGCTGCGTTTGGCGCGGCTTATCACGACTTATTTGTTCCAGTAAGGTTGGACAAAATTGTCATTATCATACCAAAATATTATGCCTCAAACTAATTTTTTTTTGTAACATTTATCATACTAAACATACATTCTATGACAATGACGTTTTTATCCAATCTCACCGAAACAAATAAGCTACGATAAGCCGCGTCAAACGCGGCTTTACTTTAGTGAATATATACGTTCCCGAAATTAATCATTCTATTCAATTCTTTTAAGTACATTCTTGATGTTACGAAGCTTGAATAATTCAACAGTAACAAGAGCATTGCAACTGAATTGAAGTTTTCGTGGAGATGCCACATGCATGTTCTGGATTTTCCATTGTATTAGGAGGGGGCAGTCAGTGGCGGATCCAGGAAAATAATAATGAAAGTGCACATAAATTTTTTTTGAATGCGTTAATGAGTTCTAAAAATTTTAATATGAGAGGTCAGACGTCAACTTCGTTTAAAAAAATTTTGAATGTTTCAATCTTATCGGAGTTGTTTCTCCCTCACCTGGCCACCGTTTTTGACGTATAAGTAGTCAAAATTCATTGCTTCGACGAGAGGAATCCAAATACACTAACCATTTTGAAAAATAATGGAGATGCCAGTGTCCCTCGGGCCCCCCTCTGAATCCGCCCCTGGGGGCAGTGATCCCTAAACTTGCTAGCTAGCCAAATCAAATGGGTCACCATCGTCGGGCTAGGGCCATAGACATTCCCAAGGCCCATTCACAAGAACCCTGTCAAGACACTCCAGCACCTTAGCTGTCATTTATATATATGCACACCAAAATACCACCCTAAAAATGTCAGAATAATGAAGTAAATAAAGCAAAGGCAGCTGGCGTTACATCCAAAAATATATTAAAAAAAAATGCATCTCATGACATGACTAAGTGAAATGCAGGAAAAAATATAACAATTGCTCTTGTCGCTTCACACACATACAACCTGCATTCTGCATCAAAATAAATAGATGAACAGTGGAATTATTTAATTTGAAATCTACAAGCTGGGGGATCTTCTGGGTGCTTTCAGCCCACTGATTGGTGGACAGAATGGCGGGGATGGCCTAGAGCTGGGCCACAGCATGAAAATTAAAGGTACGGTAACCCGGCCCGGGCGGTCTGGTTCGTGCTTTTGCTTTCGTGCACCGATCGAGCGCTCTGGTGATCGATCGTTTAAGGCCGGGTCAAACGAAGTCGAACGAGGGCATGTGATCAAAATTGAGCCCGTTGGAACCGTGTCGGCGAGTCTATCACAATTATTTTCATGGTGGTGGAATCAGAGGGCTTTGAGAGAGAGAGAGAGGGGGGGCTAAGGTGTAGAATATGGATCCAATTAATTAAGCAGTAGTAAATGTAAGTTGGAGCAATGTGGCAGCTAGCAGAAAAATGCAGGCAGGGATCACCTGGAAAAGTGACCACTCATATTGGTCGATTTCCAATCTCAGGTAGACATATATAGAGGGCCTAAATTCAAAATGGTGATCGCAAACCCAAAGCTGTTCTGACAATGTGCATGAAACTTTACAGTACTGTAGAACACACTGTTCCCCTGCTTCCTTGCCTTTATTATTTCCTTGCCCTTTGACTCGTCAATCCAAATGTTTTACTCCTGCTTCAAATATATATATATATATATATATATATATATATATATATATATATATATATATATAAAATTAAGGTTATTTAATTACCGTGACCTCTCCTCAAAGTTTGCATAATTACAGCTTCCACCCCTCTAACTTTTGAAATTACAAAAACCACCCCTCAATGTTTATATTTCATAACATTCATGCACAAAAGAAGCGCCTTCGAGTAAATCTTGGGGGGGGGGGGGGGGGGGGGGGGGGCGGGCTCTTTTTGTGCATAAATGTTATGAAATGAAACATCAAGGGGAGGTAATTGCAATTTTAAAAGTTAGAGAGGTGCAAGCTATAATTACACAAACTTCAAGGGGAGGGCCTGTTAAATAACACTATATATATATATATATATATATATATATATATATATATATATATATATATATATATATATATATATATATATAGTTCATGCTGCTCCTGCTGCTCCCCTTCCCACCCTATTCTTAATTTCTTTCTTCATTTTTTTTTCAATATATTTCCCCTTGTTTTATTTCCTTTTATGTACTATACAAAGAAATACTTGAAAGGCCCACAGTATATTCGTGGAGGACATCAAAACAATTAGTCCTTCATTGCATTGGAAATAGCTTTTTTTTAAAAAAAATCACTTGTTCTCACACAATTGTATTAGTAGAATATCCTTAACCAATCAAACAAGACAACTTTTATGTAATAGGCACAACTTTATGATATATATCTATGCTACATATACAAAGATATATCGACAGCGAATCAGAATTCGCGGTCTAATATTGGTTTAACACCAATGTCCATCAAATAAAACTGAACCGTCTGATTTGCTTAAGTCATAACATCTCAGTCGTGATCATACAAACGAATCAGGACCGTGGGTCTAGATTTTCATAGGGCCCCTACAATTAGGATATTAGGGAGTCTTAAACCTATAATTTTAATAGGGATACTACCCTAAAATGTGAAATTATCATTTTACCATTCAGATTTGAAAAAAAAAAAATCAATGTGGTGGGACTGAAGCAAGGTCAGGCTCTGCATCTAGCCCACCTGATCTAGCCAGTACGCTCTGCATATAACCCGCCCGATCTAATCCTGCCCGCTCTGCATAGCCCGCTAGCTCTATGTCCAATTTCAAGTGATTTTTCTCTCTCCTATTATTTAAACATGAATAAGAATTTTAAATAACTCACATTGTGGGACAAAATTTTTTTAAAAAAGAGTAAAATAAAAAAACTAATTAAGATAGCGCATTGGCTGGAACTTAACGGCCAATCGCCTAATTAGAAGTTAGACGCCTTATTCATTAGACCATGAACGCTTTTGCGTATATTTTAAAAACTTTGTTTTATTGAAGACTTGCATTATAAACACACACACACACACACACACATATATATATATATATATATATATATATATATATATATGTTAGATTTTCCTTTTAATTTTTCTTAATATAAAAAATAAAGTAATAATTAAAAAATACAAAAAATTTCTAATTATAAAAAATATATATTAAAAAAATTATAAGATAAAAAAAACTAAGAACGTACCGGTGGGAGCGGGCGAAGCCCGTCGCCGCAGTTCGAATACTATCGCTTGGGACACAGAGACTCCTCATGCACTGTCACTCGCAGATATATACTATACAAATGCATGTATATATATACGTCCTAAAATTTTAAGTTGTAACTAATACAATTTTATATTATTACAAGTGACAATACACGAAAAAACATCGTGCCGCCGCGACAGTACCCTAACCCTGGCGTTGTTGCAGGGCGGCTTCGCTCGCACCCCCATAGTTCACTATTTTGACTGTCGGTCAATCTTCTAATGTGTTAGCTCCATGGGTGTGATCGAGTGGAAGGATCGTCGTCGCCCTCATCATCCTCGTGATCGGAATACTGTCGCGGCAGCACGGCGTGCACCGTCACTCATGTATATGTGTGCGTGTGGTTATTTGTAGTTATTTATGGTTATTTATGGGAAGGTGCCGGTAAATAAACATCTCTGATATATGTCTCCAATGTAAAAAATGAATATTGATCAGGTGATTTTCTTTTTTCTTATCTCCTCGCTGGGCGGGAGAGCTTTTATAGTCCAAACAAGAACGACGGTGCATTCAGAAAGCTCTCTTATCGTCTAATATAATGCATGAGTACTTGTCCCCAATACCAGGCGCATAAAAGCTTACACCGCTTGTTTATGTCACCGGCCGGCCACTCTCTCTCTCTCTCTCTCTCTCTCTCTCTCTCTCTCCCTCTCTCTCTCTCTCTCTCTCTCTCTCTCCCTCTCTCTCTCTCTCTTTCTCTCTCTCTCTCCGATCAATTAACTTAATTGAGATACGTGCATGTCCGCAATGATTCCTTTATCAGACTTCCGGCCAGCTGAACGATCCATCAGAAACACATGCACGATAGATCTGCCATTATTGTATATTTCTCACTGATCTCTGTGGTCTCTCTGCTGATGAGTACCCTACTTCTCTTTCCATTTGTTTCCACATCCACCTTCAAATATTAATTAATATATGCACTTAATTTCCTCCGACTTCTCTAAACCCTAAAACAGCGCATTGAGCATAATGTTAGGAATGACGCCTACCAACTCTCTCAAAACTTCAGAGTGTTAGGAAGGGTGCTATCAGTTCCTTTATATATATTATTTTAGCAGGACCGATCATGCAAACTGTTCGCATGGCTCCCCCGCACTTAAACCGTGCCCAAAATTCTCATGTAGTCATGCCCGGAGCCAACCAGACTCCCTTGCACTTAACCGTACGATGGAGTTTCTCTGCACCCATGTCAGGAGCTAGCCAACCCGGGTGCGCCCGGGAGGCACCCCATCCAACACCTGGATGGCGGACCACACCCAACACATAAGGTGGTCATTAATTTTTGGGAGCATCCCATTGTATTTTTATAGCAAAAACACATTTTTATACCCTTTAATTATCTTTCAAATTTTCAAAAAAATTTCTTTTATGTGTGGTTAATTATGGGGACCTCTTGTCGGAGTTTGCATAATTACAAGTTGCACCCGGCCCTCTATCTTTTGAAATTACATTTTTCACTACTGTAAGTTTCTCCAATTTACAAATCACCCGTTTTGTTAGAAATATGGATTGAAAGTGGTAAAATTTGTCAAACCATGTTATGATATTCAATTTTACTCTTTATAATGACTCTGCAGTGAAAGGGGTTATCACCTAACCCTTTGGCTAAAAATATAGATGAAAAGTAATAAAAAATGTCAAATTATTTTATAATATTTCAATTTTTTCTTTGCAAGAACTTTACATTGGAAAGACTGCATTACATTTTATCCTTTATAATCAATCTACAATCTTTATAAAAATCAAAATATCATTAAAAAAAAATTAACCTGATTTTATAATTTTTCATCCATATTTCAAAAGAAATTTCACTACAACATTTTTGACCTTAGGTAACATTTGATAAATGTTGCCTAAAAGTGCAAACTATTGCTAAAATACTAATAACTATTGTCAAAGGATAGTGTCTATACCCACATATATTACCAATTCTGAAAGACAACATTTTTTTCATATATTCAAACAACACTATATAAAAACTATTGCTAAATACCAAAAATATTTTATTGTGAGCAGTTATGTAAACTCCAGAAACTTAGAGGGGGATATATATACACAAAAATGGATGGTTAAATACCAAAAACTTAGCGTGTGTTGCGACTCGTTAAAATGGATGGTTTAGTCCCACACCGCCTAACGTGCTTCTTGGTCCTAAGTGTATATATAAGCGGAGTGATCATTCCTCCTCTAACCGCATGATTTTAGAGAGTGACGTCACAATGCTTTACATGTGCAACCTATAATTATGCAAAACTCTCAAGGGCCGGAAGTCCCCAAAATTAATTTATATATATTTGTCTTTTTAGGTTGCTGGCGGGCAGTGAAAATACACATCAAGAAGATTTGGGGGAGATTCCGAAGAGATATAGATACTAAAGACAGCATTCCAAGTTGTGAGGAAGGACCGGGCAGCCGAGAATGACATGAAGCTGCTGCTGGCTATGTGGAGATTATTTGACCACTGCACTGTGAGGAAGGAATCCCTTGGTCAATATGGATTTTAGGAGATAACGATTCTCATGCACGACTTATAAGTATATTTATATATACACAGGAATATATATATATATATATATATATATATATATATATATATATATATATATATATATATATATATAGCTAGCTAGCCAATATGCATGCAGGACCACTGGCTAGCTAGCTCGCAAGTTCCAGCTGGGGGATACCTGGTGCAGTTTCCCTCCCCTTTCACACTCAGAGTTGAAGCCAGCAAGCAGCAACTTGATTATTCTCCCAGTCCATGCAGGCCGGCCATTTCATTCATTCCGTGTTCCAAAACGCACCACGTACGCCACCGCGGCTGGCCTCATGACCAAAAAGCACTTTTGTTTGCTGAATCTCTTTGTCCCGGGCAAAAGATTCCCTTCTCCAGACGCAATTCTTTCTATCTTTTTTTTCTGAATGCATGGTAGTTAAATAATTGCCATAAACGTTCACGCAGTATTTCTCAATTGATATGAAAAATTAATTAGGCATACAGTTTAGTGATGCACGCACTTATTTAGGATAAATTTAATTAACGATACAGCTAGCTAGCTAGCTAGGTTCCTAGCTCTCAAATATGTGTGTGCTTGAAGAGCTGGCTAGGTTCAAGGACAAACCGAATGATTTTAAGTTAATTATAAGAGTGCACTGCAACGTGGAGCTGTATTGGAATTTAGGCTCAGTTTGGCACAACAGTGGCCGTCGTGAACACGGTGGTTATGAATTGTTGTTTGTGATGTTGAAAGGGGGTCGGCCCACTCATGTGAGTATCCCGGGCCGCCCCAGCCAGACTGCAGTCCACCAGCTGCAACCCGCTCTCCACACAATCGCGTGCGGCCAATCTCCCAAACCGGGCTGACCTCCCTTTAACTGGTTTGTGACGGGTTGTTGAGGTCGGCGTTGCGCTTGCCCGGCCTCGATCCCCCGCCCTCCTTTTGATGAGAAGTGATCCAGTTAAACGACCCTACGAGGACTTCCCAAGAGGTCACCCATCCCAGGACTACTCTCGCACGAGAATGTTTAACTATAAAGTTCTTTCACTTCTCATCACCAATTGAGCAGCAACTCAATTGGTGATGAGAAGTGGAAAAACTCCATAGTTAAGCGTGCTCGGACTGGAGTAGTCACGGGATGGGTGACCTTCTGGAAAGTCTCCGTGGTGTGCGGTTTGACTATCGAGTTTGGCTAATCTAAGGGAGGATGTGGCCTCCAACAACCCGCCACGTGGCCAGTTTAAGGTAGGTCACCCGGTGTTGGGCTTGAGCCGAATGCGGCACGCCGCACGTGGAGATGGGTTGGGTCGGTTGGACTGCAACCATCTAAGAGAGTTTAAGGAAGGCAGCCCGAATATCTTGCGAGGTTGGATATCGCCGCACGCCCCTTCTAACACGAGAACGCTTCGAGCTCACCTAAGGAACTTCATATATCCACTTTAATGTTCAAAGTCTTTTTTTTGCGACAGTAATAAATATTGTTTTTTCAAACATGCATTTTATGATGGTATCATTTTTTTTTTCCAAACTCGCATACCGGAGCAAAAAAACCACGCCAAATGGAGCTTTATTCTAACATTATCAAAAGTGAGAGAGATCATCTGTTACTTGTGAAGGATTATAGATTCATCGTTGGACCATTAATTAAAATCGCACTTCTGAATATTCGGTGAAATCTATCCAAGCGGACAATATATATTTCATCTTGATGAAGCATGGTATTATATATATAGCTCGATTTATGTACACTAACATGATAACATACGTCTATGGCTTGGTTAGTTTGGCATGACAGTGGCAGTCATGAAAGCGGTGGTTATGAATCATCCACATTTATGTTCAATATTAGTTTCCTTTTCTTGGAATGGTACGTGACGCTTTTTGCACAAATTTAGCGGAGCAAAAATGTAGTACTATAAGTTGCCTAAGACTTTTCTCCCTCTTGGAAAATGTTTTCATGTAATAACTTAAATAATTAATAAACTTTGGGTTCCATATATGTATTTCCTATAAAGCATAGTGTCAAATATATTTTATCCAATCATTTTAGTAGAGCAAACTAGAAAGGAAGAAAGTGAGAATGGTTCCAAGGGAGATAATATTTTTTTTGCAAACTCATCCTAGGAATGGATAAGAGAAATCTGAAAGACATCTTGTGGTGAAGTTTTCTTTTATATTAAAAAACTATAAAAGAATAGAGAATGGTGAACCCTTCAGATCAACAAGCATTTAATCTGGACCGTGAAATAAATCCCCTTCATTTAATCAGAAATGGAGAAGATCCTCATCTCTTTTGCTCATACTACACCATAAAATTGTCGTATTTTGTTGTATGAGAAATTAATGACATGTTTACAATAAAATAATGTATGCATGACAATCCTAAATGACATTGTTACAATCTTAATTAAGTGGTTTTTGCTATTTTGCTCAAAGTAGTTAAATCAAAGATATTTCGAAAACTGGCGGTGTTATAATCATATTTAAGTCGTTTTCTTGGCTGTGAGGAAAAATATATGTGGTGCTCTTGTGCGCGCCTCCTCGTTAATTTTTGATACTCACTGTGAGAAAAATATATGTGCTGCATTATACAATTCATGAATTGTGTTAAGAAAGACAATATGTTTTATTGGGCAGGCTCAAAGCTAGATTATAAAATCAAGAGAATATATACATATTTACTATAAAGTTGGTTCAAATACAAAATAATATTTTTATTTTATAAAGTAATTAAATAAAAGAATGATAAAATTTAATTTAATTAAATAAAAGAATGATAAAATTTAATTTAATTAAATAAAAGAATGATAATTGTTGGGGATAACCCCCATTTTATAGAAATCGGATGTGCACATAACCGTATCCTCACGATCTCCATCTCAAAGAAAGAGAGATCATGGGATCGACCGCACATGCGATCACCGCGCTCGATCCCCCGCACGCCGATCTCATTACGCGTAATGGGCAAACCGCCGCAATCCCCACCTCGCCGGCGGCGGGCGGCCCCCTCCCCGGACGCCGACCGCCCGCCCTCTCTTGTCACGGCACGGCCAAGGGGGCGGCCTGTCGGGCCGCCCCTTCCCCGGCCCCTGGTGCAGCCGCCTGGGGCGCCCCCTTCCCCGGCCGCCGGTGCGGCCGCCCGGGTCGCCCCCTTCCCCGACCGCCGGTGCGGCTGCACGGGCTGCCCCCTTCCCCGACCGCCGGCAGGGCCGGGGGGGGGGGGGGGGGCAGCTGCCTGGGCCACCCCGTTTCGTGGCCGCCGGCACGGCCAAGGGGGCGGCCGCCCGGGCCGCCCCCTCCCTTGGCCGCCGGCATGCGGACAAGGGGGGCGGCCGCACCGTCCCGACCACCGTCGGCGGTCCTCCCCTCGCCAACGAACTTGGCGGCAAGTTCGCCGGCCACCCGCGGAGTTCCACACCCGCCGTCCGATCATCGGGGAACACTCCCGGTCGTCCGATTTACGCGTAACCACCCGAAGATAGTGGACTTTGACCGGCACAGACTCGATCACGTGGTTTTTTACCCAGTTGAGGGGTTTTTTCCACGTTAAAACTGATTGTGTGCAATCAACATATTTTATTGACTGTGTGCACGCTCGACCGTTCAGAGAGCTAAGACTGTCCAAGTATTCCGGCCCGACCGGGACGTCGAGTTAGACCGCAACAATAATATTCAATAGATTTAACTAGTTATTTATAAATAAAATACATGGAGATCGATTGGAGGGTAGTAAGATCATGGTAATTTTCTATAAATCTATATAATTATTATAGCTACATAATGTTAATTAATACATAGCCAATTTTATAATAGTTATAATAATATCTAAAATAAGTGATTAAAAATGTGCGTCTAGCTGTTATTTAATACTGTAAATTAGTTTGCTCATCAAAGTTGACCCTATCATTATTTCTCATTTCTTGTATATGCTCGTATTTATGTGAATTAATGTAGATATGTCCAAAGAAATTAGCAATTCCGGTCAATCGGTTTGCCGACATAGTTCCAACGGGTCTAGTCTTGCTCGATTTCGAGTCTATTTGGTCTTACAAACAGACGTCAAGAAGCTCGTGCACGCATATATGCTAACCGCACCACCCATCATGGGGTGCAAACAGTAAAATTTCACCATCAATGGGTATAAATAGTAAAATTTCTCATCTTGGGGTGCAAATAGTAAAATCCTCCAATATGAGGGTGCAAATAATAAAATCCTCATCATGGAGTGTAAATAGTAAAATTTCTCCATTATGGGGTGCAAATAGTAAAACTTCTCCATCATGCGGTGCACATAATAAAATTCTTCATCATGGGTGCAAATAGTAAAATCCTCCAACATTGCTTGCAAATAGTAAAATTCTTTATCATGAGGTGCAAATAGTAAAATTCTGTTATCATGGGTTGCAAATAGTAAAATTCCCCATCATAGGGTGCAAATAGTAAAATTCTTCAATCATGGAGTGCAAATAGTAAATTCTTTATCATGGGGTGCAAATAGTAAAATCCGTTGGAGCCTACAGTTCACATATTCTTAGTTTGAAAATATCAATTCTCATGTTGTATTTGATCACATC
Organism: Platanthera zijinensis; assembly: GCA_039513925.1. NCBI lineage: Eukaryota > Viridiplantae > Streptophyta > Magnoliopsida > Asparagales > Orchidaceae > Platanthera > Platanthera zijinensis. The sequence continues at coordinate 19,660,015 of CM077081.1, read as the reverse complement.
TTGTATTTGGTATATTGTGCAGGTTTACAGGTTCAATCGAAGCGAGAAACTCCATTTTGTGACCTACTGTCGTGCGCTAGCGCTCTACCACCGAGCGCTAGCTTGGTTTCAACCCGAATGAGTGCTCTGGATCCTACCGTGTGGCGCTAGCGCTACCGCCCGCGCTAGCTTCTGGATTTAATCTGAACATGCGCTCTGTAGCTACCGCGCAACGCTAGCTCACTCAACGATCGTCGCGTTTGATTCGTCGAGACGCTTGAGCTAACGTCAGGCGATAGCGGACTACCGCCAGGCGATAGCGGACTACCGCCAGGCGATAGCGGACTACCGCCAGGCGATAGCTGGATACCACGCCGCGCTAGCACGAAAAAGCGGAAAATAATCTTTTGAATATTTTCGAAATAGGCAGGACAATTGTCACATCGACGCGTAATGACCTACCGTCGGGCACTAGCCTTACTGCTGGCGTTAGCCTGTTTTTACGAAGACGTTTAAAGGCGCTCGTTTTCTCGTTCCTTGTACGACTCAAGACTGACGTAAAAAAGGCGCTTGTATGTGTGAGGATTTAGATAGCGTAACGACTTTACACTGTTCACACATCCCTAGACGAAGCACTCATGTAGAAACTCTACGTGTACATCGTATAACTCGTGATATTGTGTCTAATGCACTAGAAATAACTTGAATAATCAATGTCACGATATACATGTGATGATGTAAAAGTTAGAACTTCGGGTCAAATCTCTAGTGATCATGTCTTTTGTTTACAAGTTAAAGTGCATCTATCGATGTGTGTAGATTTTGATTGATTCGGGGTCCTTGAATTGAATGTTATAATCATGATAGTACGAAAAATAAATGAACAAAATAACTATGCATGCTATCAAATCATGTGTCAATGATACCCCACAAGCACTACTCACTTCTCCTGATAAGTCTTCATGAGCATTGTGAGGATGAGCATCTTGGTTGAAAAAATCATTTTGATCTTGTGCAAAGACTAATACTTTAGTTTAGTGCCCCTTGTTACAGTCTTGGTATGACATACATAGACATTTGACGTGATTTTTCACTTTATTTCTCTCGTTATAGCATATTGATTTATTGAGATAAAACGTGTACTAAAGGTTAGTTCTACTTGATGCTTTTTCTCTGATGCTTCATGTACACATGTCATTGCTCTATCTAACGTTTCCAAACATAAGAATTGAACTGAAACTGCACTATATGTCTACAGCACATAGGTACTAATACACGATTTCTATTCTTGAGGTTTACAATGTTCCATTGTTTTAATTCTATAAATCTCTTAGCATTGTAATCCAAATCGATGTGTACTTAGTTTCACCTGTGTTGCCTAATTCTTTTTAATCTGAAAACTCATATGATTTGCTAGCTTCTGTGTACTCTGCTTGTATATTTGACCCAGACGCCTCATTTTCTTTAATCCATGTTTGGTCACCCATATTGTGTTTGCTTCTAGATTTACTTTATCACGTGCATTGTTTGATCTTTATCACGCTTATTAGAATGTTCATGAGGAATGCGCTAGGGAGATCACATATAGGGGGAGCTTGTTCAACTGTGTGCACGTGGATATGGGGAGAAAGTAGAGCACATATATAGGGGGAGCGTGTGTGTAGGGGGAGTTACAAGTGACCTGAAACCTGACTAGTTAAAGTTTATTTTGCATTTGCATTATATCATGCATCTCGGCTATTATATCTCATGAATGAGATTTGATATTATCAAAAGGGGGAGTTTGTTGGAGCCGACGGTTCACATATCCTTAGTTTGATAATATCAATTCTCATGTTGTATTTGATCACATATTGTGTTTGGTATAATGTGTAAGTTTACAGGTTCAATCGAAGCGAGGAATTCCATTATGTGACCTACCGCCGCGCGCTAGCGCTCTACCGTCGAGCGCTAGTTTGGTTTCAACCCGAATGAGCGCTCTGGATCCTACCGCGTGGCGCCAGCGCTACCGCTCGCGCTAGCTTCTAGATTTAATTTGAATAGGTGCTCTGGTAGCTACCGCACAATGCTAGCTTTGTACCGCGCAGTGCTAGCTCACTCAACGATCGTCGTGTTTGATTCGTCGAGTTACTTGAGCTAACGTCAGGCGATAGCAGTCTACCGCCAGGCGATAGCTGGATACTGCGCCGCACTAGCACAAAAAAGCGGAAAATAATCTTTTTTAATATTTTTCAAATATGCAGGATAGTTGTCACATCGACGCGTAATGACCTACCACCGGGCGCTAGCCTTACCACGGGCGCTAGCCTTACCACCGGCGGTAGCCTGTTTTTACGAAGACGTATAAAAGGCACTCTTTTTCTCGTTCTTTGTACGACTCAAGACAGGCATGAATTCTCTCTAGGGTTCGGGAGCCGCCTCTGAGCAACGTTCCGCCGTCTCTATCAAAGGAAGAGAAAGCCACCTCCCTCTCGTTCGCGCACGAAAATCTCCGGCGAGCCAAGGACTGCAACGACTACGCGGAGTTTGATCGGCTGCAACCAAATGAAGATTGTTAGCGCCGGTCACGCAACGCTCAACGGAGAAATTCTTTTGAGGGAGATTCAATCTTAAACCTACTTTATTTCTTTTTGCAATTTTCTCTTTTCTGTGTGATTGTGGTGAGGAAAATCGACCAGTGAAAGTTGTTGGAATCCGGGGAGAATTCCGTGAGAAATCGTGTCGGGGAAGGGACGTCTAGATCGAGTGATCTAGCATGGGCTTTAAGACACTTCCTTGCGTGAAGGTGAAGAGCCGGCTCGAAGACCTTTTTTTGAGAGATAGGGAGAGAGGCAACCGGTCCGGGTAGTGGTCAGTATACAAAACTAAAAGAGTTTCTTCCTTCACCGCCTCCGATCTCCGGCGTCACGGAGATCAAACTTTTGGATTTGTAAAACACTTTTTGATTTTGGTTGAATAAAATTATTTGTGTTCTTATTTCTGCGTATAACTTCCTGATTGTTCTCCGGTACGTGGATCTATGAAGGGGGTCTATTTCTCCAAGGAGAAATTTGCCCGGGAAAATTAGGTATGTGACCTACCGCCGCGCGCTATCAAGCTAGCGCCCCGCGGTAGCTTCCAGAATTGGTTTTTCTGGATCAAAATATTCCGAATTTTTAATTAACGCTTAAAATTAACCTTATTCATCCCCCTCTAAGGTTGGCAACACGATCCAACAAAATCCTCCAACATGAGGGTATAAATAGTAAAAAAATTCAGCATGAAGTGTAAATAGTAAAATCCTCCAACATGTGGGCGCAAATAATAAAATTCCTCCATCTTGGGGTGTAAATGGTAAAATCCTCCAACATAGGGGTGCAATCATCATATCTGTCATGGTCCAAATAGTAAAATCCTTCAAGACGGTTTGCATATAGCAAATAATATGTTATGGTGTGCACATAACCATATCCGTCATATGATTGCATATCGCCACAAAACTATATAAACTGGTGTTCACATAGCACATAAATTGGCTGTGGTGTGCGGATAACCGCATAACCACCGTAGCCATCACTTATTTAGAGAAGTGTCATTCTCAAAAACTATAAATTGAACCTTAGGGGCTCCTTCATTTCCATGATTTTCCTCCCCGGATTTTCTCCTACGACTCTCCTTTCTCTCTCTTCCTTTTCTCCTATGACTTAATCTCTCTTCCTTGCGCGCACCTCCTGCTTGCGCAAAAGTTCGTCTTGACCGCCGAAGTTCGACTTGGCCGCCTAAGCCCGTCTTGACAGTAGAAGTCCGTCTTGACAGTAGAAGTCCGTCTTGACATACGAAGTCCGTCTTAACCGTCGAAGCCGTCTGCAAGATTCATTGAACACGTCAAAGGGCGCAGGAAGTCCAATAATTGCCTTCTGCCTTTGGCCATTCTGTGTGGTGTCCGAGCAAACCACAAGCCTCCTCAGTGTCAGCAGATCAAGCCTATCAGAGCTCCCAAAGTTTGTGTGCTTCTCACCGCCAGCAGTTTACATGACCAACTTCAGAGCCCGTAAAGGACCACTCAACTACATTTAGGCGTGCATCACACTCAGTATTTCCATCACCCCCAACCCAGGAACAAGTTCATCAGTGTACGACAAGTCAACCATTCCAGACTCCTCTAAGCACATCAAGAGACAAGGCACAGAGGATAAGGCGCGTTGAACGCGCCACTCGAGCTCTAAGCCTCTGACATCAGGACGAGTGTAACAAGTTGCTCCCGGACACTTCTTAGCACCGACAAAAGACATCAGAGCGCCGCAAGCACATTGCTCCCCACAACGCACGAAGAAATACTTAGCTCTGTGAGTGGTGGCCTGTCACCCTCCGAGTTCTTCTCTCACTCTCTCCCCCACAATTGTAACGAGAGGCGGCTTGTCGCCCCCGAGTTCTTTTAAAAAGGCTTTGTTGAAATAGGTGAAGTGGAAGTGGGGGTGATCGGTAGTCCGGGAGACCTGGGCGGACTGACCGCGCGGACTGGGCTTAGTCCGGCGGGTTGCTGTTCGGCATTGCTTGTTGCTCGCCGTGGTCAGGAGCGAACTGCGCGGACTGGTTGAGTCCGGCAGTGGGCCGAGCTCTGGAGGTGGTTCCGCGGTCTGTGCGGACTGAGGTTTGGAGTCCGCTGGATCTGTGGTTGTTCTGGAGTTGCGGTGAGCTGATTCGGTTGGCGGTCTGGCCTAAGTGCTGGCGGACTGGCCTGGTTTCCGCTGTGTCCGCTGTGACCGGGCTTTGTGCCTGTGGTCGTGGACAAGTGCGAGGTGGAGTGGTTTCCGCTGAGTCCGCTGTGTCTTGGCAGTGGCTGTGGTCTTGAACTGATGGTTGCGGTTTGGGCGGACTGCCATGCGCAGGTCACTGGTCGCCTGGACCTTGCGAGTTGGTTGACCATGGGTGGGCGGACTCGGCGAGTTGATGTTGCTAGCTGCGACCAAGGGGCGGTGTCTCTATCTCATAGGGTGGTGACCACACTCCTCACCCGGCCTATAAATAGGACCCCCCCGGCACCTCATTGAGGAGCAGAGTGAACAGTAAGTTGGGCTTGAGTATAGGCTGCGGACTCGTTTTTGTATCCGCGCGGGCTGTTTGCTTAACCGGTTTCTGTGTGCAGGTGGCGCGGCTAGCAGTGTCAAACCAGGAGTTTGGTTCTGACCGCTGGAGTTAGCGGGCTGCATTGGCGGTTGTCAGCATCAGTTTTATCTCAAGTTTCTTCTCTGTCCGCACGACCTCGCGGTCTTGGCGGATAGGCGGCTTGTTCCTCTGTTCAGCAGCTTGGCTGGGTGTGATCTGGGCAAGCTCGGCGGTTTCGGCGGTCTCGTCGGCTTCGGCGGTCTCAGTGCTCTATCCGCTCGGCTTGTTTTTTTTTTCTGCTTTTTCATACAGGCGAAATCATGTCTCGCCATGTATGCCTCGCCTTGTAAAGAAGTTCAATAATATTTTGATCTGCTTGCTTCTGTCTGTGTGTTTGGTTATCTACGTTGCTTCCTACTTTCCGCGGTTCAAGTTGTGATCTGGGTAGTGCCGAAGATATTAATTTGGTGTTTGGGCTATCTTGTTGATCAACTTGAGAAAATTCAACATGGTATCAGAGGAAGGTTCAGTTGCTTGAGCGGTGATCAACAGGCTTGTTGTTGCTCTGTGTGCTTCTGAAGGATAACCATATTGCACCATGGACGGTGGTTTTGCAAGAGGTCTTGGTATTGAGCTTCTGACGCCGACTAACTTCAAGAAGTGGAAGTCGTGCATGAAGAGCTATCTTCTGGGTGAGGAGTTATGGGAGGTCGTCGGTGGAGACGATCAAGTAGAAATAACTGCTGAGTTTGGTACAGCCGAGCAGGTAAGAGTGTGGAGGAAGACAAACGCCAAGGCTGAGTTTGCTCTCAAGCGGGCAGTGTCACCGGAACTCTTTGATCACATCTTAGGATGTGAGTCTGCTGCTGAGATTTGGACTTCCCTTGATGGGTTGTTCAATAGGAAGAATGTAGCAAGGCTACAGTTCTTAGAGAATGAGTTGGCTAAAGCAACTCAGGGAGATCTTTCTATCTCCAAATTCTTCTTGAAGATGAAGAGCTTGTGTGCTGAGCTCTCTGCTCTTGACCCTGATGAGCCGATCTCCGAGGCTAAGCTGAAGAGGCACATAATCCGCGGTTTGCGGAAGGAGTATGTGGCCTTCGTTACTTCTGTTCAAGGCTGGGCTACTCAGCCCTCTCTTCTGGAGCTGGAGAATCTGCTTGCCTCGCAGGAGAGCTTGGCAAGGCAGATGGCCGGGGTGACGCTCTCTGAAGGAGCTAGTGATGCTCTCTTCACTGAGAAGAAGAAGAAGAGATGGGAAGGGAAGAAGAAGCAGACTGCGGCTGGAGATGAATCTTCATCTTCTAAACAGCAGGAGGGGAGCCTTGCTCCTAAGAAGGATTGGAAGAAGAACCTGAAGTGCTTCAGGTGTCATCAACCAGGCCACTTCAAGCGAGACTGCAAGGTCAAGCTGCAGCCTGGGCATGCTGCAGGCAAGGAGGAAGCCTCCTCAAGCAAGGAGGAAGCTGGCTGGGGTGGAGCGTTCATGACGGGCACTTGTGTCCGTGCTTTGTCCACCAGTGACATGAAAGACGACTGGATCGTTGACTCCGGGTGTGGTCATCACCTCACCGGAGATTTGTCAAAGTTCTCTTCACTGCAGGCATACTCAGGTAACGAAGCTATCATTACTGCTGATAATACTATTCATGCAGTAGAGAAGGAGGGTATGGTAACGGTAGGCAGTGATAAGGGGCCACTCACGTTAAGGAGTGTTTATCACGTACCGGGTATGAAGAAAAACCTCTTCTCTGTGACCAATGCGGTTGATGCTGGTTATCACGTTCTGTTTGGGCCAACAGAAGTGAAGTTCCTTCGCAATGTATCAGCGGTTAAGGCTGATGTTGCTCATATAGGAAGGAGAGTTAAGGACTTGTTTGTCTTATCAACAAGTTCCTATGTTGATCGGATGAGGGCCAATGATAGCGCTGCTATGTGGCATGAGAGGCTAGGGCATGTCGGGATGGATAAGCTGAAGGCTATGTCAAGCAGGAGCCTGGTGAGAGGCTTGCCTAGGCTATCATCCTTCGGTGAGGGTCATGTTTGTGCTGGATGTCAATATGGGAAGTCTCATCGCCTTCCATTTGATAAGTCACAAACAAGAAGCAAAGCACCATTGGAGGTTATCCATGGTGATCTGATGGGACCAACCGCGACTGCTAGCCTTGGTGGAAGCAGATATATGCTTGTCTTGATTGATGACTACTCTAGATACACTTGGGTGTATTTCTTGAAGGAGAAGTCTGAGGCCTTCCGATTGTTTGTGGAGTTCAAGGAGCTGGTGGAGGGAAGGCTTAACCTGAAGATCAAAAAGCGTAGAACTGATAACGGCGGAGAGTTTGTCTCTTCCGAGTTTTCTAACTTTTGCAGGAAGCATGGAATCCAAAGGGAGCTCACTTGTGCTCATACTCCACAACAAAACGGAGTAGCGGAGCGGAAGATCCGTCATCTGACGGAGACTTGCAAATGTTGGCTTCACGCCAAGAGTATCCCAAGGTCCTTCTGGGCGGAGGGAATGTCTTGTGCTGCCTATGTCATCAATCGGATGCCTCTGAGTCCGATCAACATGAAGTCTCCCTTCGAGATGTTGCTGAAGGAGAAGCCTAGTGTGGAACACCTTCGGGTGTTTGGATCAACTTGCTATGTGCATATCCCTGATACGCTAAGGACTAAGCTTGATGCAAAGGCAAGGAAGCTTGTCTTTGTTGGCTATGATGAGCGGAAGAAGGGATGGAGATGCATGGATCCAGTGACGAAGAAGTTCGTGGTATCAAGAGACGTTGTCTTTGACGAACTGACATCATATGGAGGAAGCTCGGTTGAGCTGCCTGAGAGCAAGGTTGATGAAGGTCAGGAGGTGGCTGAGGTAGCTGATCAAGTGGAGCTGGCTGTGTCACCAGCAGCTCCAGTTGCTTCAAGTTCTGGAGAAGAAGCTTCTGGGTCAGGAAGCAGGGGGAGCATTGCTCCAAGCTTGCCTGAGAGTAGAGGTGAACCAGAAGAAGCAGCGGAGGTGATTAGCAAGGAGCAGCCTCTTCGGAGGTCAAAGAGGGTTATCAAGCCTCCTGCTCGCTACTGCGAAGGGAACACTGTGAGCTATGTCTCATGCTTCTTTGCAGGTCCTCTGGATGAGCGAGAGCCTGCTAGCTTTAATGAGGCCACTGGTGTCAAGGAGTGGGAAAATGCCATGAGAGAGGAGATGGATGCTCTCAAGAAGAATGAAACTTGGGATCTTGTGCCCAAAGTTGATGGCATTACTCCGGTGACATGCAAGTGGGTGTTTAAATTGAAGAAGAAGGTAGATGGGAGCATTGAGAGATTCAAGGCTCGCCTGGTGGCTCGAGGGTTCTCTCAACAGTATGGAGAAGACTATGAGGAGACGTTCAGCCCTGTTGCAAAGATGACTTCAGTTCGGATGGTGATTGCATTGGCTGCTTGCCAAGGATGGAGAATGTGGCAGCTTGATGTAAAGAATGCTTTTCTTTACGGAGAGATTGACAAAGACATCTTTATGGATCAGCCACCTGGTTTCGTTTCTGAAGTTCATCCTGATTACGTCTGCAAGCTCAGGAAAGCTCTCTACGGGTTGAAGCAAGCTCCGAGAGCTTGGTATGGGAAGATAGCAGAATATCTGCAATTCTGTGGATACCTTGCTTCAAACTCGGATTCTAGTTTGTTTATCAAGAAAAAGGGGGAGCTTTCTGTCTTGGTCCTGCTGTATGTTGATGATATGATCATCACAGGGAATTCTGAGGAGGAGGTTGCTAGGCTCAGAGCTGAGCTAGCCATTCGCTTCGAGATGAAAGACCTGGGAGAGCTTCATCACTTTCTGGGTCTCGAAGTGGAGAGGAAGGAGAGCGGGATCCTTATCCGCCAGAAGGGATATGCTGAGCGCATAGTGAACCGGTTTGGCTTGATTGAGGGAAAGACTTGCTCTACTCCTATGGACCAAGGTCTGAAACTTCGACGAGATGAAGGAAGGGTTCTTCCTGACCCTTTGGTGTTCAGGGCCCTTATTGGAAGCTTGATCTACCTGACGATTACTAGACCTGATATAGCTTACGCTGTTGGTCGAGTAAGTCGGTTCATGGCAGAGCCAAGGAAGTCTCATCTTGTAGCAGCGAAGAACATTCTGAAGTATGTCAAGGCAACTTCTGACATGGGACTTCTCTACAGAAGGGATGCGAGTTTTTCTCTGCTAGGATACACGGATGCTGATTATGGTGGTGATTCGGATGACCGAAGGTCAACTTCTGGTTATGTGTTCACTTGTGGATCAGCGGGCATCTCGTGGTGTAGCAAGAAGCAGGACTCGGTATCTGTCTCCACTACGGAAGCTGAGTACAAGGCGTCTGCCTTGGCTGCTCGGGAAGCCATTTGGCTAAGGAGGCTTGTAGATGATGTCCATGAAGAAGTGCAAGGCCCTACTTTGCTCCGAGGGGATAACGAGAGTGCTCTCAAGCTGGTGAACAATCCAGTTTGTCATGCCAGGACTAAGCATATTGAGATCGATCACCACTTCATAAGGGAGAAGGTGCTGGAAGGATCTCTTGTGGTTGGTCATGTTCGGAGTGAAGATAACCTTGCTGACATCTTCACCAAGTCGCTGTCGAAGGGGCCTTTTCAGCGGCTTCGAGGTCTGCTTGGGTTGATCACCACTTCTCACTTCAAGGGGGAGTGTTGAAATAGGTGAAGTGGAAGTGGGGGTGATCGGTAGTCCGGGCGACCTGGGCGGACTGACCGCGCGGACTGGGCTTAGTCCGGCGGGTTGCTGTTCGGCATTGCTTGTTGCTCGCCGTGGTCAGGAGCGAACTGCGCGGACTGGTTGAGTCCGGCAGTGGGCCGAGCTCTGGAGGTGGTTCCGCGGTCTGTGCGGACTGAGGTTTGGAGTCCGCTGGATCTGTGGTTGTTCTGGAGTTGCGGTGAGCTGATTCGGTTGGCGGTCTGGCCTAAGTGCTGGCGGACTGGCCTGGTTTCCGCTGTGTCCGCTGTGACCGGGCTTTGTGCCTGTGGTCGTGGACAAGTGCGAGGTGGAGTGGTTTCCGCTGAGTCCGCTGTGTCTTGGCAGTGGCTGTGGTCTTGAACTGATGGTTGCGGTTTGGGCGGACTGCCATGCGCAGGTCACTGGTCGCCTGGACCTTGCGAGTTGGTTGACCATGGGTGGGCGGACTCGGCGAGTTGATGTTGCTTGCTGCGACCAAGGGGCGGTGTCTCTATCTCATAGGGTGGTGACCACACTCCTCACCCGGCCTATAAATAGGACCCCCCGGCACCTCATTGAGGAGCAGAGTGAACAGTAAGTTGGGCTTGAGTATAGGCTGCGGACTCGTTTTTGTATCCGCGCGGGCTGTTTGCTTAACCGGTTTCTGTGTGCAGGTGGCGCGGCTAGCAGTGTCAAACCAGGAGTTTGGTTCTGACCGCTGGAGTTAGCGGGCTGCATTGGCGGTTGTCAGCATCAGTTTTATCTCAAGTTTCTTCTCTGTCCGCACGACCTCGCGGTCTTGGCGGATAGGCGGCTTGTTCCTCTGTTCAGCAGCTTGGCTGGGTGTGATCTGGGCAAGCTCGGCGGTTTCGGCGGTCTCGTCGGCTTCGGCGGTCTCAGTGCTCTATCCGCTCGGCTTGTTTTTTTTTTCTGCTTTTTCATACTGGCGAAATCATGTCTCGCCATGTATGCCTCGCCTTGTAAAGAAGTTCAATAATATTTTGATCTGCTTGCTTCTGTCTGTGTGTTTGGTTATCTACGTTGCTTCCTACTTTCCGCGGTTCAAGTTGTGATCTGGGTAGTGCCGAAGATATTAATTTGGTGTTTGGGCTATCTTGTTGATCAACTTGAGAAAATTCAACAGGCTTTGTACAGCAACCGGTTATAAATAATGAAGGTTTGGTCGGCACAGCTCCGATCACGTGATTTTTCACTCAGTTGACGGGTTTTCCACATTAAAAAAATTCTTTTCCAGCTTTCTATTTTCTATAACTGTTTGTGCATTCGACCGCTCACGTGATAAGACAATTCAATTTAATCTGATCTACCAGGAGCCTTGAGCGATCCAGAACACTACCCAAAAAAAAAACAAGCTGGCTACCCAAAATACATAATTTTTAGTACGTATTTACGGCACGTCGTAATTCGTAACCTAGCATTCTCACATTTAACATACAACTAGCAATTCCAGCTCATGAATACTCTATATATGGACTCAATGTCTCGGTGGATCCTGTGTTCGTATAGTAAGCAAAGTCGGCAGTACCTCCGGCCATCGCACAATGTCTCCGATCGAGTGCACGTTATACGCCGCAGCACAATGTTTCCACATGCATGCATAGCGTCTGTAAGTAGTGATTGTACCTTCTCTATGTTATTAAATTTCAGAGTGAATGTCAAGCCAAACATTAAATAATTACTGCATAGTGCTTTTACAATAATAAAACATTAGTGGTAAGAAGAAATTAAAAGAATATTTTAAATAGGTGGTAAGAAGATATATATATATATATATATATATATATATATATATATATATATATATATATATCTCTCTGTTGCGATTCATTCGAGGCTCCTGAACGGGTGTATATTGGACCATCTTAGCAAAAGGAGGAGTCGAGCGCAAAAATAGTCAAGAAGAAAAGAGACGTCTGACAAGACAATTTTTTTAACTTAGAAAATCCGTAAACATTATGAAAAATCATGTGGTCGGAGCTGTGACGACCAAACTTTCACTATCAGTTGGTTATTGTACAATGCTTTGAAGAGAAATTGAGGGCGATAGACTACTCCTCGTTACAATTGGAAGAGAGAGAGGGAGAGAGATGTTTGGAGAGTGACAAACCGCTGCTCACGAAACTAATTCCTTTGCTTGCTATAGTAGGGAGTACTACGCTTTGAGCGGACTGAAGACTTTTTATGATGTATGGGGGCTTGAGCGGCACGTTGCACGCGCCTTAATTTATGTGGCTTGTCTCTTGTTTAGTTATGAGGAGTCTGAAACGGTTGACTTGTAGCAAACTGGAGGCTTGTCGTCGAGCGGAGGGCGCAATGTGCACGAAGCGCGCCAGTATACGCTTGAGAGGTGCTTTGCGTTATTTGAAGAAAGTCTTGTGGGCTGTCGGGATCGTTCTGGATGCGCTCGTGTGTGTACTGTGACCAAAGCAACGTGCGTGCAGGGGCGCACTGGGAGTGGAGCACGCTGAAGCACACTTAGGAGCAGCATGCGCGGGGACGCGTTGGGAGCGGAGTGTTCAGATGCACGCTTAGGAGTGAAGTGCGCGAGGGCGCGCTGGGAGCGAAGCGAGCAGAGGCACGCATAGGAGCGACACGCGAGGCGAAATCCCCAATGGGAGTTTGATGGCGCTCGAAGATCTTCGAAGTGCTTGAAGATATTCAAGGGCGGTTTCGAAATTTGGAGTGGTTCCCAGCAGAATTCCTAAGTGCGTAGGAGGAGAAGTGGAGGAGGGAAGAATTCGTAGGAGAAAATGTGGGGAGAGAAATATGGAAATGAAAGAGGACCATAGGTTTTAAGAGGGCGATCCGATAATTTCCGCTGGTAATTACCGGACGAGCAAATAAAATTGTTTGAACTGGGGCACACAGATTACCATTTTAGGCTTCGATTGATTTAGCGGGAGGAAACGGAGTCGACGATCCGTTTGTTCGCCACCCTGCAACAACGTTTCCTCCAAACGTCGCCCCTAAATGTCTAGCCAAACGAAGCCTTAATAAATATAACAATATTGCCCTCAGGCAGCATAGGCGCAACGAGAGCCACAACGATATGGCCGTCGAGGGGAAGGACGGCTCGGCGATCCCGGGGGTTGTGCGAGGTCCGTTTCCGGGGGATTGAGGCCCCAACCATGGCCAAGCGGGGATGGGCTGTCGAGTTTGGGCGTCCTTGCAACCTTGCAGGGCGCTGGTGAGGGGAAGGGCGGCCAAGGGGCCGCCCATCCCAAGCAACGAGGAGGCCGCTCAATTTGGGCGGCCAAAGAGCCACCTGATTTGGGCGGTTTAGCCCCCTTTGTGGGGCGTCGGCGAGGGGAACGACGGCAAAGGGGCCGCTCGTCCCAGGCGGCGAGGAGGACACCCAGTTCGGGAGGCCAGAGGGCCACGCGATCTGGGCGACCTCGCCCCATTTGAATAGCGTCGACGAGAGGACGAGTAGCCAAAGTGCCGCCCTTCCCAGACGACATGGAGGCCGCCCAATTTGGGAGGCCAGAGGACTGCCCGATCAAGACGGTCTCACCATCTTTTCGGGGCGACAACAAGGGGGCGGGCAGCCAAGGGGTAAACCTTTCCATACGACAAGGAGGCTGGCCAGTTTGGGCGGCCAGAGGGTCGCTCGTCTAGGCGGCCTTGCCCCCTTTGCGGGGCACCGGTGAAGGGAAGGGAGGCCAAGGGGCAGCCTGTCCCAAGCGGCAAGGAGGCCGCCCAGTTTGGGCGGCCAAAGGGCCGCCCAATCTGGGCTGCCTCGCCCCCTCTGCATGTCGCCGAGACGGCAAACGACAACCAAGGGGCAAAGCCGGCCCCAGGAGGCAAGGAGGCTGCCATGTTTGGACGACCAAAGGACAACCCGATCTGAGCGGTCTCGCCCCCTTTGCGGGGCGAAGGCGAGGGGAGGGCATCCAAGGGGCCGCCCGTCCCAGGTGGCAAGGAGGCCGCCCAGTTTTGGCGGCCAGAGGGCCGCCCGATCTGAGCGGCCTAGCCCCTTCTGCGGGGCACTGGTGAGGGGGAGAACAGCCAAGGGATCGCCCATACCAGGCGGAAAGGAGGCCCCCGGTTTGGGCGTCCGGAGGGCCGGGCGGCTAAGCCGGGTGGTTTCGCCTCGATCGGCCCCCCGCTACTGGGCCGTTACCTATTAGTGGGGGGTTTCTCCGATACTCGCACCCCACACTTTGTGGTGTATTTGAATGAGATTTTTTATATGGATAGGATTATTTTGATGGTCCACGCCATTATACCATTACACAAGTCATAAGATCTGTGCTAAGATCTGTGCACGTCAAATAGAATATTATATGATATCAATGAGCATCAAAAGTGTGACCAAAGCGTTACTTTTAGGTTATGTTTGTTTCGACTGTTGTGTTGCTGGTTGAAAAAGAGTTGTTGAAATTTAATGTAGTTTAAAAAATGATTTGTGTAGATGGGCCGACCAAAAATGATTTGTTTAAAATAAAGTTTAAAAAATGATTGCAACATATAAAATAAAATAATAAGGTTTTTAAGTTATTATAAATTGATACTATCGTCATTTCCATTATTTTTTGGTTCTAGGTTGTTTCGGTAATTGCCGCCTCTTTTTATATGGACGGATGAGCTGATTTTGAAAGGCACACAATCAATGGTGTCATCATTTTTGTATCAAATTATTAGTGATATTTTTTTTTTGAAATTTTCCAATATTTTTTTAGAAACCGCTTAATTAATGGTTTTTTTTAAATGAGATTTTTTTTTCTTTCTTGATTGAATCCAGCCGGCCCCTCCACCCTACCCGATTTTAGGGTTCTTTACACTTCTAAATAGGAGTGACTGATTTCCTCCATGATGCAGTGAAGATTTCGGCTAGCAGGAGAACGCAGAGGAGGTCGGCCGGCCTTGGCCGAACTTGGGGGTTCTTCACCGTTGCAATCGTGTGTGCGTTTCTTTGGTCGGCGGCCGCCATCCTTATCGTCGGGGTTCTTTCTTGCTGCAACTTTGTCGTCGGGATACTTCCTTACTGCAGCGTGCTCGGCTCTCAACCGTCAGCTTCCTCTTGCCACCAAATTTCTTTCTCGTCGCAATTAACGGGTATGACTGGATCTTGGAGGATTCGAAATTGTCATCAATCTCTCGGTTTATTTTTCCCAACTTTTTAGCCGTATTGTATGATTGAGAAAAAAATAAAATATTTTACCTGCACAGTGAACGTACTCAATTTTGGGGAATCACTTTACATTTAGTGTTCTTTATTTGTGGTGTTTCTTATTGTTTCGTACTTATCGTTCTTCGTAACCGCTCTTTTTTGCCGTTAGATTATTTTTGAGGATCTCAAAATTATCTGCCTAGCACCGGTTTTTTCATAACACTAGGTCCACTACTTGTGAACTGCGCGTGTATAGTAATTGTTTGAAATTTGCTGAATAAAATTCGCCACCAAATTATTCCAATTGCCCTTCCTGAAATGGGTAGTCGGCCTATTGCCCAGCTCGATATCTTTTATGCATAAATCACAAATATCTTTATATCGCTTGAATCCCATAGAGCCGATGCCCCCTCCTTCCTTTGGAATTTCCAATCTAAGAAAAAATTATTGTAGAGCTTGAGAATAAACAATAAAGAAACAGTTCTTAGACACTGTTATAAAAGTTTATAAATCAAATTACAGCAGTTCTCCCTTTCTAATTACATAGAGATTTCTGTGGATGACGTTGAGATTATTATGCTCATAAAACACTGTAGAAGGTGAAGAATGTTGGACTATACACATTATAATAAATTGAGAATCAAAAATTCATGCATAGAGATTTATTATTGTTTACATGTTGGACGGTTCAGCATGAACTCAAAGTCGGCATGTTGAAATTAGTCCCACACCGTCTATCCAGGCGGTCCGCTCGTACATATATTAGCCCCGTCCCTCCAACCCTTGACCCGGGTTTTGAAGTGGAAAAAAGAGTGCGGAGGTTCAACATGGTATCAGAGGCAGGTTCACGTTGAAGGGGTGTGTTGGACTGTCCAGCATGAACTCAAAGTTGACATGTTGAGATTAGTCCCACACCGTCTTCCCAGACGGTCCGCTAGTACTTATTTTAGCCCCGCCCCTCCAACCCTTGACTCGAATTTTGGAGTGAAAAAAAAGGTGCGGAGGTTCAACATTAATACACACCAATAAACTGAAGTTGAGATTTCTGTAGACCAGTTTGCAGTGTTGAAGAAACATACAAATTTTTTACAGGATATCCTAAAATCGAAGAAAAAGAGGCGAGCAGCGAAAGGAAGAGGCAGACTCATGGTCGCGGACGGAGAGAAAAGCAGCTCGTCAAAATTTGGTTTTGCGTCTACTTATTTTTAAAACGGGATTTTTCATATCAGCTACTCCGAACGCCACGTTTTCTGGGCTCCAAATTAAACAAATGTAGGCTCCCTTTGGCAAGTTGGTGGCGGTCGTAAACGCATGGAATAAACAGTCATTCGTTTGGCACTTCGGTGGCTCTGTTTGGCACGTGAATGAAGTTCCTTTTGTGAGCGTTAACGAATGACAATTTAACCTTTATGTTGTTCATGATCACCGCCACCGTGTCAAACTGAGCAGTTACCTCAAACATACTTAAAAAAAATTAAAATTTTTATGATATCTTAAATTATTAATAGAACTTTCAAAATGCATGCATAATTTTTTTATAATATCTTAAATTATTATTAAAACTTTAAGAGTAGAATATATACAGCTATATTAATTTATATCTGTATAAATTAATTAAGACACTGGTCAACTGTACATGATCTCTATATGATTGGGGAAAAAATACATAATAGTAATTAAGGTTTTCTTTGGACTACTCTGAAGTTTGAGCAGTGACCGTGACCGATCACGGGATCACGATCCTCTTCATTTGGGACTCTAAATAGAGGTCAATTTTGCCGATTGATTGATTCTATCTCTTGATCTAAAGGTTCATAATTTTATGATTAAAGGAAAAAATATAAAAATATGAGATTAGTGAACCTGTCAAATCAGCATCGAATTAATCTAGACCATAAAAATTACTATTCATTTGAACTCAAATGAGAAGAATCCTGATAGAAAAGTGATGGACGCGTGCAACTATATTAGTAAGTCAGCTCTTACACTATGGGTGATTAATCTACCTTAAAACTTTCGCGACAAAATTTTTTTTCTTCAAATTTCACTTTATGCCTTTATGGCCGCTAAAATTTCATCACAGGCGCACGCCAAATTAATACTTTTGTAGCTCACCAACAGTCTCATCCCCATGATTTTTTCCCATTTTCAAGATTTTAATTAATTTTCACGTAAAAATCTTGTTTTGTCTTTCTCTCGATTTTTCTTGTGACTGTCTGCACGCTCGACTTATTCTAAAGCTTAGACTAGACGGCGATGATGTTTTGACCTAAAATATTATTTTTGAAAAATAAATATTAATATTGCTCATATATATCTTTCACTATTATAAGGGAAAAGTTGTCTTTGGTGAAACATTCAAAAATATCAATTATGCCCTCATTTTTATATTTTAATGACTTGACATATATCATAATCTATTTCAAAAAAATTAAAATACAATTTCCATTCAAGTAATTACACTATCAAAAAATTAGAAATAATGATGAAAATCGATTTAAATTCAAAAAGTTTTTTTAGTAAAGCTCCTACACCAACTATGATAGGTTGTCATTAGGCATGTCAGCGGTCTATTCAAGGAAGGTTGTCATTAGACATATCAGTGGTATTTTCGAGGTGATGACATTAAATCAATAAATTTTATTAAAGTCAAAATCAATATTTTTAGGTCAAAATGTATACTGTTTTACAAAATAAAAATTATAATATTTATGTCTATTTTTTACGATCATTTTGAGTACTCATACGTATATGTTACGGGCGAAACCCGCCTTAATTGGGCGGGCGAAGCCCGTCGTTGCCGGCCGATTACTGTCGCGTATGGCCATAGGGGCGGAGCCCGTGTCGGGCACTCGTGTGTGTGTGTGTGTGTGTGTGTGTGTGTATATATATGTAGATCTAACGGTGAATCGGGGATCCCCAGGTCCAATAAAATCTTGTGGCCTAAAATGAGAATGGCTGATGATGATTGCACTCTCGCCGTCCATCTTTTTTGTTTTAGCTGCTGCTGCTGCTGCTAAGTATTATTCGCTAACTGGCTCCACCCACATTCTCCCTCCCTCACCGGACCGGCCTCCTCCGCCTATAAATACTCTCCCACCCTCGCCGACTCATCACACCACCACCACATCTATCAACACCCAACAATGGCGTCGTCTTCCTCCTCCCGCTGCTCCACCTCCGGCTGGTCTAAGAACCAGAACAAGCTCTTCGAGCGAGCCCTCGCCGTGTACGACAAGGACGCCCCCGACCGCTGGCAGAACGTCGCCCGCTTCGTCGGCGGCGGCAAGTCCGCCGACGACGTCAAGCGGCACTACGACCGCCTCCTCGAGGACGTCCGGAGAATCGAGTCCGGCCAGATCCCTTTCCCCAACTACAGCTCCTCCGGCGCCGGCGAGGAGAAGAGGTATAACAAACAAGAATTATCATCGCCCGCTGCCACCACTGCATGAGAGCGCACGTGATTCGATCTCTCCTACGACTTGAGAGTGTATATTTTAATCTCCCATAACATGGATATTATAAAATATGCTCCATACATTACTCTTAATTAATGTACAGATTAATATAAATAATTAATACAATAAAATAATATTAAAACTAATTATTAAGTCATCTTTCAATAGCTAGATATACTCAAATACCACGTGATTATTTTTTTTATACAGTATTTTTTATTGACAACGAGTTCACATAATACGCTTTTAGAAAAATAAAAGAGAAGGGTCATAATCATCGAATGTTGGGTCTTTTTTTGTTTAGATGTTGTCGTTAGTACTCTTGCTTTACGGATAAAGATTTTCTTCATTTGAGATTTCAAATGAAGGTCTATTTTATGGTGTGAATGCATTCAATTCTAACTTAAACTAATGGCGTGGAATTTTTTAATTAAAAAATTTATAATCATGATATTATTATTATATAATTAATATTATGTAATAATAATATAATACTAATATGGCCTTTTTCATGCCCTGCCCAAATGCCTACTAATCTTGTTGTCTTTATCTTCCCCTTTCTTATTATGTATATATATTGTTTTACTAATGATCAATAAATGTATATTGTTTTAATTTAATATATCTTAACATTAATTATTAATAAAATAAAAAGATAAATGCAAAATTACAATATTACACTAAAATAGGCATGTAGCTAGTATAGTAAACGTTAGGAGAAATCATAGCTAGCTAGAATAGTAAAGGAATACTACCATAGGTCCATAATGTATGTTTGTATTTATACCACCGTTATGTCATAAGCGACTCAACATTTTAAAATATGGCCACATTTTTTCATCAAAAAATATCCATAGGGGCAAAGCGGTCATTTGCCATTGTTTTTCGTCAGCAAAAGAAATACTTGAGAATTAAAAAAATTTAATATTTCTTCTCTGTCCAATTATTCTTGCAGTTACAGGTACATGAACTATAATTGATGGAGCTGCCACATCACTCTGTTGCTGGTGAAGAATGAAGATTATTATAATTATTATTATTAAATTATTAATATATAAATATATATAATAATAATAATGGGCATATGCTAGTCATTGGACTGAAGATTGAAGGCCTATTTGTTTGTGCTGTGGCATCTATTTATCTTTGTATTATGTCATCTTTTTTAACTCGCATGTACGTGTCTAATTGTTGTAGTATGGCTACAATGAAGAAAAGGAATTTCATAAGGGGGAAATTTCTAATCTTCTATTATGTGTGTAACTTAATTCTATTGTTGCTTAATGTAATCAAATTTGATTTACATTTCTAATTTCTAATGCATGTATATACGTATGCACATACGAACATGACGGACGAGCACACACAAATGCACACGAGAGAATATGTCATCGATCGGCTTTTCATATACGCGCGTATTTTCATCGAGGTCAAAGTTCAAATATTTAGAACGTAACATATCAAAATCATAATATATTTTCTTATATATACAATATGAAGATGATGTTTTACGTTCACGTCAATTTAGTTTCTGTCTGACCTCCATGATGGTCAAGTTTGACACTAGACAGAAGAAGAAAGGAAAAAAACGTACATACAATCGAGAGAGATTCTCTCTGCTCTTTCGAGATTAATTGGGTCCCGCTTCTTGTTTTTATGAATATTTTCATCACCCAATCTTGAATTTTTAATGAAATGACATGAGATCTTAATTCCTTAATAATATTGATTGAGAAATTTCCATGATAGACAAGTCACATTTATTTAATTAGTAAAATGTTAATTAAGGCAAGTGTGGATTGAGTTTGACGTACCCTTCATGAGATAGGGCATTAAAATATGTTAGATATAGACTTATAGGAATATTCAGTTATGGATATTCTTTCATAGTTTATTTATTAAATATATATATAAACTTGACCTTTGTTGTGTTTGAATTAATCCCAACATAATTGATGGTGTGTTTTTAAATGTTATTTAGCTTTTGGTACTAAAGTTTTGATCCATTGTAGAAGGTAAACAAGATGAAGAGTTATATATTGTGCCTCACAATCCCAAATTAAAAATAACAATAAATAGCTTTTTAATTATGGTATGTGTGATGGAGTAAAATTTCATATTTCGAATAAATTTTATATATAATTTTAAACCTGCGACTAACTACTGCTCTTTTTTGGGGATTTATTTTCACCGTTGAAGCGGTTACGATCGCATGAACTAGACTTTAATTAAGCATGTATCACAGATACTATTTATCTTTATACAATCTAGCTCAAAACTTATAAGTTGAGTATTAATTATGGAGTTCCTAACAGAATTTCAACAAATACTCTAAATGGTACATATTTTTTAATATTTATGGATTAAAATTATTACGTAAGACAATAATTTATCTTCTACTTAAATTTTAACTATTCAGAATATATAATATGATTAGAGATGTCATAAAAGCTATAACGGCCTCCCCAACACATGGCTCGAAAGGATGCATTGACCGCCGGCATCTCCAGCATCCAGCTCGAACTCAATCGGTCTGCAGAGCATGCACCCCAATTAACCCCTCTCCATGCCCACCGACAGGTTGTTGGAGGTCGCATTCTTCCCTTGATGAGAGAAACTCAAGTTAAGCGGACAACACATGGATTTTCCAGTATACGTAGGTCACTCATCACAAGACCACTCCAGCCCGAGTACGCTTAACTATTAAGTTCTTTTGCATTTCATCACCAATTGAGCTGAGCAAACCGGTTGAGAAGACTGAACCCTTTCAAGCTGGATATTGGCGATGCCGACGATCGTCATTTCGAGCCGTGTGTTGGTAAGGTCGTTACAAAAACAGCGTTAGTAAACACAACAGGGTAAAACTAAAGCGAGAAGTCAATTTATGGGAATAGAAGCATAAAAGGTACTGAAACCCTCATATTTAACTTTTTCTTAGAATAGGAAAAGCACTTATTTTTAAACACTCTTTTGACATAAGCACTTTTCTCACAGCCAAAATCCCAAACTCCAAAGAAGTGCCTGCCACCGTTCCAAAGATAGCCTAATATACTTTTTTGAGTTTTTTTCCTTTATGTTCTGTTTTTTTATACAAAATGTATATGTTTATTGGCTGGAAATTTGGAATTTAATTGGCCGAAAATGGATGGATGGGATGAAATACCCTTTCATATCGTGTGGCCTATATTCTGAAACTGCCAGCTGGGTAGACGAGATGCCTAGTACAACGAATGATTGCGTAAACCTTGTCACTGTATTAATATCTGTACTTTAGCCTCAGTAAATTATTATGATTTTTTGTTTTATTTGTTTGAGAATATCTGAATATGTTATAATTATATATACTTGTTGTAATATTTGATTTATTATTATTATATATAATTTATTTACATAATAATTCTTTAGCTTTTTTTAATAAGTAAATTATGTTTTATGTTAATAATTTGTGAAATAGATAGGTATCTAAACCACTATAAAAGAAATATAAACTGCATGAATTTTAAATTCATTGAATTGATTGCAGCCGTCGGATCTGAATCAATATTTCTACATCCATTCATTATTTAATTATTAAACAAATAAAAAACAATAGATATCCTAAACCTACAGAGAGAGAAAGAGAGACAACATGTAGGCGGTAGACATAAAATTAAATCACTTATATATATATATATATATATATATATATATATATATATATATAAACCACTATAAAAGAAATATAAACTGCATGAATTTTAAATTCATTGAATTGATTGCAGCCGTCGGATCTGAATCAATATTTCTACATCCATTCATTATTTAATTATTAAACAAATAAAAAACAATAGGTATCCTAAACCTACAGAGAGAGAAAGAGAGACAACATGTAGGCGGTAGACATAAAATTAAATCACTTATATATATATATATATATATATATATATATATATATATATATATATATATATATATATATATATCCTAAACCTACAGAGAGAGAAAGAGAGACAACATGTAGGCGGTAGACATAAAATTAAATCACTTATATATATATATATATATATATATATATATATATATATATATATATATATATATATATATATGGGGAGATATCAAATGCGGGCAGCCATAAATGCGGGCGTACGGGCAAGGAGTTTTGGGGGTCAAGGAGGCTCCGAATCGAAAAGTGATCAACATGAAAGTTGTAGATCTCGGTGATCCGAACAACTTTCATGTTGATCACTTGTTGATTTGGAGCCGTCTTGGACCTCGATTTGGGTCCCGAAATCTGGGGCGGCGGACGCTTTACTTGTTGTAATATTTGATTTATTATTATTATATATAATTTATTTACATAATAATTCTTTAGCTTTTTTTTAATAAGTAAATTATGTTTTATGTTAATAATTTGTGAAATAGATAGGTAAATATTATATAAATCAATAAGCAGATTATAAAGAGGTCAAAATAAAGATAGCAAATGCAATACTGCGCAACAGCAACAGTGTGTTGTAAACAAATAGACATAGTTATAAAATTTAAAAACATAAAGTATAGTCATACAATTTATATTATGAATGTATAAATTCAAATACAAGATAAAACAGAAGAAAATTGGAGAAAAATATCTGTCCCGCGAGTATACCACAGATGCTCCAAGCACGCACGATCCACGACCGAAATCTGAGGTCTTGACCGCAATTCGCCCCGCGGACGCACAAGGTTCACCGAACTTTCAACGTCGAAGTCCGGCGTTCAACAGCACCACCACCGGAGAACAACGCCGTCACCGGATAACTAGGGGTGTGCACGGTGCAGTTTGGTGCGGTTTTGACCCAAACCGCAACCGCACCGTAAGGGCTCCGTTTTCGCCCGAGCAAAACCGCACCGCACCGAAATTATGCGGTGCGGTTTCGGTTCGGTGCGGTTTTTTGCGGTGCGGTTTTTAACATGTATTTTATATAGACTACAGGTAAGCATCAGAACAATGAATGTTGTTTGATAATTTATGAGTTCTTTTATGTTTTGCTATTTCTCTCTCTTTATTGTATTAAATTACATCATTTTCTTATAACAGGTGATTTCACTTTCATAAATTTTAATGCAGTTATTTGTCTTTCTTTTTGGAGATGTCATACCAACTTATGAACTATATAATATTTTGTGAATATCATGTTTTATAGACAAATATTTTCACACTAAATTTTGTTGCAGGAGATTCATTCATTCTTATATATCAACACTTCTTATGCAATATTTTGTTTTAATTTGGATTATTAAAACTAAGAGACTGTTTTAATTGATATCCAAGTACGTTGTCTGTGTGTGGTAGAGATACAACAACACTCAAACCTTTATCCCACTATAGTGTGGTCGGCTATATGGATCATTTGTCGTCATTGTGCCATATCTTGACATATTCTCGCTAATGCGTACATCATGTTTTCCTTATAGTTTTAAGTCTTTATTCCACTATAATGTGTGTGGAATAGATGATTCAACAAAATATCTCACATAATTATATTAACTCTGACGGTAATATATCATATAAATATATCAACTCTTGCTTAATACAATTAAATGTGACGTCACATAATTATAAAAAATTAAATACACAAAATATTCGGTGCGGTGCGGTTTTTGCGGTTTTCAAAATCCAAAAACCGCACCGCAGCGAACCGCGCTCGATTTGTAAAAGTTCAAAACCGCACCGCACCTAAACTACGCGGTGCGGTTTAAAAATCAGAGCGGTTTTTGCGGTGCGGGCGGTTTTTATGGTTTGCGATTTGTCATGCTCACCCCTACAGATAACAACGTCACCACCAGAGAGAAATCTCCGTCGAGGCTAATTGCACTCATGCACGACGTCGACACCACACATCTCCACTTCAAAAAACGTCCACTGCAACGCCGGCGGCAAATTCCACCAAGCTCGGCGGCAACACCGTGTCTCAACGCCGACGGATATCTCCTCCAAAGCCGGCAACAACAGTCAAGGTCGGTGGCCCCTTCAAGTGCACGAGAGAGAGAGAGGCGAGAGAGAAAAAAGGTACAGGCGGTTCCCCACTCTATAGATTGAATAATTAAATTCCCTATATAGGAAATTAAATCTTCCTCCCATTGGTCACGGGACTCAAAAGTGAAAATAAAAATTACTCTTTTTCTTGATTCTGGCGATCAGACCAAACCAAAAAATTAACAATTCATCACCTTGGTTTGGGATCCGGAGCCAGCACCTGTACAAAGTACTCCCTGCACAAAGCACCATCTGCACTAGACAACACTATCGCACGGTCTGCACGAAACACCAATCTAAACGAAGCACCACCTCAAGTCTGAGGTGTCAGCCGACCTGCTCCAATCGACTCATCTCTGCTCGGGCTCAACCTCTAAATATCGACGCAACTGGATTGCTGAATCTGACTCGCCTAGTCAGACTACTAGAAGGGTGATCCTCTATACCACCTCGACCATCAACTCTGTCGGTCGCAAAAATCATGGGCACACCACCTCGCATCGTGCTCCCCATCAGCCAGTAAAGACTACCGCACTGCATAGCTCGCATGAGCACGGTGCGTCATCGCGTCATCGTCAAAACTCTACCTCTCGCCGCAAAACTGTATCCTCTGGAGTCTAGCTTGCCCGGCGATATCAGATTCCTGCGCAACTTGGTTCCCAGGTGTACCCGCTCAATCCTACACACTACTCTATCATGCATTATAATGTCCACCGTCCCTGTTCCTGTGACCTCACATGCTAAGTCGTCACCCAAAAAGACCGACCCAGACATCACCTCCAGTGAACTGAACATCCCTGCATCTGAGCAAATGTGTTGCAAAGCACCAGAATTTAATATCTAGTTATCTGAGTCACATGGACTCTTAGTGATGAGGAGAGACACATCGCTATCATCTGTTGTAGTTATCGCCGCCTTGCCCGCACCCTGGACGTCCCTAGAAATCTGCGCACGTTGCGGACAATGTATCCTGATATGGTCACTCTGCCTGCAATGGTAGCACGTCACTGCCTTCCTCAATGCGGATCTGAACCGTGCACTCCTAGATCCGTTCTCGAACTACCTCCCTCATCATCATCCTACTGTCAAAGCATGCATGCTCACCCTCAGGAGCGGGGTCTGACAGCATCTGAATGGATAGTAATGTAGACGTGATCTGCTCCACGTCTACTGTATCCTTTCCATACAGCAGAGTGGTCTGCATGTGCTTATACGACGCCGGAAGCGAGGTAAGAAGCAATAAGGTCTTGTATTCTTCCTCCACCTTCACACCAACCACATGCAGTTGCCTCAGAAGTCCATTGAAAATGTTGAAGGTTTCCTGCAGGTTACCACTTTTCTGCATCTTCAGGTCGTACAATCTCTGCTTCAACAATAGCCTCGTAGTCAACGACTTGTTCATGTAAAGTCCCTCCAGTTTCTCTCATAGCATGACCGTGGACTCTTCAATACCAATGTTGAACAACACATTGTCGTCGACGCACATCCTGATAGCGCTAGTGGCGCGCTCATCCATCTCCATCTACTCAGACTCCTTCACCGGAGCGGGCAAAGAATCACGCCCCTGCAATACTTGAATCAACCCCTACTCAACCAGAAGCATATTCTTGACCCTAATCTGCTACAGACGAAAATTCCAGCTACCGTCAAACTTCTCCACTGAATATCTGGCCAACATGGTGTTCTTTTCTACCATAGTTGTCTGCAGTACCTCTAGGTAATCTGATTAATTCACGGATCAGATCTGGGAAGATAGGGAATGGACCGATGTCGTCACCTATCGTTGACCCAGACCAAAAACCGAAACACCCAATCTGTCACCTACTCGGAACCTGGCTTTGATACAACTTGTTGTAATTAAAATCAGGTACAAATAGACATTTATAAAATTGCAGATAATCAAGAACATAAAATATAGCCATACAATTTAAATCATGAAAATATAAATTCAAATACAAGGTAAAATCGGAGAAAACTAGAAAAATGACCGTCTGGAGAGTACGCAACGGATGTTCCGAACATGCACGATCTGTGACCGAAATCTGAGATCTGGATTTCAATCTGTCTCGCGAAGGCACAAGGTTCACCGAACCTTCAATGTCGAAGTCGACGTTCAACCGCACCACCACCGGAGAACAACGTCGCCACCGGAGAACAACGCCACCACCGAAGAGAAACCACCGTCGAGGCTAACTGCACTCATGCACGTCGTCGACACCACGCCTCTCTACTCCAAAGAACATCCACTGCAACGCCGGCGGCAAATTACACTGAGCCCGACGGCAACACCGTGTCTCAAACGCTGGCAGATATCTCCTCCAAAGCCGGTAACAACAGTCAAGGTCGGTGGCCCCTTCGATTGCACAAGCAAGAGAGAGAGACGGAAGAGAAAGGGGCGGCTACCTCCAAACCTTCGGTCGGCTTCTTTTTATAATTCTCAGGGGAGGGCGGCTACAAAAAAGATATAGGCGGTTCCTCACTCTATAGATAGAACAATTAAATTCCCTATATACAGGAAATTAAATTTTCCTTCCATTGGTCATAGAGGTGTCCAAAAAAACCGGGCTCACCGGGCCGGCCCGGCCCGGTGAAAAGCCTGGTAGGCCCGGTCCCGGGCCAAGCCCGGTTCGGGCCCAGGCCGGGCCATGGGGCCCTTCCGGGCCCCAGTATAGGGCCAAGGCCTGGCCCGGTGCCCGGCCCCGGCCGGGCCGGGCAAAGCCCGGTCACCGGGCTTAGCCCGGGCCTGGAAAAGCCCGGGCTAAGCCCGGGCTAGCTGGAACCAACGGCTCTAAGAGCCGTTGGTTCCAACTAACGGCTCTTAGAGCCGTTGGTTCCAACTAACGGCTCTTAGAGCCGTTGGTTGCCAGCCCAGCAACCAACGGCTCTAAGAGCCGTTGGCTGCTGTTGGCAGCAGCCACTTGGGCTGCTATTTGCAGCCCAAGTGGCTGTTTTTTTTTAATAATTTTTTTAATTTTTTTTTTTAAAAAAAAACTATAAACCCCCCCCCCCCCTCCCCCCTCATTTCTTCCTTTCACCCTCCCACTTTCTCTCTCTCTCATCTCTATTTCTATTTCCTCGCGAACATGTCGTCAACGCAGGCGTCGTCTTCCTCATCCGTCGCTCACGAAGTGGTGGAGCACAAGCGTACGACGGCAGTTTGGGAATATTTCGACTTAGTACAAGTCGGCGCGGAGCAAAAGGCGAGGTGCAAACAGTGCTCGAAATTACTTTCGACCGCTGGCAACTCGACACTCGCAAGACACGTTAAGTCTTGCGCAGCCAAACAAGCTCCTCCCGAGTCGACCCAGGCGCAATTATCGACATCCGGACAAATCTGGACGTACGATCAAGGACGGCAGCGAGAGCTGCAGGTGAAGAACATCATCAGACGCGGGTTGTCGTTCAGCCACTACGACAACGAAGAAGAGACCGAGTACATTCACCAAGGGCTACAACCCAAATATCACCAAGTAAGTCGATCTTCTATTAGACGCGACGCGCTTAAATTTTACTTAGAGGCAAAACAAACTTTAATAAATTTTTTTGAAAAATTTGAGGGTCGAGTGAGTTTAACGAGCGACGTTTGGATAAGTAGTATAAAATTAGGATTATCATATATGTCTATAACGTGTCACTGGGTCGATCCCGTTTCCTGAGATCTAAATAAACGAATAATTTGTTTTGAAAGTTTCGAAGTCCCGCACACCGGTGAGGCGATTTATCAAATAATTTCAAAATGTGTGCGCGAATTTAAAATAAAAGAAAAAATTATGAGTATTTCTTTCGATAACGCCACAAATAATACCACCTCAATTGAGTGGTTAAAACGTGATTTGAAACCTATGTTAAACGACGCCTTTTTTCATACTCGTTGCGCCTGTCACGTTTTAAATTTAGTAGTACAGGATAGTTTGTCCTATATGGAACCATACATTAATAAAATACGTTTAATGTTACAATTTATTTATAGTTCTAAACAACGACGTCAAGATTTTAAAAAATTCGTAACCGGTCAAGGTCACAAATTTTTGAAACCTCTATTTGACATGTCAATTAGATGGAACTCTACATATATAATGTTAAAACGAGCGATTCGCCAAAAAACACTATTAATGGAATTTTATACTTTGTTAGGTCAACATGAATTAACCGAGTCCGATTGGGCAATTTTAGAAAATTACATGGATTTGTTAGAAGTTTTTATACTGCGACTGTTGATGCGCGAAATGCGACACCGACCAGTTAATGGGTGTTCGATCTCACAAGCTAAGGATGAAGGAAGAAGGGTTGCGGGGATAGAGAGGAAGCTTGCTTGAGCAGAGGAGAAGCTTGCTCAGGCAGGGAGGAAGCTTGCTTGAGCAGAGGAGAAGCTTGCTCGGGTACTGTCGAGCAGACAGCTACTTGAATGGTTAGCTTTGCAGGTTGATGCCGAGAGAGGAGAGAAGAAGAGAGGAGGCCGCTAGCAGCGGCAACAACAGACTTCGCCCGCCGCGGCTTGAATGCCACTCTTGCGACGGGCTTTTCCTTTAATCAAGAAGAGTTACAACTTGTTATTGCACCACTACACATAAGAGCAGTAAAGGGTACAATGTGGGAAGCTGGCGGCTGAGGAAGGAGATGCCAGAAACTAAGTAAAAGAGGCTGCAGAGAACTGGAAATCGGAGGCTGCGGAGGCTGCGCAAGCTGCCAGATGATGGCAGAAAAAACTAAGTCCACAGCTTTGACGACCTGGGAGAACTGGAAATCGGAGGCTGCGCAAGCTGCTGATAGCAGAAAAAGCTAAGTCCACAACCCTTGACGACCTGGGCAGACTGGAGATTCGAGTCCGCAGACCTTGCCTGATCAACCTTGACGGACTGAGAAAACCGAGTCCGCAGCCTCTGATCAAGATGGCAGTTCTCCTCCCACCCCCCCCCCCCCCCCCGAATGAGAAGTCTTGGGGGGTATTTATAGGCCCGGGGAGAATCTTTGAAGTGGGGCCCAGTGACGTCATCCTTGACGACCTCGGCGACCTGAGCAACCTGACTGAGCAACTTGAGGAGCAGGCAGACGGACCCCGAGCAGGCAACTCTGGGCTGATTGGGGGGACTCCAGGAGGAGTTCTCCCTTGCCGGAGCGGAGGCCGCCCCGTAGCGGGCGGCCTGGGCGGACTCCGGGGGGAGTCCGCCCGGCAGGCGAGGCCGCCCCCTAGCGGGCGGCCTGAGCGGACTCGGGGGAGTTTGCCCGGCAGGCGAGGCCGCCCCCTAGCGGGCGGCCTGGGCGGACTCGGGGGAGTCCGCCCGGCAGGCGAGGCCGCCCCTAGCGGCGGCCTGGGCGGACTCGGGGGAGTCCGCCCGGCAGGCGAGGCCGCCCCCTAGCGGGCGGCCTAGGCGGACTCGGGGGAGTCCGCCCGGCAGGCGAGGCCGCCCCTAGCGGCAGCCTGAACGGACTCGGGGGAGTCCGCCCGGCAGGCGAGGCCGCCCCCTAGCGGGCGGCCTGGGCGGACTCGGGGGAGTCCGCCCGGCGCGGCGAGGCCGCCCCCTAGCGGGCGGCCTAGGCGGATTCCAGGGGGAATCCGCCCGGCGCGGCGAGGCCGCCCCCTAGCGGGCGGCCTGGGCGGATTCCAGGGGGAATCCGCCCGGCGCGGCGAGGCCGCCCCCTAGCGGGCGGCCTGGGCGGATTCCAGGGGGAATCCGCCCGGCGCGGCGAGGCCGTCCCCTAGCGGGCGGCCTGGGCGGATTCCAGGGGGAATCCGCCCGGCGCGGCGAGGCCGCCCCCTAGCGGGCGGCCTGGGCGGATTCCAGGGGGAATCCTCCCGGGCAACGGAGGCCGCCCTTGGCGGGCGGCCCATGGAGGCCAGTAGAGGCCGCCCCTGGCGGGCGGCTGGCGGAGCATCCAACCTTGGGCGATTTTTGACCCGACAGTCCGTCTTGCGCGGACACGGTGGACATCAGGGGTAACCTGCTCCTTGCGGATGGGAACCTGTAAGAGAAAAAGCAGAAACAATAGGCACATTGGAGAGGATTGCCGATTTTGGGGTTAACATAATCCCCGTACTTTTTCAAGTTCCGCATGGAACTTCGAAAAAGTAGGAGACCCACGAAAATCGTGATCCTCTCCTTGAGAAACAGGAAAGAAACAATTTAGAGATCAGGAGAGATAGAACCTGATGCCCCTGAAAGATCTGTCAGTGCCCATATTTTACCTGCGAAGAAAAGTCAATACAGGTAAAAGGAGGTACATCTTGTGTGTACCTGAGTTGAAAAGAACTTGCGGGTATCTGTTGATCTCTGCAAAAGAAAAGTAAGCAACAGATATGATAGAAGAGTAAGGTGCAAATACCTGAAAGGAACTTGCCACTATCTGCTAGTTTCTGCAAAAGGAGAGTAAGCAGGCAGGTAGAAGAAGAAAATAAGCTGCAAGTACCTGAGAGGAACTTGCCACTATCTGCTAGTCTCTGCAAAAGGAGAGTAAGCAAGCAGGTAGAAGAAGAAAATAAGCTGCAAGTACCTGAGAGGAACTTGCTACTATCTGCTAGCTTCTGCAAAAGTAAGGTGAGCGAGCAGATAGAAAAAGGAAAATAGACTGCAAGTACCTGAGAGGATCTTGCTATTATCTGCTAGCTTCTGCAAAAGTAAGGTGAGTGAGCAGATAGAAAAAGGAAAATAAGCTGCAAGTACCTGAGAGGAACTTGCTACTATCTGCTAGCTTCTGCAAAAGTAAGGTGAGCGAGCAGATAGAAAAAGGAAAATAAGCTGCAAGTACCTGAGAGGAACTTGCTACTATCTGCTAGCTTCTGCAAAAGTAAGGTGAGCGAGCAGATAGAAAAAGGAAAATAAGCTGCAAGTACCTGAGAGGAACTTGCTACTATCTGCTAGCTTCTGCAAAAGTAAGGTGAGCGAGCAGATAGAAAAAGGAAAATAAGCTGCAAGTACCTGAGAGGAACTTGCTACTATCTGCTAGCTTCTGCAAAAGTAAGGTGAGCGAGCAGATAGAAAGAGGAAAATAAGCTGCAAGTACCTGACATACTCTGCTATCAATTGAATAATGATTAAACTGCGATGATGATCGTCTCGCGCGATCAAGGTACAACGCCGACATAAAAAACCCAGATCCGCGAGATAAGAAAATCCGAAATTAGATTCACGATGACATGGCTTGTTAAGAAGAATCATATGCCTTGAATAAATGATGTGTTGCTAACATCTGATGAGAGAACTTGTTGATTATCATCTGATAAAAGCTTATGCAGGCAGTGCATATAAGATGAGCATAAGCCAAGAGAGATGTTGTAGATCTTTAGGGTGGGTTGAATTCAACCTGTTGACCTGTAAGAAGGTAAAAAAGGAGAGAAAAGTGGCTACCCCCGAGGATGAACTAAAAGGTTGAATGCTGCCATGGGTGTTCCCCGTGGGCATTATGCATCACTTGCCAAAGTCATCCTGGGTGCAGTCCTAATCAAAGCGGGCTGGCCGCGCATCCTTTAGAAGGGCACAAATAAACAAGAAACAATCCTAAGAAGGATCGACAGATGCACTGCTCTCTTGCCTCGGGTTACAAGCATCGCTGATCAATTAGACTAGTTGCGCCAAGTGGCCTATTGCTTGTCTGTGGATTGATCAGCGGAGTTGTGAGTCTCGCGGAGGCACGGATTGAGAGTACCATAGAGTGTTCGGCCGTCACAGTTGTGAGATGATCAAAGAGACAAGGTTACACTTGATCGCCATTGCTTGTCACGCAAAGATCATCGTAACTGTA
Organism: Platanthera zijinensis; assembly: GCA_039513925.1. NCBI lineage: Eukaryota > Viridiplantae > Streptophyta > Magnoliopsida > Asparagales > Orchidaceae > Platanthera > Platanthera zijinensis. Next base: position 19,627,922 of record CM077081.1, on the reverse strand, counting down.
ACGTATCCCTAACGGAGCACGATAGAACTATCACAGGAGGCCTCCCCTAGGCACTCACACTGCTCTAGACATCGGCCGGGATCCAAAGCCCCGTCATCCTCCGCACGAGAGTTGAACGGCCCCCACTACACATATGAGAAAACTCCTCATCATATGTGGTCATTGTGGTTTTACGCCTGAGGACAATCTCGAGGGGGCACTGAGCAAGACTTGGCGATATCTCGGTGGTTCAGTGATCTCTTTGGCAAAGAGAAAAATATGGTGAAGAAACATCACAAAAAGGGAACTGTGTCAGTATGGGATCTCTGACGTAAGCTTCATTGAATGAAAAATGAAACACTTAGAAGTGCTGAAAAGTAGAATGTTTGAAAAGTAAAGTAAAGGCAATCAGTCACGATCGTGAGGGGCTTTGAGGAACTGCGATTGGTCATAGCTGATGACGCAAGAGCTGTGTCCTCTTTGATTCAAAATAGCCTTCCGAGGGGACCTTCGTCAATGACATCGATGCACTCACTTGCAAAATCAATGGACCCCAGACGGCCCTTGTCATGTATTTCTATGCACTCCTGCTGACTTTCAGCCACCTCCTTGCCCTTGGAGATGGAAGGTTTTGAAGAATCAATTTTCTTGACCAGGTCGTTGATCTTGCCCTCGATGAGCAATCTTTCAACCAATCGCCGAAGGGCCTTGCAATCTTCAGTTAAATGACCTTTCTCTTTGTGGAATTCACAGAATGGGTCTGAATTTCTTGATCTCTGATTCGCCGGTTGGTAAGGCCTTTTGGGATATGCCTTATCCTTTATGATTTGGCTAACTTCTTGCATGACCTCATCTAGCTCAAATTCTGGCAGATCACCTTCTTGCTGCTGATGAACTGCAGCTGTTAGCGGAGATGATGTTGATAATGGTAGCAGCCGCTCTTGGGTACGATCATGGCCTTGGAAGGGGTGTTGATGATGCTGAAATCTTCTTGCTTTCCTAGAGAGAGGTGGAAAGTCTTTCCGAGGAGACCTCGGAGGTTGCTTGTAAGAAGAAGAATTTTTCTCTGATACCAGCCTGGAGACGAAGCTGGGGTTGCTCTTTTCACCGCGAATATACGAGTTGGCTAAACCAATCAGCTCTTGATAAGTCCTCGGTGCTCGGACATTAGCTTCAAACTTTAGAGGGCCTTCGCGCAAGCCGTGGATGAGAGCCACTCGGTACATTTCTTGATCAACGATCTCGATGTCCAAGATTTCTTTCTGAAATCGATCTACGAAATGAGACCAAGTCTCATTATCTCGCTGCCTGATCTCAAAGAGGGCTTCTGGACCGCCCTTCCTCTTTGAAGAGGTGGAAAACCTGAGCAGGAACTCCCTTCGCAAATCAGCAAAGGAAGAGATTGACTGAGGTCGCAGTCCATAGAACCAGTCTCTCACTTGACCATCAAAGGTCGTTACAAGGAGCTTGCTCTTGGTAGCATCTGAGAGGGTCTTGAGAGCAACGGCTGATTCAAAAGCTTGAAGATGCTTGACAGGATCAGTCTCCCCAGTGTAAATGGGCAACCGCGGCTCTCGGAAGTTGACTGGAGTTGGTTCATACCGAACACTCTCTGTAAACGGCGATGGCTCTTCTGGTTCTACTGCATAAGGAAAGTAAGGAGCATGAGCAGTAGTTGCAAAAGGAGCAGGAGGATAGGAGTAGAAGGTTGCTGCGGGAGGAGCAAAGGCAGGAGCTGAAGAGGAGGGGTGACTTCCCTGAAAGTTCAAAAATCTGGCTGGACTTCCCCGGGCAGCCTCCCGGAAGAAGTTTTGACGAGCTGCAAACTCATCATCTTGGGATCGCAAAGGAGCTGCAGGCCCCTGCGGAAAAGTTGGAGTATAAAGAGGAGGATAGACCGGCGGATAAGCCGGTGGATAAACTTGAGGAGTCTCTGATGTTGGTGCTGGATTGATTGGAGGAGCTGGCGCTGCTGAAGATTGAGCGGCCAATTGCTGCGTGAGAGCTGCTAGAGTACGGTTGATGGCTTGAAACTGTTGGGCAGTTTCTCTGCGGGATTGCTCTAAGGCCTCCCAAAGAGGATCATCACTGGGACTTGGAGAAAGACTCTCGGCTGGTTGATGGTCTGTCATGAGTAACCATTGCTTTCACTATCTAATCGAGATCTGAAGGTCGCGTGTTAACTGTTGATGCGCGAAATGCGACACCGACCAGTTAACGGGTGTTCGATCTCACAAGCTAAGGATGAAGGAAGAAGGGTTGCGGGGATAGAGAGGAAGCTTGCTTGAGCAGAGGAGAAGCTTGCTCAGGCAGGGAGAAAGCTTGCTTGAGCAGAGGAGAAGCTTGCTCGGGTACTGTCGAGCAGACAGCTACTTGAATGGTTAGCTTTGCAGGTTGATGCCGAGAGAGGAGAGAAGAAGAGAGGAGGCCGCTAGCAGCGGCAACAACAGACTTCGCCCGCCGCGGCTTGAATGCCACTCTTGCGACGGGCTTTTCCTTTAATCAAGAAGAGTTACAACTTGCTATTGCACCACTACACATAAGAGCAGTAAAGGGTACAATGTGGGAAGCTGGCGGCTGAGGAAGGAGATGCCAGAAACTAAGTAAAAGAGGCTGCAGAGAACTAGAAATCGGAGGCTGCGGAGGCTGCGCAAGCTGCCAGATGATGGCAGAAAAAACTAAGTCCACAGCTTTGACGACCTGGGAGAACTGGAAATCGGAGGCTGCGGAGGCTGCGCAAGCTGCTGATAGCAGAAAAAGCTAAGTCCACAACCCTTGACGACCTGGGCGGACTAGAGATTCGAGTCCGCACACCTTGCCTGATCAACCTTGACGGACTGAGAAAACCGAGTCCGCAGCCTCTGATCAAGGTGGCAGTTCTCCTCCCACCCC